>QEPC01013826.1:3601105-3612589 GCA_003113815.1 Sphenodon punctatus
GAGGATGCGCAGCCACAGATTTACCAGTGCCTGCCTTTTTAGGGAGGCTATTGAAACCATACCGGTTTCCGCTCTCACAACACAGCCTGAGGTACCCCAATCAGCTGCCTAAGAAATTTGTTTTGGGCTATCTCCAGCTCTATTACTTTTCCCTCTGGTATAATTTCTTGGCCAAATAATAAGACTGTTCGAATTTTGATTTCATAAACCTTCACTATCCGAGAGGTTGTAGTTGCTGTAGAACATCTTGCCATTGATAAAATTGCCCTAGATGGAGCCTTTACTTTCCCCACTGTATACCTATTGTGCGCCTTCCATGCCCCATCTCTACTGAAAACCACCCCTAGGTAACAGAAGGAGCTCACTTCTTCCAGAGGATGCCCCTGCAGGCTCCATCTATAATTTTTAGTCCTTTTCCCCACCATCATAATCTTTGTTTTGGTTAGATTTATCTCCAATCCTTTGCTGGCGCAATACTCCCCACATGCACCTAACAATACTTCCAATCCTTTTCTTGTTTGGGATAAAAGCACGGTATCGTCCACATACTGGAGGACGGGTACAGCGCAGGTCTTGATTTGTGGCGCACGGTGATCCTGTTTCAACAGCACGTCGTTCAAATCGCTTGTGTATAAGTTAAATAGCAGCGGGGCGAGTACGCAACCCTGGCGTACTCCCTTGTTCACTCTTATGGGTTTCATAAGTCTGCTACTCAGAGGTACCCAAACTCTTGCGAAATTGCCAGCATGTAATTGTACTATTAAAGCCAGTAAGTTCCTAATACCCATCTGGGCCAGCTTAGCCCATAGACTCCTCCTTGGGACAGAGTCAGAAGCTTTTGTATAATCCACAAATGCCAAAAAAAGATGTGTTTGGTGAGTAACCACATATTTGTGGATCAGATGTGCCAGCGTAAAACAGCTGCCCATTACTGAACAGCCAGCTCGGAACCCAAACTGGACCCTTGGTATTAAATTACACTCTCTAGCCCATGCGTCTAACCGGCTCAGGAGTATTTTCCCATATAACTTGCCCAAAATTGGGAGCAAGGAGATTGGTCTATAACAAGCCGGATTGTTTGGATCTTCTCTTTTGAACAAGGGGATGATTATACTAATACCCCATTCCCGCGGAATGGACTTCGTGCGATTTATATCTGAGAAAACTGTTGATAATATTGGAGCCCACCATTCTGGTGCCATCTTGAACACTTCAGGACAGACAAAATCATAACCTGGCGCCTTATTGGACTTCAAACTGTTAATCGCTTGTATGATTTCCTCTTCCTCCACCCTGTCGACAAAACCGGCAAGGTCCTTGGCCATGGCACCCTTTACATTACACCCCCACCTCTCATCAAATGCTTCCTCATCCTCACATACGTTGTCAAACAGAAGTTTACTAAAAAAATATATACCAGTCCTTCACTTCCAAATTAGAGGCTTTGATGGTACCTTTATTTCCCCCTATAGATCTTATCAAAGCCCAGAAAAGCCTAGCATTGCCCGTTTCTGCGGCTACCTTAAGTTTTACCCACAGCAGATTCTCGTGCTGCTGTTTCTTTCCCCGCAGGAGCTTCTTATAAGCTACTCGAGTNGGGTAGTGTCCAGATGGAATGGATGGGCTCGCCTCCCAACCCCAAAAGGGGTAACTGAATACAGATGTTAAGATAGCCTGTAATCTAGGTAGAGGATGACCTTCCTGGCAGGAAACCTAAATGGGGCTGAAAGAAAGCCTACATTGTAAATGAAACTGGCTGGGTTGAAGGAAGTCCTGAATGGGCAAATGAAGTAAATGCCAGTGGGTTGGAGGAAACCCTAAATAATGCTAAGCCAGGTGGAGGAGGGTCTCGCTGGTGGGAAAAGCTAATGTGTTGAAGGTAACTCTAGCCTGGTGGAACAGGCCCAGCTAAAAGGGGTGATGTGGAGGCTGGGAGGGCGTTAAAGCCCTTTCTAGGGTGCTAGATCCTAGCATGAAGCACAAAGACTGGAATTGTATGTTCCTGATGCAAAGCTGTAAGTATCAAGACTGATAATTACCTGTAAGAAACATTAGGGAGTTAATATTGTGAAGAGCTGCCCCCTACTTTGAGGGGCCTCCCTACAACAGTACTGTCTCCTGGGAGTGGAGGAGGCTTAGCAGGGAGCAGCATACCACGTCTACTGGACCTTTAAGAGAGTGAGTGAGGCAGAAGCCACACCCACTCTGAGGTATAAAAGAGGAGCAAAACCTACCGCCGGGTAGAAGCTATTTGAAAATGGATGAGAGTAGATGGCTTGTGCTGAGCTGTGGGAAATACCTTGATGCTTGTGGAATCCATTTTGGGAGTCTGCAATGTGAGTAGGTGAGTCAGAGAACGGATACCTGGCTAGGTAAAGAATTGGGTGATAAAGCTTTATGTGTTGTTAAGAGCATGATGGATTGAGAGAGATGTCTGGAGACTGGCCAGAATCTTGGTGCCTTTTCTGGGAAGAAACTGGTGGATATCAATATGCTAATAAAGTCCTGTTAAATGCTACAGTTTGTCTTTGCGCATATCTCTTATAGACTTTATTATTGCTGTTAGCTGGCCTGACTTTCCTTGAGTGGGAGGGGATGGGATAAAAATGTAAAAAATGAATAACTCCCGTCTGACTGACGGTGATCTGGGCCTGATCCTGCATGCAGCGAGCCAAGGCAAGGCTCTTCCTGCAACAGATTTCTTACCTAGTGCTGAGATCAGATGCAGATGCTGCTGGGGAGAGGGCAGCTGTTCATACTGGGATCCTAACCCTGGTGCTAATATGCAGCCACCTCTTGGGGTGAGGCACAGTCACTGTAACTATTCACAGCAACACAAATGCAAGTTTAGCCCCAAAGCAACATTCTTTTCCATGGGTGCCACGAAGGGGATGTATGGAAGGAAAATCTCAACCAGCCTGGGAGGTAGGGTAGGGATCACACTCGGCAACGGAGACAAGCTCCGGAGCACCCTCTGGTGAGTGACTAACACAGCGCAGCAAGGCAGTGTGTCTCCTCACCAACCACTCCCTGTTTAGGTTAGACACCAGGGTAGCTCACAGTTGGAGCCAAAGGATTTGCTTACCTCAATTCTCCAGATGATGATGCCCGGCACATTATTAATCCCTTGGAAGGCTCTACTGAGAGCCATGGCACGTCCCAGCACGCTGACCTGAGGAAGAGGAAATGGCTGAGCCTGGAATTAGTACCCCTTCTCCCCCTGCAATACTCCCCCCATCCAAATCAAGAGAGCGGTGGGGACAATGTGTGGAAGCAGTGCCCCCCCCCCCATGTCAGTGAGGGGGAAGTGTCCCTCTCCCCAGAAGCCACCAGAGGAGAAATGGAAGGGGGAGAAATGGGGTGCCCAGGGAGAGGAGAGCTTCCCCCCCAAATAGTCTTCAAAACCGAATGAATGTGTGAGGGACCTCTAGCAGCAGGGGAGCAGCTTGCAGGGGAGGCAACTCGACTGCTGCTCTCTCAAGGCTTCTACAACTAGACACACCCACCGATTGGGGGAGTGGTGCCATCTTCCAAGACTCCCTTGCAGCCCCTTCAAGGGAACCTCAACACCCCTCTCCCTAAGGCCAGGCCTGACTTCTTGTCCCCACCCCGTAGCTACTGCGGGGACAGAACGTAGCCAGCTGCTGCCTCCCCTCCCTAAACCCAGTCCACATCAACCCGCTCGCTCCTCCAGGCTAACAGATGGGAGGGAGACAGTTCGGTCTCTTCTAGCTGATCCATGCTCGACCTTGTCCCCCAACCAACGCGCAAGCCGGCAGGGCAGAAAGCCAATACTTACCTCTGCAGGGAACTCCCACCCAGTGCAAGGCCCCTTGCTGCCACCTACTGTGGGGCAGAGAGAGAGGCGCCTGCGTGGCGGGGTTGAGACTAGCGGCAGGCAAGCTTGGGGCAACCCTCCCCCCCCGTAACCACATCCTCTCTCTCCCCCGGCCCCACCAGTGTTCCATCATTGGAGCCAGATGATGTAATCTGACCGGTGTGCATGGGAGCTGGGGAGAACAGGCCAAGTCCCATAGCTTTCTGCAGCCCATCAGGCTGGGATTGATTAACCAGGAATGTACTAGCTCCACCGCTGGCAGCCCCAGCGGTGGGCAAGGGAGTCTGTTCCTCTGTTCAGCTTGTGGGGGTTACAACTGCGAGCCTAAGCCTCCCCCACCCACCCCCTCGATCCTTTGGATAACAGAGTAGTCTGCCTCCCCCTTGTGCCAACAGTCTTAGGGGCAAAATTCTGGGTTTAACTTGGTACTAACCAGGCTGGGGGTGGGGGTGCACTCCGGAGCCAATAGGCTCCCCCTGGCTTCCCCCACCCCACTAGCACGAGCCCCGCAAGACATGGGTTTGTGCCCAACTGAGAATTTCTGGATGGTCAGAAGGTCATCTTCTCCCTCGGGCCACACCCAGTTGAACAGATGAGAGGGGGAAGCCCGAACAGCCATGGGAAGCGGGTTTAGCTTTGTCCCCCCACCCCGTTGGTCTTCTAGCAGAGGGAGGAGGAGAGTGGTGGGCATCAGGGCACAGCCCTCCCAACTGTGCTGTCACCCCTCCCTGGCTCTTTAGGAGCAAGCAGTAGGTGGGCTCTGCCCCTTCCAGCCACCCACCCCTCAAGTCCCTAATCATGCCCCTCTAGACCCTTCACACCTGGCCTCCCAACAATGTAGGTTCCAACCTGTGACCCCTCCCTTCCCGCCCACCCCCCTAAAAAGCCCTGGGCCCCTCTTACTTGAATCCACTCCTGATTCCAAGAAGCAGTCTTCTGCCAGCCCTGAGCTGCCTGTGCCCCAACCCATTTGCCTTTGTATTTGCATCTTGCCCACAATTTTGCCCGCCTGGGCCAATCAGCGCCCACAGCAGCTGGGGGTTAGGCAAATGAGGGGGGGAAATAGCTGTTTGTTCCTATTGGAAGCCTTGAAAGGCCAGGGCATGCAGGCCTCTTCCCCCCATCCCATCGATTGAGCTAAAGTGCCCATCAATAATTCAGGGGAGTGGATGGGAATGGACCACAGCAGAGTGGCGGTAAGCGTGGAGCCGAGAGGGAGAGGAAAGAGTCCAGACCGGGGGTGTGTGTGTGTGTGTGTGTGAATCTCTGCAAAGGTGGTACCCTTGGGGAAGTGGGCAGAAATAAGGGGCACAATTGGGGGGGATGGGGCCCTACCCTCCATGTTCTGTACCTCCTTGACCCCCCCAAAAGCCTCTGGCTCTATGCCCCTTCCTCTGCCACTAAACCTTCCTACAAGCTGGGCAGCTGGCACAACAAAGCAAATGGAGTGGGGGTGGGAGCTTATATGAGCACTTCTGCCTCATTCCAGGATTGGGTGAGTGGGCACCTGACCCCACTTAGAGAAATAGATTGCAACATGGCAGTCCTGGGCCCCTCCTGGCAGGATCTGCCAGGCAGTGCCCCTCCAGATGCACTAGCCTTCAAGGGTGTTGGGGACCAGCTGGGGCCCAATATCCCCTTCAGTGGGGGCATCTGAGCCACTAGTTGTGCCCCTTCGTGCATGATGGGCATAACAGGAGCGTGAAGGGGACAAATGCTGTGGCAGTCAAAGCAGATTTGGGTCCATTTGTTTCCCAAACGCCCAAGGGCTTTATTTACAGGATGGAAATTCTCCAGCCGCTCTCCTCCCCCTTCTTCCCACCCTCAAGCAATCAGCACTCTCTGAGTCTGGCCTGTTGCACTGGACCTCCTTCACGCAATCCACCCGGGGCACCATCCCTCAAGGCCGCTCCCAGATTCTGGACAACCCCCACCCCAATGTTCCCGGCAGCAGGCATGCTCTCTCGCACACACACACTCATTTCCTTCCAAGAGGGAGATGGGGGAAATGCAGATCTATCCCCATTCCCTCCTGCTCCCCAGGCCCTGCCCCAGTGTTGCCAAAGGCCCCCCCCAACCAAAGTCACCAGATGCACCCAAAAGCAGCTAAACCCCAGTGAGCCCAACACTTAATTCAATGCCATTGAGCCTTATCTTCTGTTTTACTGACAAAGGGGGTGGCCGGTAAGACACAGAGCATGATCTACTGCTAAGTCAAAAGCTAGTCGCCAGTAGATCATGGTGTGGGGAGGGGACCGGACTCTCAGATCACCTACCCAGTATGTCTTTGGGGAAAAAGGGGGCTATGAGAGCTCCCCCAGGGCTGCGGGGAAGGCTCTCTCTAAAGGGGAACGCTCCTCCCTACTCCCAAGACCAGTTGCTGAGGTGACCTAGAGCTGGCAGCCACGGGGAGGGCTCCTGACCGACAGCAGCGGAGGCAGCAGCCACGGGGAGGGGTCCTGGTAGATCATCTCTGGTCAATACCTGGCTCAAGCAGATCACATTCACTGTAAGTCCAGTCATTCCTTCCTCATGTGTTCAGACAAAGTGCACGTTCAACTGAATCTCTTCCAGAGTTGAAAGCAAAGTGCGTGCTACTGAAAATCTGGAGCATATCCACGCCTTCTGTTTCTCTTTCCAAATAACTGTTGACGAGCCTGAAGGTGGCGAGTGGACTTCAGCCATCCATCATTATGTCTCAGACTAGGGAGGAAATTGACACAATTGAAAAGGATCCTTGGGCTTACACTGTTTGTCTGAACACAACCAAAGTAGGGCGGTTCCTTCAGTTTCATTAAATCAAAGCAGTTCCTTCTGTTAACGTTGTTGGTTAGAACTTGGTGTGTCTGTCTATTATTACTAACCTCTATAGCACTTTCAGAGTTCAAGGGCTTTACAATCTTTACCTGGTGCACCCTCACAACAAGCCTCTGACATTATTATTCCCATTTTACAGATTCCCCCATCTGACTTTCCCAAGGCCACCCAGTAAGTTCATGACTAGAATTATAGTCAGTTGGACCTCTGGGGTCATCTAGTCCAATCCCCTGCTTGGATGCAGGATGGCGACAGCTACAACATTCCCTACAGGTGACTGTCCAGCCTCTTTTTGAAAGCCTCCAGCAATGAAGAGCCTATGGCTCCCTAGGCAGCTTGTTCCATTGCCGCACAGCTCTGTTAAGGAATCTTTCCTGGGAGCTAACCAAAATCTCCTTTCCTGTAACTCGAGCCCGTTATTTCTCCTCCTGCCCTCTGTAGCCCGGCAGAATTGTTCCTTGCCATCTTCCTGGGGGCAGCATTTTAGATATTTGAAGACTGCAACCATGTTTCCCTTTAGTCTTCACTTCACTAGTCTAAACATCCCCAGTTCCTTCAACCTTTCTTCATAAGCCTTGCTTTCCAAACCCCTTATTTTTGTCGTCGGTCAGACCTGCTCCCATTTGTCAATGTCCTTAAAATGAGGAGCCCTGAACTGGACACAGGACCCTAGGCTGGGGTCTCACTAGTGCCAAACAGAGTGGAAGTATTGTTTGGAGAAAATACTGTTATGCAGCCTAAAATTGCATTAGCCTTTTTTGCAGTCACATCCCACTGCTGCCTCATTAAGACAGGTTTAGAGCCCTGCGTCTCCCATGGCCAAGTACAGTGGCCACAGGACTAGGCTATGCCTGTCCTCTTGCAGTGAACACACTTTGTTTGGGTCACTCATTCCAGAACGGTTGCAGGCGGCTGCACGCTTCTCTTCCCAACGACTGCAATTCGAGTAAAATGACACATGGGGTTTGTGTGATTTTTGCAAAGAGCATTTCACAGTTGACATTTCTCAACCGTATTCAAACACATGCTCCACATTCGACAGGCTGCCTCACCCACCTCCACTGCAGAGCTAAGCTGCATTGGCCCCTCTCGTACTTTGCACTGCCCTTGAGTTCAGGCCATGCTTTATGTCACTTTCTGCAAATCCAGTGAGCAGCTCCGTTTCCCCCTCCCCTCTGCCCCCTGGACCACTCATCCCCCCTTCCCCACGTTGCTGACCCTCCTTACCATGCTGCCATCCTTGGCCATGGAGGGGGCCCCCCCCTTTTCCCCAAAAGGTAAGCTTGGCTGTGACTGCTAGTCCCCTCCCTCCTCCCCAGGGACTCTGTGTGACCCAACAAAGAGGCTCAGGTGCGGCTCGGACACAGGACAGCCACTCCCTCGTTTCAATTTCTTTAATAGCAGTTAATACAAAGATTCCAAAAATATAAAGAGACAGAGATGGTGGCAGACAACACTGACGCCACCTTCAAGTTTTGTCTTTTCCTTTCTCTTCTGAATAAAAGAAAAATTTAAACAGACAGATGGACAGACTAAGTGACAAGGCAACCGCAGGGTGGAAGGAGAGGGGCAGAGGGAAGCCCAAGACCACCTTAACTCTGCCCATGGAGAAGGGGGTGGGGGGTTGACCAAGCAGACCCAATGAGGTGCATGGAGAAAAGAGGCCAGAAGGGCAGCGTGAACAAGGCGAGGGGCAACAAAAGGCAGGTTCTTGGGGCTGGCGCGGTTTCCGCTGCCAGCTGCCCCTACTGCAAACCAGAACCCATGGCTTTTAATCCGACTCTTAGGCCTGGCACAGGTAGCGGCAATGGCACGGGGCGTGGGCACCGTGGCTCAGGGGAGGATCGGAATGGGGCTAGTTCCCCTGAATCCAGGGAGTGAGAAATGCAACAGGGGCTTGGCCTTGCTGGTGTAACTTTTCCATCCCCCCTTCCTGGGGGAACAAACCATGAAGCTATTTTCCCTGGGCAGAAGAGAGAGGGGGTGTTACATGGCTGCAGGGGAGAGTTTGGGTCACAGTGAGGCTACAGAGAAGGGCTCAAAGGGACAGATCAAGGGGTGGGATTTTTTTTAAAATGCTGGAGTGCCCCCTACTGTCTGCCCTAGGCGTACGAAGTTCTTCTGTCGGCAATGTCCCTCCCTGCAGAATTAGAGAGAGGGCAAGTCGGTTCTTGTCCCAGCGGAAGGCAAGTCTGAGGGAAATTAGCAGGAAGGCCTCAAGCACTTAGTTAGGGTCCCATATTCAGAGTCAGGGATCGACTCATCACCCATGAACCCATGGAAAGCCCTGTCCTATACTATAGCCTGGGTGGGGTAAGGGATTTGGCCCCTCTTGTTCTCTCATGGGGGTATCCTACTACAGCCCCCACCCAAGTGAGGGAACAGTAAGAGTCCATCCCACTTTGGGGATTGGCCTTTGGGTTCCCCTTACGATCCCAATAGCACTTGGGAAGCACCTATTTCAGGCATGGCCAGGGGCATCATGGAAGAGAGAGTGGCCATTACTGTACCTTCCCCTCAGGCAGCCCCTGGCATTTAGTGCGAGCAGAGGCCTGGCTGCTATTGGTTTGTCAAGAGATGGTCCCATTTTGGAAATGGCTGAGAAGACCCCCTAGGACGCCCCCCCCCTTCTCTTATGTGTGTGTGTGTGTGGGGGGGGGGTTCAGTCGGGGTGGGCAGGACTCTTGTTACCAAGGCAGCAAGGGATGGTGGGAAAACTGGCCAGCCTTGCTGCTAATAGGCCGGCCTGGTTTCCTAGGGATGCAGAGACAGTCAAGGGAGCAGCTCCCTTGAAGCGGCACAACCCAGAACAGTGCCCCCACGAGAGCACCCTCCGGTTCCCCATTGCGAGCCCGTTCCCAGGTTTGAAAGCCGCCAACAACTGAACGCAGGACAATGTTGAGAGCAAGACACACCCGGCTGCCACTGTGGGACACCGCCTGTGAGGCCCTTCTGCATTTGGAGGGACGGCACGGGCCTGTCAACTTGGCATCCGCTCTGAAGGCAGCAGGGGAATCGGGGGTGAGGCCAAGGCGGTCCTAGTTGGCACAGTGAGCGGCAGCCAGGTGCGACTAAGGCGGCAGCGTCGCATGGTCCCCGAGGAGCAAGAGCCTGAGTGTGCAAATTGAGGGGTGTAGGCCTCAAAGCGGCTCATGGAGTGTGGCTTCCAGGTAGAGGTTCCCCTGGTAACATAGCAGGCTGGTTGCCCCCCCCCCTTTCAGTACCAAGGGGCCTGGCTCCGAAGCCCGGTCTCGGTCTCTTGTTCGTGGCAGCAATGCACTCGGGGTAGGAAGCCCCCGTAGCAAATCCTGAGAGTCAATGGGGTAAAACCACCGGGAGGCGGACAAGGAGCAGGCTGTGGCAGACCGACTGGGACGCGGAGGAGCGAGGCGTCTACCCTGGCTGCACCTCGAGTCCCTCCTGCTTCGGAAGCCAAGCAAAAACTGGAGGAAAAGCTGCTCCCGCAGTGGGGGGAGCCCAGGCAAACTCCACAGCAAGCCAGACCGTTGGACGTGGTCCCTTGAGCTGGACGCAGGGGTGGGAGGGGAGAGACGGAACGACCCCTCCGCTGGCTGGCCCAGTCTGGCTGAGGGGCTGTAAGGCAGGAACGGTACAAGGTGCTCACGTCTCGGTGTGGGTGGGAGGAGACGCTTGGGGTCATGGTGCTATGGGGCGGGGTAGAAAGGGGTTCTATTAAAGCTAGGCATGCCTAGGGCAGCGCGTAGTGGGCTCCCGGTCCGGCCCTGGTAACCATCACCAAGCAGCTACGGACAGCGGTGCCCCCTCCCCCTTTATGTTCCCTGCAGTGCATAGATATCCGGGGGGTGGGGGCGGACGGACTGGAAAGCCCATTTGCACCAAAGTGCTTGCTGGTGGGGGGTAGGGGGGGAGACACCTCCCCTGTCCCAGTCCCCCTCCCTCCTCTGGTAGCTCTTGAAGGCACTGAGTGATCAAAGTCTCCTGCAGACAGGGGCCCCCGAGGGTCCTAGGGCGCCCTCAGTTGGCCGAGGCTGGTATACACGTCCTCCGTTTCGCTCAGCTCCTCGAAGATGGGGATCAGGTTGAGGAGCTCCGTGTCGGTCATATCGTCGAACCAGGACTGCACCGGCACCTGCAGAGGAGATGGAGGGGAAGGAAGGCATCAGTTGGGAGGCCTAGGCCCGGGTGGTGGCGGTTAGAGTGACCTAGCGAGAAAATCCGGCCTGGGGATCCAATGACAGACTTACAGAGAGGAGTCGTTCTAGCTTGAGCTAAGGGGGGGAAGAGTCTGGAACTGGGGCAGGCTGGGAGCAGCAGAGTTTGGGGCATTCACTGAGGGAAGATGGGTCCCTGCCATATTCCACCAGGGTCTTGGCCATCCCAACACCGATCCCCCACCCACTCGATACCCTCGTCACAAGCCCTTGGCTCTCCTAGCACCCACTCCTGTCCTGTCCCCCCACCCATAGCGTCCCCAAGTGCAGCCTCACCCCCCCCCAGCACCCACTTACGCATCCCTCATTTTTCTGTCACAACCCCCCCAGTATATGCTCCCTCACCCCATAGCTTGCCCCCACAGCACCCACTCCTGATCCCCTCACCCCATAGCCTGCCCCCACAATGCTCCCCACAGCATCCACTCCCACTCTCCTCACTTGCCCGCTTCACCCTCCTTAGCCTCCCTCCCCAACAACTCCCTCCCTAGCTCCCCCCCTGAAATTGCCTCTGCCCAGAATTCCCCTGATGCCTCTCCCCTAGTCTTGCTCTCCCTGTTACCTGCTAATGGCTGTGGATCCTCACCTTCCTGAGGGTGTGGGGGGTGCTTGATGAGGAAGCTTGGGGGGGGGGGG
>QEPC01013826.1:3621382-3671741 GCA_003113815.1 Sphenodon punctatus
GGAGACATTGAAAGAGGCAAGGAAGTGGTCAGAGATGGGATGAGGATCAAAGGAGAGATCAGAGACAGAGCAGTTCCTAGAGAAGACGAGGTCAAGAGAATGGCCGTTAGCGTGGGTGGGGGCAGTTGGTCCAAAGGTGGAAGCTAGTGAGAGGAAGCGAGCGATGGAGGGCTGGGAAGGGACATCAACGTGAATGTTGAAGTCACTGAGGAGGAGAGTGGGGGCATCGTCGGAGGGGAAGAATGTGAGCCAGGACTCGAATTCAGAGAGAAAGGGAGAGAAAGAGCCAGGGGGGGTGGTAGATGACAGCGACGCGGAGATGGAGGGGGGAGTAGAGGTGCAGAGTGAGCCTCAAAGGAAGGGCAAGGGGGGGGGGAGGAGGAGAAAGCAGTTGGAATTGACAGGAATTAGGGAGGAGCAGGCCCACGCCATCGCACTAGCCTTTGGGACGTGGCTGGTGAGAAGAGGACAGAGAAGAGGTCAGAGGGGAGATCCAAGTTTCAGTAAGGGCAAGGAGCTGGAGGGAGTGAGAGAGGAAGAGATCATGGGTGCCTTAGGCGCCAATGCTGGCCCTGTAACATGTATTTTTCATAAGCGTTGCTTAAATCTTTGCCTAGGTGGCCACCCTATTGCACCCCCAGGCAGCACGCTCACCGCGTTCTCTGGGTGGAAGATGTAAGAGGCTGGGGAATTGTCCAAGATGAGGGTTTTGCGCAGATCCCGCCCCAGCCGGCTCAGGTCCTTGACGTAGCAGCCCTGGTGGAAGACACATGATTCCCGGAAGAGACGCGTCCGGAAGACGCCACGCTTGTCCAGCAGGTCGGTCACCGGGTCGGCGTACTGGCCAGGAGAGACAGAGAGAATGGCGCACATTCAGAACTGGCTGGGCTTGTGGACAGCCACCAGACCCTGCCCAGGGAGACCCTGGGTTTAACACGGCACCACGGGCAGCAATTGGGGAAACCCATGGCCTCTCCCTTGGCAAGGCCTAGCATAGGAGTAGGGAATTACTTCCCTCCCAGGGGCCACTTTAAAAAAGAGCACACGCTCTGAGGGCCAGAGAGAAGGGGCAAGGGGTCCAGCTCACACAAAGGAGCGTCCCGATTATGGCTCTGTCAACTAGCTGTGCGCACATGCCCTCCGTTCGGTTCCGTTACGCTCAGCTCTGCTTTTCAGTGCTTGCGGGGCTAGCGGAGAACCGGATCCAGGGGCCGGATCCATTCTTCCACCTGGATGGGGACATTACCCAGAATCACCCCCACTCACCTTGGCCAGACTGGCCGTGAAGAGAACACACTCAAAAAGCTCCCCCATTCGCCTCAAGAACTCGTCCACGAATGGCCTCTTTAGCACGTAGACCTGGGGAGCGGGAAGACCGCAGGGTTAGTGGGCAAGGGGATGGAGGTGGGAGTCCAACTTGGCCGGTCTGGCTCCCCTGGTCCAGAGCTCTGCCCCACGCCCTCCCCTCCATGTTTCTCCCTTCTCTTCCGAGTTTGTCCCACGTCCCCTTATCCTGCCCGTCTTCACAGCTGGTCTTCTATCTCCCGTTGCCGATGTGCCAAGCAGCCGCGTCCTGAAACAAGTAATCAAGAATAGGCCGGGCTGCTTGGTAACAGCCTATCCTGGATTACTTGAACCAGGCCGCGGCCCACACTGGGAGGGGGAAGCGGGTCCTCGGCTCCATGGCACCCCAAGGAAAGGTCTTCTGTGCTTGAGTCCCCGGAAGTGGCTCTGATGGCAACCCAGAGTGTCAGCAATCCCGTTCAATGGCTCACCTGGTGAGTGGTCCCCTCGATCTCAACAGGCACAATGAAGTCGGCATTGTTGATTGGCTGGAGGATGAAAGAAAATGGGGAGATGGGGCATAGGAAACGGAAGGGGAGGGTTCCCCCATCACCTCCCTCTGCCACTCCCCCTGCAATCTGGCTTGGAGTGTGGGGTGAGAGAATTCGCCAACTGCCACCTTCTTGCCCCACTCTCCCAGCAATGGGGGGAGCAGGGCATGGTGTGGACCAGTTCCCGCATAGCCTCCCTCTTGCCCTCCTCTCCTGGCAAGCCCTAACCTACGTCCCTGATGAAATCACAGACTGTGGAGTTAGCCTCTTCTGTAGCTAAAGAGTTTCAAGGAAGCTCCAGAGCACACCATCCCAGCTTGTGGGGTGTGTGTGTGTGTGTGTGTGTGTCTTGCTGCCTCCCTCAATTCTGCCCAGCCCACAAGCCGCCTCTAGTCACCTTAAAGGAGCTGTGCACCAGGGTCTCATCCAGATCGATAACCACGCAGATCCTTCCCTGGTCCTGTTGAGTCGCCTCGGGCAGAAGGCATGTCCCAGGGATCTAGAAACACAGACACACACAGGTCAGGAGCGTTGGAGAGCACCCGTCACAGCAACAATGCAAATGAAGCGAGTTCCACCGGTATCAGAGCCAGCAGATGAGCAGACGGGATGGGACGCTCCCATCCGTCTCTCAAGCGCGGTGGCCGAATGAAATCTTGGGGCATGCTATGGAAGGGGGGTGGGGGGAGAAAGACCATGGTAAATCTGTACACCGATTTACCGCATACTGCTTGCTATGTACCACCTTCATCCCAGTAACGTGCATGGGCAAAACGCAAACTACTACTTTGCACGTTATTGAGATGAATGCAGCACACAGTAAATTGGTATACGGTAAATGGTAAAGTGTGGTGAACGGTAATGGTAAACAGTATTAGGAGAAAAAATTCTTGACTGAGAAGTGTCGACAACCGGCCTTTTTCTCGATTCTAATTTCTCACTTAAAACAAGTCAAGAACCGCGATTCTCAGCAATATCAAAAAAATCTCGAGATTGAGTTTCAGCCATAGGAAAGACCCTTTGGGGCTCGTTCACACAACACCCCTTTTCCCACCCCATGTTCCTCAATCGGCATTTGCCTTGCCCCCATAGCAACGCATTCAACACAGCAGTCAATTCCCCTGTATTTCAGTGCCCGAGTCACCCATCATCAGGTGGCAGAGAACACAGGATCAAAACACAGAAGGCGGTGACGAGTTCACACAACACTCCGCATGTGGATTTGTGTCACAGGAAATGGACTCTCTCTGATGTCCAAAAAACCCCAAAGGCTTATTGTCCCCAAGGATTTTACACAGTGTTAGGTTTTCTGTTCCCAGGAAAGGGCGGTGGGGCTGAACTCCCAAGAATTTGGGCTTCATTTCAAACCATCCAAACCAGCAAAGAAGCCATGCAGATTGCAAGCAGGAGAGATGAAAGGAAAGGGTGCATTCTTGTAGATCAGCAAAACCATTGGGGGTTCAGGGAAGGAGCTCCCTGCTGCTTCCAACAGGCCTTCTGAGAAGGCACGGGGCGGAAAAGGAGATTTGCTCAGTAGGTGGCATCCGAGAACTTCTCTTGATCACACACACACACATGCAACAAACCACACACACACACGTGCAAAGCACACACCCCGTCACTGACACAAAACATACCTGATACAACTGGTACTGAAGACACTGCAACAGATCAGACTAAAAAGAGGGAAAGAAGAGGAGAATCATGGGTATCACAGAAAGGGCAAGACTGTAGCATCATTGGGGACCTGGTTGAGATTTAGGGATGCACCCACTAACCCTAAAGGCCAGAAGGCCACAAAGTCTTGCAAAGAAATTCTCAGTTGATTGGAAGCATGAGAGAAAGTCAGCTAAGCAGAAGCCAACCAAGAGCTACCAGAGTGTATCAAACCAATGTTCCATTTAGTCCAACATCTGGGGGGTTAACAAATGAGATGTTGTTAGCCCACACCAGGTGGGGGTCCATCTTCCCCTTTGTTAGGTGTTTGCCTCCACCAGCCCTGTGGCTACCATGCATTGTATCTGCAGTCCCCATTCACGGTGGGGTCTCGGAGAATGTGGAGTCCACCGTGTGGGCGAATGCAAGCTAATGTGTGCCCACGTATCCGCATCCCATTATTTTGGTTGTGTGCAGCCTCCCTGCGTCTGCGTCCACCAGTCCCATAGGGTCGTGGGTGAAAATCCTAGAATGTCCGAGAATCAACTACTTCCTGCCCCTCTCTCTGCTCTCTTTGGCGCTGCCAGTGGGGGCTGCCCACAAGCACATGAAAGTCAGCTGGGAGCTGTCCGTTTATTAGGCTGGAGACACTAAACATGTGAGTGAGCGCTGTACACACAGAACCCAGACCACAGTGGGCTACGGTCTTATTTGTTAACACCCCCATCTCAGACCGCAGCAGCTTCGGTCTCTTCCGATTCTAACCAAGTGATCTGTTTCCTGCTGTTTACCACCCAAGGCCCCAGTAACGAGAGGCCTCCTCCCGGACCATTCCTTCTTGAATTTAGCTGATCCTGTTTTTTAACCCAGTTCTCATCTTGGCTTTGCCCAATGTCCCATGCCAATGAGTTCCACAGGTTTTTGTGCAGGAAGAGCAACTTCCAAGGAGGACTAGCTGCAGATCACCAGCACGAGAACAGGCCAGTTAGAACTAGACAGGGGGAAAACGAAGTGGAGATAAAGATCGCAGACGGAGATATCTCTCTCTCACACACACACACACACACACACACACACACACACACACACACACACACACACACACACACCCTTCAGAGGTCCCCTGCCTGGCTGCCTGGGACTGGAGGCAGTGCTGCGAGAGAGGCTACTCAAAGAAGAGGCCACAGAGCTTTGTGGACTGGGACAGAGGGCGGGTGGGCGGGGAACTGGGAGGGGTTAATGGCGCAGGAGCTGTCAAGCCAGATTGCACCAAACGCATGGTGAGGCTGCGACAAGGAGTCTATTGGACCTATACCTCTGGGTTCTTCTAGCAACCTTCCAGGTGACCTTGGGAAAGACACTAACTCTGACCCCCAGTTTTGCAAGCTGGTTTATCCTGTACCCCTTGAGAACCAGGGATGATAAAGAACTTGGTATTGTATACCTTGAGAGGGTGGCCTACAGGGATGGGGAAGTGTGGGGGCGCTAATGGGGAGTAAGCCCACTGGGGCAGGGGCCTGTTTATAATTGTTGATAGCAAAGTGCCACGTGCATTGCTGGGGTGAAAGCAAGTGATTTTTTGTGAAAACAGACATAACGCTAACTCCACTTTAATGCCGCTTTAACATTTCTTATGCGTGTTGCAGGACTGCCTAGGGCACCAACACATCCCTGCCACATGCATAAGCAATGTTAAAGCGGAGTTAGTGTTATGCGTTTTCACACTACAAGTTTTTAAAGTGCTGCTGCCCCCTTGTGGAATCCACCCAGCACAGCAGGCTGGGATGGGTGAAGAGGGGTGGCAGAGGAGGCGGGAAGTTCCCAGCTGGGAACAGAGCAGGAAATGATCATGAAGGAGGGGGCCCCAAGGAATTGTGTGCCCTGCGTTCACCGTGTTTTCTTCTTGCTAGGCTGCCAAAACTGGAAGAGAGGGGGGAAATGGGTCCGTTAAACAGGCTTAAACCCGCAACCGCCACAAGTCTAAGTGGAGGTCTTGACCCTATGGCCACAACTGAGTTCTGCATCTTCTCAACAGCACTAGGCTCTGGTGTAGCTGGCCCGCCTGCCCCCCTGGGGACAATAGGGAAAATGCAGTGATACGGGCTCCCCAGAGTCGGGTCTGAAGATCATGAAAGCAGTGGGGGGCGAGGGGGACGACCTTGGCAGTTGGGTGTTGAACGGAAGCAAGAGGGATGAGATGGGGGGGGGCTGTAAGGAGGAGGTTGCCGCAGGAGACGACTAGAGCATGAACTTGGCAATGGGGAGCCGCAAGGAAGGGCAGGATTTTAAGCAATGTTATGTAGAGAGAAGTGACCGATTGAATAGGGGTACGGGAGAGGGAGGAGTCAAAGATGAACCCTGTGGCTACGTGCCTTGGGATTGGCTGGATGGGAGACGCCATCAGCGCAGATAAAGAGTGACGAGGGAGAGGGTGACTTGGGGGTGGGACGTTGAGGAATGCAGTCTTGGACGTGTGATTCAGCAGGCTTGGCGGCAAAGCGCCACCTACCGACCTTGCTGCCTGCCCTCGCCCCCTGGCTTTACCTTGGCGATGGTGCTGGCGTCTTCCTTGTGCGGCCCATGCTCGCCGCCGAAGCCCGACTGACCGACATTCTGCGCGCGGAGGCAACAGAAGAGCGCCTTGAAGATGTTCCGGCCACGGAGCTTCTTGGGAGAGGGCTTAGCCACCAAGACTGGAAGAGAGGAGGGGAAAAAACAAACCAGTCAGTATTAGATCCCCCACAAACTTGAACTCACAACCCCTAGGAGTCTAAATGGAAGTCTTGAACACACGGCCACCGAGAAGCTGGCCACAACCGAGGTCTGCAGCTTCCCAACAGAAATAGGCTCCTGATAGGCTGGCCAGCCTGCTCTCCTGATTGGCTATCGTCAGCTACTTAAAGCCCTGAAAGGAAGAAGTGTCCGGAAGACATGATGGCTGGGGTGCAAGCTGGCTCAGCACCTGTCCCCGGTCCTCAATGTGCACCCCATTCCTATTACCCGAGTCCTGCCTGCTTCCTGCCCCTGCCTCCGTCCCGGAAATGGTTCCAACCTCATGAGCTAGACTCTGGCTCAAAGGCCTCGGCTTCCGATACCTGCAGCTATCGTGGGTCTTGACCCGGCCCAGCTCCTGAAGCTCGACTACAGCTCCCCAGTAGGATTCTCTTCAGATAGGCAACCTAATCCAATGCCCCTTCCAAGCTACATCCCAGAGCAGGCACCCCTTGCCATGCAAGGCCTGCGCACATTGAATCCTATTGACTCAGGGGGGCATATGGCTTGACTACAGGAGTGAGGTAGTCAAGCTCTGGACCACCTCCCTTTCCAAAACCAGATCCCAGTTCCAAAACCTGTTTCCCATCCTAGAGAACAGAACACCCTCCTCCTCCAGGATTCCTCTCCCCAAGCCACCAGCCAGCCTAGAGTGCTCATCCACGTCTTCCTCAACCCTAGGCTGATCCCAATGGCTCATCCCCCAAACCTCCTCCCAATCAGCCACCTCAGTGCAGCCAATGATGAGCCCTCATCAAATCACCTCTGAACCACGCCTTCAAAGGACCACTGGACCTTCAAGCTTTCCTCTCAAAACGCGACCCCACCCCTTGTCTGTAGAGCAACCACCCCAAGTCTTACCGCAGCCCCAAATCGTTGGCAAGAAAGTACTTCCCAATCCAATGTTGCAATGCTACACGGCAGCCATCAGGGGGCGCTGCTTACCCACAAATCCAAGGCACCCATCCTTGGGTAAACCGGGACTTCAATTCACTGTGTTTTCCTTATTACTGTCAATGGGGAAAACACAGCCCCACCCTTGCCTTTTCCACTTGCCCCTCTTCCCACCCAGCTCTGCCAGCTCCTCCTTAGGGCTGGATTATTTATTTATTTATAGTAAAATTGATAAGCCACCCCCTCCTGCCTCAGGCATCTCGAGGCGGCTCACAACATCTTAAAAACATTTTAAGCATTAAAATAAACACTGATAATTACCCTTAAAAAACAATATAACACCCCACCCCTACCCTAACCCAACCTACCCACCCCATCTCTCTCGGGAAAGGCTTGGCAGAACAGCCAGGTCTTACATGGTCTACGGAAAGAGGGGAGGCTGGCAGACAAGCGGATCTCCGGCAGGAGGGAGTTCCGCAGCCATGAAGAACACCCTCCTCATAGTAGACACCCGGGGGACCCCGAGGAGGGCGCCCCCAGCCGACCACAGGGGCCGATTCCAGGACCCGGAGGGTGAGGTGGTCCTGCAGATTATGTCTGATTGGCATCCACAGTGCTACCCCTATCAGCTGTTTGCTGATCAGTCCCCACCCAGGGGAGAAGCTGGGGCTTATTGTATCCAGTCGAGGGGTGGGAGGTGGAGAGATCTGGCACGGTAGCAACAGGACTAGTACAGCGGCTGCCGGAGGAAGGGTGGCAAGTAGGCCAGGAGAGGTTGGCACGGTGCCACAGCATGCCAGTGCGCCAACATGGGGGGACTCAGCCGCTTACAGGAAAAGCGTCTGGGGGGGCCTGATGTCACCCCAGACGCCTTTATAGGGTTTGAGACCAAGACCCCAAACTGGCCAATGGGCACAAAGCTCATTGCCATAATTCAAGAGATGCATGCCAGTTCTACATTTGACGGGGGTGTCACGTTCTAAAGGACAGCGCGGTTTTCGAATATATAAACAAACCTCTGAGGAAATTAGCCTTAGGGTTTGTCCTTCCCCCAAAGAGCAGGCTGACACTAGACGGCAGTGTCCCTTCCCACTCTCTAGCCACTACTGGGCACGACTCGCAGAAACTGGCACGGGCAGCACAGATGGGGCCAGCCTGGAATCCATGCCTTCCCCAGCCAAGAAAGGGGGGGGGGGGTGAGAGCAGTGCCCCCACTGGTCTGTGGCGCTTAATTTTTCATAATATTTTTAGAAGAATTGCCGAGGCCCAAGTCTTCCCCAGAAGCTCCCCCGCCCCCACCAGCTTGTCAACGCAAGGAAACAAACTCATCCCAGCTAGCAACGCAACCACTAGACTAAGCTGCCTCCCCACAGCTGAACCCAACACGGGAGTGCTTGTGATTTCATCTAGACAACAGCCAGCACAGGGGGTGGGGCAGGAAAGTTATTCATAAAACCTAAATAAACCAGCCATACTTTTTCTGGCTCTCCACCCCTACCCCCACCCCTTGCCCAAGTCCCAAATGGCCTTTCCCTGGTTCTTCCCATTTTGGGGGGCTCACGCTGACTGCGAACATTTCCTGATAATCAGCCCCCTCACTCGCTTCAACTAACTTGCTGGGGATGAGCCCTAGCATGACCACCACCCTCCCGCCACCCCAAATTAAGCCCCACTGGTTTGTCTTATTTCCGCTGCAGAAAGGAAAAGTCTCCGTCCACGGAGTCTGTGCTTCGGCGGCAATCAAACGTTCCTCCCTTGTTGTCAGTACGGACTGGGGAAAGGGCTCAACGCAGACTCCAACCCACACGCACCAGAAACACACACGCGAGCTCTGTCCCCAGCAAGGAAGGGGAAATTGCCCATCAGGATAGTATTGTGGCCCTATGTGTCTCAGAGGGACGGGACCCCTATCATCATAGGGCACAGAGTGGAAGGTTGAGTCCAGGCCGGGCTCTGCCCGCCACAGGTACACACACCACTCACTCGTGCTAGAGGGCAGGGGAAGGGACTCACAGTATCAAATCACAACACTTAGCTTTGGGGCCAGCTTCTCACTCCGATTACCGGCGTCAGGGAACTCCCTGCACCGGTTTAAGAAGGGAAAGACACACGCCTCCCCCACCCCCGGTGGGGCCACGAGGGGCAGCACAGCACTGGGCGTAACTGGGTCGCCTTGGCAATGGGACGCGGCGGTTAGTGAGAAGAGATTCAGGCCCAGAGACTGGGATCCAGATGGCATAGTTCAGAGACCAGGGCTTCAGTCCCCTCTAGAACCACCTGCTTCTAACCCCAGCAGTGGCAGGAACTTGTGGAGTGTGCTGTGGAGAATATTCCTGTCCCCTCCTTGGGACTTGGGAGACCCAGGTTCCCTGCTCTCTGCCACAGCCTCCCGCTGTGCCCTTGGTCGGGTTACTTAGCCCAATTCTTGAAAATACCGCTTGTTTCTCACAAAGTTGCACCGGAGAGTGGGGCAGGGTCGGAATAATAAGTCAGCCACCATCGAGGAGAAAGTTTGCTAGGAAAAAACTTGTTATTTCGGTTTGGTAAGGGCACCAGCTGAAGTGAGCACACACGGAGTGAGCACCGAGAGAGGAGGAGGACCGTACACAGCAGACTTTGCCATGCCCTCGCTCCATGAGAGTGTCATGATAGGGGGTGGAGTGGGGGAGCAGGACCCAGCAAATTCCCCCCCTCTCTCTCCAACTTCCAGGACCTGCCATAAAGGAGACTTGCCCCCGGTCAGCCAAGTAGTTGGGCACTGGTAGCTGTTATAAACATACTATGGTGATGGGGACCACAGAACAGGGGTGGCCAGACTTATACAACCTACTGGATTCAGGCACCAGTCTGAAGTGAGTTACCAGGACCTCGCCCACTGGCTCCCAGCTCTAGGTCACCACACAGCAACTGGTCTTGGGAGTGGGGAGAAGCACTCCCATGAAGTGAGTCTTCCCCTGCTGCACTGGAAGAGCTCTCCTAGCCCACAGCCTCTCTGGGAACACTCCTTGGCATGCCGGTCCTGCACAACACGGTAGAAATGATCTCTGTAAGCCTGGTCCTCCTTCCCATGTCACGATCTACCGGAGACTAGTTTGTGATCAACCAGTATATCCTGATCTACTCCTTGGTCACCCTTGATATAGAAGGACCAGAATGGAGTCTCCCCCAGTTCATAAGAATGCTTTGTTGTGATCCACAAACTGCGTATTGCAGAGTAGCTTGTAAGCTTCAATGGGGCTCCTCCGAAGTAAGTGGTTTGCGGCCAGAGTCACTGGCAGACTGGGTCAGACCCATGGTCCATTTAGCACAGCTTCCTGTCTCTGACACTGCCCAGGACCAGATGCCTCATCAAAAGTGGCGACCACACTCCTCCTCGTTCACTCCCAATGCCATCGCAAACGCTTGTGAGAAACTCACTGCGAACTCGAGTTGGCTTGATTAATAAATTCAACTCCGGTTATTCTGATTCCACTTTGCCCAAGCAAGAGGGCTTAAATGAATTCCCATGAAGCTGAAGCAGACCTTGTTTCTGCTGCCGGGTCTTCAACAAGGAGCGGCGCGCAACCAGCCTGAGGGTCTTTCCGACGTTCCGTCTGTCCGTACCATGACGGGGCACACGAGGAACTGCATGTGCGTCGCGGGGCGACACCCCACTCCACCTGCTGGCCCGGACGTTCCCCACGCGGTCAGGACTGAAGCAAATTCAACAAGTGAGTTCTTCTTTTCTGCACTTTCTCATTAACCCACGCCCAAGAACGGCATGCCCTTCCAATCAAAGAATCTTATCGTTTTGGAAGGGACCTCGAGAGTCCTCTAGTCCGTTGGAGGCAGGATGACTACAGCTACTGCATCCCCGACAGATGGCCATCCAGTCTCTGTGTGAAAACCTCCAGCCACGGAGAGCCTAACACCTCCCTAGGAAGCCTGTTCCGTCGCCGTACGGCTCTTACTGTGAGAGCCGTACGATTATTGCCATAATCTCCCTTCCTGTAACCGCAGCCCATTCTTTCTAGCCCTGGCCTCTGCAGCCCGGCAGAACAGTGCCGTGTCATCATCTTGGTGGCAGCCTGTTGGATATCTGAAGATGGCTCTCATGTCTCCCTATGGTCTTCTCTTCGCTAGGCTAAACAGACCCAGTTCCTTCAACCTTTTCTCAGAAGACTTGCTTTCCAAACCCTTTATCACCTTCGATGACCTCCTTCGAACCTGCTCCTATTTATCAATGCTCTTCTTAAAAGGAGACCCCCCCAGAACTGGCCACAATGCTCCAGGTGAGGTCTGACCCGTGCTGAATAGAGTGGAATTAATACTTCTGCTGACTTGGAGACAACGCTTCTGTTCATGCAGCCTAAAACTGCATTAGCCTTTCTTGCAGACGCACCCCACTGCTGACTCATATTGAGCTTGTGATCAACCTTCTTCTACAAGTGCCACTGCTGTTCTGTCAGCCTCAGCTTGTATATATATATATATATAAAGTTTATTGTTTAGCCTGAGCTATCACAATATATACAATTAAAACACAAAAACATAAGCTCATATAGCTAGTGTAACAATCATCACAGAATCACAAAATACACAAAATACCACCAAAGCGGTTGTGCAAGAAATAATAAAATGAATGCTCGGACTAATCTCTGTTAATCAGAGCTGCCCCGAACAGTCCCTTAGGGTCGTCAACCTATATCCAAAGACTACTGCTGGTCAGCAACATTAGCCTCAGGTAACTAAACAATTCCCCTACCGACCTTTTGGGTCTATCATGGGGTCCCACCCTTTGATAAAAGGGATTCACGCAGTAACATCGCCCGCCACGCATACACTCCAACAGCCCTCGTCTTAGGAGAATCCAGAGGACTAAGCAATTGTCTGAGGAATCTGGATCTAGAGTACCACTGTAAATCAAATATGGCACATTGCAAATATTTCGCTCTGAGCCCCGACAAAGCGGGGCAATCGAGCAAAATATGAGCCACTGTGTCTTCCTTGCCAGCTTTACATAGCAGATATTTGCGGCACTCGTGGGGGATACCCTTATATCTTCCCTCTACAGCTTCAGCCTGTTCTTTCTTTAGTTCCCAGCTTCAACTAGGCAACTTTTTCTTCTAGAGCTTTCCCTGATGGACTTTATCATCTGTGCTCTTGGCCCTGTCAGCTGGGTGTGGACAGCATTCTGATTTGCTATGGGCCTGCTCCTGCAGGGACCTATAAAACCCCCTGCCATGAGCATCCTGCTCTAATCCATGCCAGGGTGCGCTGGATCAGCTGATCCACAGCAAACAAAACACCTTTCAGAGCCCCCACACCTCCCCGTGCAACATCCCCCCTTCTCAAGCAAGCAAGTCGCGCCTCTCTCCTCCTGAGTTGGATAGTTCACACCTTATGGCTCTGATGTGGCCATTGCCAACACAGTTGATGGCCCCAGTTTTAGCGCACAGAATTCGTTTGCACAACATCTTTCCCCCTTGGCAAACTCACCACTTGATCCTTGATCTGTGTTTGCCTCGTGCCAAAATAAGGCACTCAGAAAGCTGCTGACTTTCCTGCACTTCCGTTACCTGCCCCCTTACAAAGGGAGGTCAAAGGAACAAGGGAACTATCAAAAAGCACAAGAAGTGGTAAAAACTTCACACAACACTCAAAATGGGGGGAGTGTTGTCTGAAGGAGCCCAAACAGACACGGGTTTTGTGACCACAGCCACAAGAACTGAAAGTTACACTTATATGGCTTATACAGAATCAAAATTCAGGAGCTGGTGTATTCTGCAAATTAAATTTTCCAAAATCCGCAACCGGAAACCCCCCAATACTGTAAGGAGAATGAATTATACAAATCAACCACAATGTATCAACTGTGCCATGTTCAATGCAAATTAGTATCCCAGGAGGTGGCCATTCCATCGGTTTTTGCCATCTCATTTCTTAAAGTAAAGCACAACATACCACACAAACTTCTCTGTGTTCTTTTCAAGGGGCTGGTCCTATTGGGTAACCAGGGCGAGGGCCCTGGGATATATGCCATTCGCTACATTATAACGGTCCCTTCTCAGGCTGCAATTCTGCAATGGCAGAGGCAATTTCTGCAACCATCTGGCCAAGTGCCCAATTCTGCATAAATGTCTGCAGCTGCAACAAGGCAGAATTCATGAAGCCCTGATAATAAATTATTCCCATTTTATAGATGGGGGAAGAGATAGTGACTGCCCAAGGTTCCCCAGCGAGTTCATGCCAAGACAAGATTTGAACCCTGGTCCAACACCTTATCCACACGTTTAGCCTCTGTTAGCAGGAGTGCCAAGTGGACTAAAACTGGGGGCTAACTAAGTGTGAACTCTATTGCAAAATTGGTAGGCATGTCACAGATTCTGAATATGTGAAACTCACTGAATAGTCAAGTTACTTCAACTATTCCTATCGAGGTCAATCCAGGGGCTCTTCTGCCTCCTGGACCCTTAGATGCAACCTGCCATTTGTTGTGTTTGGAAGCTTTTCCTCTACAATCGCAAGAGATAGAAACCAGTTTATAAAACCCAAGTTGTTCCACGAACTAATTTCCTAATGAGGGGCAGGCGGTGGACAATTTTGTTTCCTTCTGGGGGCACTCTACCAAAGTTGGACTATGGATAGGAGTGCCCTTTTCCCTGAAGCTTTGAGCCAAAAGAGGTGTGGCTGCATCGGGGTAGGACAAGGGGTCTCTCTCCACGCCCCTTTTCTGTCTGTTGACGGGAGGGGGCGGGATATAAATGTAAATATAGATAAATAAATAAAATGTTCCATGTAACCACGCCCACTTTAAGAACATCATGATGGCACAACGTTCTGCAGGAGGTGGGGCTACATAAAAAATGAGAATCTCATGATTTTCTCACACTTCTTGCGATTTTAGGCATTCCTCACCTTCCTTAAGATCTCCATTGCCAGCTCCCCACGCCAGTAATTCAGTAATGCGACAGTCACAATAACGTTCAGTCTTTTCTCCTACCATATTCAAACCGAGCTGCCTAAGGCACCAAGACAAAACCTGCTTTGATTAGCACCCTGGCTGCTTCCCGCAGCAGAAGGAAGCCACCCCCTAGCTCTGAAGGCAGCCAGTGGATGCTATGAAAGTGGTGGTGGGGAATCAGGCCACTCTGGGGTGGTCAAACTGCACTAGGAGAGACTACTGGAAGAAAGTTCGAGCTGCCAGACCAAGAGAACCCAAAAGAGACTTATGGGGCTGCACCGAGGGGACCGGGCAGCTTTTAGGACAGCCTGCAAGAGTCCAAACATCAAGCTCTGACCTGGTTCTGCTCCTAGGCAAGGCCAGGGAGTGTCATAAAACCGACACTATGTAAAGGCCGCAGACTTTGGCTGCAGTAGGCCCAAATGCTACCTGAAGGGCTCTGCGGTGCGTTAATGATAAACCATGCGGTTTGCTTTAACAGGAATTGAACCGGGCAGGATGGGGGCGGGGGAGGAAAGGGGAAGGGAGGAGGCTTCAGTACAAGGCATGCAGGGCATGGCATGAGGGCACCCTGGTCCGTGCCTAGAAAGGCTCTCTGTACACACGGACGTAGGTCTCCGAATGTTCCCCTCTCACCAGTATCTTGGCCCGGAATTTCTCCTTCACCCTTGTTCACATTTTGTGCCTCGGTTAGTTCAGACTCTTTCACAAGAGTTGGGAAGAGAAATGAGGAAGGAAAGAGGAAGGAAGACCATCCCGTCACCCCCCTCTCAGCTACCGGGAATGGCTGACAAGCCTTGGCAGCCGGGAGCCAAGCCGGGCAAGAACCCTCCAGGCTCAGTTCAAACGGAAGGCGGCAGGCCAGACGCTCCGGCCCTCTGGCGGCCCTGCCGGCTCCTTCGGAGACACACCCTGCTTTAAGCAGAGAGGAGGCTATTCTCGGACGCAAAACGCTGCTAGGAAGATGCATCTTCAGCCCTCGGGAAGAAAGCCGGCCGATGCTAATTTGCACGAATGGGTTTATGTAAACGGATGTACATTTTAAATAGCATCAAGAGAGGGCTAAAATAAGAGGCCATTTAATGGCACAGCTCCATAGCGCTCCACAGGACAGACACCCAGCTCTTTAGTGCCTCACAAAACAAACATCCTCCCCCCAACAGCTCCATACTGCCCCACAGGACAGACCTCCAGCTCCCCAGTGTCCAACATAACAAAATGTCATCTCCCCCGTCCACAGGTCCTATTCCCCCCCACAATAGACACACACACAGGGCTCCATAGTGCCCCACGGAACAGACCCTCCCACAGCTCCACAGTGCCCCATGGAAGAGATGCCCCACAGAGTTGCAAAACAGACACGCCCCAGAGAAATCCCACTCCCTATAACTCCATAACAGGGCACTCTACAAGGCCACACTCAAGTTGAATGTCTGGATTTTTGGGAGACCAGGTCGTGTCAGGAACGGCCAGTTTTCCCAACCCTGAGCCACCTAGTCAAATCTTCACATGGCTGAGACCCCACGAGACCCACACATACCCCATGCGCCCCCCCTCTGAAGGCGTCTCCTGGGCTGAGCCTTGCCCCCCTCCCCTCCTCCCGTGCTTTGAGACTGGCTGGCAGCTGTGTTTCAGCTGTTGAGACTTTGGGGACAACAAAGTAAGAGACTGGACTGTTAAAGGCGTCACGAGGTCTGGGACCAATCTAGGCCAAGAGCTGCACTTGAATAGTGGTTACCGAGCCTCCGTTTGGCCACCCTGGTCATGGTTTGACCCAGTCACCGAATGAAAACTAAGCAGGCAGCAACCCTCCCTGCTGGGATTTTGGCATCCTCATAAGAGGAAGGGAGACGCCACTACAAAACCCCAGAAGAGCTATCGAAAGGAACAGAAAAGGTGCCACAGCAGAAGTGCCATCAGCTCCGTGGCTAACATTCAGGAAAGCAGGCCCTGTTTGGGGACCAATGTGGCGATGGGGCAGGAAATTGGACTGACCCTAAATAAAATAATTGATCAATAAGGTTAGGGAGCTTAGAACGAGAGGAAGGACGGGGAAGCCAACCAGAACCTGCCCCCTGGCCGCAGTCTTTTCTCTACCTCGGGGGCACTACGGTGTCCCCCAATTTCACCATGGCAGGGTGTGGGGTCCCCCACTCTCTCCCAGTGGGGCCTCAAACATAACCGCCTCTAAGGCCAGGGGTCCTGCATTTTAACTTTGCCTTGGGCCTCCCAAATTCTAAGGCCGGCACTGAAGCCACTTCCCAGGACTCTGAGGAGAAGGTTCAAATAGTGGCAGTTTATGGGGGACGGACATTTACAGCCTTCCCCCAAATCCTCTCAAGATGAGAGCATGCGTCTGAACTCTCCATCCCCCCTAGACCCACCACTTCCCTCTAAGCCCGTAGAGCGGAAACATCCGGCACATGGGCCAGTTCCGGCCTTGCCCTGGGTTTTTTGTTTGTTTTAATGTGGTCCCTTTCCCGTTCCTGGCTCCAGCCTGTGAACTGAGTCCTTCCTCCCCCTTGCAAGCACTGAAAGACTGAGCTCAGGGGATGGGCGCACTCCCACCCTCAACTCCTGCCCAAATGACAGGTCTCAAGTTCATTTTCAAAGTGGCAGCCAGGAGGGGAAAAGATGCCTTGCCCCTGCTCCGGCTGAACCTCAAAATTACAAGATCTGGAACCGCTACTAACTTCCAAACGTCTCCAGATCCCGTTAGCTTCAAAACAAGCGAGATTTCAGAAGCTTGTCTCCCCCACGGCTCCCCGCCCATCTCTACTGCAAAGTCAGGCATGGTGGACCCAGGTAGTGGGGTGCAAGGGAGTTGGAAGAGTTTTTCATGCAGCAAGGGAGTGGGGAACCTCAGGCCCCGAGGCCAAATGCAGCCCACTACTAGATTTTATGTGGCCCGTTTCTGGTTCCTGGATCTGGCCCCTGGATCCAATTCCTGCCCCCCAAGCACTGACAAACTGAGTTCAGGGGAAGGGAGCAGAGATGAGGGCACGCAGTCAAGGAGCCTCTGGACCCTCCTCTTCCTAAGTGTGCCCATTAAACACCTCCAGCTTCTATGTGGCCCTTGGAGCTTGTACTAATGCCCAAAGTGGCCCGTGGGGGGGGAAGATTCCCCACCCCTGTAGCACACAGTCTTGGCCCCTTCTCCAATCCAGGTCTCCAAACGTACTCCCTGCAGACACCTTGAGAGCTCCAGCACAACCCCACCAGCATTCCCCACGCCTCTGAATTTGCATCGCCAGGAAACCGACCAAGACAAGGCCAGCCAGTGAATGCAGCAAGCGGGGAAAGAAAGAATTAGGGCTTTGTTCGAGGCTCGGTAAAAGGCAGCAGAGAACAAAGCAGATACAGGGGCCGAAACCTTTACTGCCTTGATTGACCTTTCCCAAATGACCCCTGTTCACCGAGTGCCGCCACAAGAGAGCCGGGGAACCGAGGTTGCCTGGGAGGTAACTGAGGGTGCCCCTGGGTACCAGAGCGTTTGGTACTACGCCGGCTCCTGCCAACGCCCCCAAAGCTTCATCTTCTTCCCTCTGTTCCTGCCCCGTGCAATCTGGCTTGCTGATGATGATGGCATTTACCAGCGGCAAAGACTGCAGTGGGTACTTGGCAGTGGGTACCAGCGGCAAAGACCGCAGTGCGTGAGCCTGTCTATATACACCCAGCTGCCTTTCCTGCAGCGCCAGCATGAGGCTGGACGCAGAGACAAGCGCTTAAGGGATGCGCTCAGGAAGAGTAGGGTCCAGATCACAGATCTGTCCTCATCCTTGTGCGCACGCGCTCATCTCTGCTCTCTTCCTCTCATCTCAGTCGTTCAGTGCTTGGGGGATAGGCAGTAGACCCAGGGGTCAGATCCAGGCATGCGAAAGGGGCCAAATAAAGACTAGGCACCAATGCAGGCCCTGAAACATGTATTCCTCATAAGCAGCCTAGGAAAATATACCTAGGTGGCAACCCTAGCCGTATGTGACCCCTGGGCCTGAGGTGCCCCAGCCCTATTCTAGATCGTAGAACTAAACCTCAGGCAGGAGATGGAAGAGCCCACCTTGATTGGTTAGCTCGGAAATGATCCAGGAGCCACTACCAAAGAGGAGAGATCGACACCAAGCTTTTGGCTTCCAACAGGATATGGCTGTGGTCTCCTCCTAGCCTTGGTGCTGTTGCCCACGGGACATTGGGAACGGCAGCTGGGATCACGGAAAGACTAGATAACTTTGTAGAACAGGGGTGGGGGAAGAATCTCAAACACCTCCCCATCCTACCGCAGGCCACATCAGCATGAGCAGGGGATGAGAGGGGGCCTGGGTGGGTCAGAGTGCTTTGCGGCAGGGGGAGGGGGGGGGCGCGGGACCATATAGCCATGCTGGAAATGCTCTGTGGGGGGCCATAGGCAGGAGTGTCCTGCCATCTCGTACAGACTGAATGGAAGAGCGCTACAGGACAGAAACCCAGCCCTGTCAATTACTATCAAGTCGAGATGTAGTTCAGGGGATGTATTTCCTCTTCAGTGTACACTTCCTCCCAAATCACCCAGCTGCTGTCAAAGACAGGATACTGGGCTCCCACACATACCATTGCTCTGGGCCATAATTGCAGCTGCTCTTGTGTCCAGGCCAGCGAGGCAGGTGGTTAGTGAGATTCCAGGCAACTGCTCCCATAATTACACCAAAAGTCAATTAGTGGCAGACAAAACCATGTGGTTAATAATACACACCAAGGGCGTTAGGAACGAGCACGGTAACCATTCTGTGAGCCTCCTTGATCCTGGAATCTGGTTGGGGGGGCAGAATATGCCCCAAGGTGCACCAGGAAAGCCAGGCACGTCCACTCGCCTCCACAAACACTTTAGCAACTAAGGAAGCTGAGCTCCCTTTCTTGCGAGCACCCCCATGCAGTACGGTGGCCAGATACGCAAATTTTAGGGGACACTTATGAGAAATACAGGTTGCAGGGCTGCACTGGAGCCAATGCAACCCTGCAACCTGTATTCCTCATAAGTGTCCTCTAAAATTCACATATCTGGTGACCCTACCACGCAGTCATTTCAAGGCGGAGGGGAAGGGGGAAATGTTGCACAGAGAGAGCAGTCTTCCAAGCACATATCCAATCCGAGCCGATTTGCAGATCAATTTACACCCAAAGCAGCCCAACCCCTGGTTCTGTAGCCACCGCAGCTACAACAGGCTGCTTACCCCACGCTGCAGGCTCCACATTCTCCAAACCAGCGCCATAGGGAGAGGGGGGTGGTGAGAGCTCACTTAGTGGTGGTTGCTTGTAGCATGAGCCTGACCATCTAATAGGGTGTTTTTAGACACACGTTTCTCCTGGATGTTTTCTGTAACATCCACAACTTTCTGTGCGTCTAAATCACACAACCAGATCTTAAACATCTGGATCTTTGAACTTCTGCGTGAAACTTCTCCCAGAACTTTTGTGTGTAAAAGGTTCTCCTGGTAAACTGATTTGCTCCAGGCAGCTGTCTGTGATCAATTGGTTTCCATGGCAACCTGTCACCTCCACAGCTGCAGCTACTTTAGGCTGCCTCAGGGCAGTGTGTGTGTGAAGAATGAATCCGGACCTTAGGCCATTTTCAGACATTCTCCCCACCCCCACTGCATATTCTGGCTGGCGGGGGGGTTGCACAGCCAGGATATACACAGGGATCAGCTGGTCTAAAAGGCCACCCCTGCGCAGCTTTCCCGGCAGACACATGCAGGGATTCAGAGCTTGATTTCCTGCTCTGTATCTATGCTGTCTCTTATACACATCTAGATGTGTATAAGAGACAAGAACTTTTGTGTGTAAAAGGTTCTCCTGGTAAACTGATTTGCTCCAGGCAACTGTGGTCACTTGGTTTCCATGGCAGCCCCTCACGTTTACAGCTGCGGCTACTTTAGGCAGCCTCAGGGCAGTGTGTGTGTGTGTGTGTGTTTGAAGAATGAATCCGGAACTTACTTGTGGACTTGTAAACCCAGAGGACTGAAACATCTGGAACTTTAACGTGTGTCTAAAAATGCCCTACAACTGTCAAAACACCCACTCATGGGAGGGCGGTTATCATGGTGTTTCATCCCCAAAATGCAAACACAGCCCAACCTGTCTGAGCCAAACGCAGCCACTTCTGGGAAGGAGAGACACCTTGTCTGCTGCTCTGTTAGTATTTATAATCACTTCTATAGTGCAGGGGACCCCTCTGAAAATTAGGACAGGCTCCAAACACAGAAGTTGGGGGAAGGGCTCGGGGGCACTCAGGAAGAGGAGGGTTCAGTTCATGGATCTGTGCCCTGAATCCTTTCAGGGCTTGGGGACAGGAACTGGATCCAGGGGCAAACCAAAAACTAACTGTGGGCCGCTTTTGACCTCCGGGCCTGAGGTTCCCCATCCCTGCTATAGGGTTTTCAGTATTCCAAGTACTTTACGTTCCTCCTCTAGCTCACCCTCAGAACTCTGCCACTGTTATTCCCATTTTACAGATGGGGGAAACTGAGGCGGCGATCTACTGACTTGCCCAAGGTCACCCAGTAAGGTCATGGCTAAGATCAAATTTGAACCCTGGTCTCCCAGGACTAAGTCAAACATGTTATCCACTAGGGTACACTGACTCTGCATAATAGTGGTGGACTGTGTTCTGACTAATGACTTTGACTAAATTAAATGGAAGTACCTACTCCACTTCACTTTGCAAAGAGAAGTAGTTGCTTTACAGTCTCCCCCTAGCGGTCATGACTAGAGCAGATTTATTACGGGTGGCACCCACAATTTTGGGTACCCGTCGAGTGTCGACTGGGTACCCAATTGTCTGAAAACTTGGGAATTATCATTACTGATAAAAACGGGGTGGTAACTCAGTATTGCGGAACCAGAAGTTGGGATTTTCAGACATCAGGTAACCCAACTGGCACTAATCAGGTACCAATCAGTTGCTGACGGTGGCAGGTCCAGTCAATTCCCGAAAATTCAACTAGTTAGTCCATTTTGGTGGGTACTTGTTTCAGCTTGTACAACACTGCCCGTCTCTTTACTTTGGAGTAAAGCGTTCACACCTACGATCGCTTCAAAAGGAAAAAGCAAATGGAAGCATATCCTTGTCTCTCTGCTGACTCCCAAACAGGAAGTTTAGAAAACTCTTGACATGTGAAAGATTCCAGTGTAAAAACAATTCCAGTCTTTGCTACTGCAGAGGATCTCTTGGTGGCCTCTCCATGTTGGCTTGGCTCATTTCTGGAACCCAGAACCCTCTTTTTAAAGCCACCCCCCAAGGCCGGAGCTCCTGTGGAGGAAAGGCGTGGGTAGCTTGCTGCGGTTATCCGTTAGCAAAGTAGTCTAGCCGCAAACCAGCTGATGGGTGGCCATGCAGCAGTATCTCTGCCTGCCTCCCGCAGCAGTTCCAACAAAGGAGAGACTGACGAAGACACTACTGCATGAATGGAAAGCGTTGCTTCTCCTAAACCCTGTGTCTGGATCCAGCCCCGACTTCTTAAGTGCCCAGGAAGGTCTTTATAATGCAAGGACTCAATTGCCCAGATGCCTTCATATTTAAGGTTACAAGAAAACCCAAACTGTAAGACATACGTTTCTCGGACAAGCATCTGTTGGCAACATCGAGAGCTCAGGTAGTCTAGCGGATAAGGCCATAAACACTGTCCTGGGAGACCAGGGTTCAAATCCTATCATGAACTCACTGGTTCAAAAGCCACGTCCTGAATCAGGCAGACCGCTGTGCTGGTGTGGTTAAGGCGCCCCAGTTTCTGGGGTCCTACAAGCGCACAAAGGAGCCATGCGCTATGTCCCAGTGCCTTAGCTTCCCCAACGTAATGGGATCAGGGACCCATTCATAGCTGGGCAGACTGGAGATGGTCATCCAAGCGCGAGACCAAGCAGGACTCGAACCCCTGTAGTCAAGTGCCTTCAATCAATCAACCACCATCATACCTTTGACAAATCATGCTCCCTCAGCCTCAGGTCCCCATCTGTAAAATGGGAGTGATAATGACCTAACTCATGGAGTTACTGTGGGGGTGAACACTAGGTGCAGAGAATATCCCAGCTCAAAGCAAGTATACTATCCTTGCTGCTATGCGGATAGCCATGGGGGGGCATGCTCCCTGCTTCTGGCTGGGGGAGTAAAGGGGGCCCATTCTGCACCAGAACCCATTCCAATCTAGTTACACTTCTGGAGCAAGGGTATTGAACTAGATGGCCTTTGAGATCCCTTTCTGCAACTTTACAATACTAGGAGTCTTTGCCAATAGGGCGCAAGGGCACTGCCCCTCTTTGCACCGTATCTTCCCCACACATCCACCATGTTCTTGCACTTCAGTCCTCCCCTACAAATCCATCTCTGGCCATTCCTCCCGGTTTTAATAACTGTACAGTTCTAATGATACATAATAGTATAATAATGCCGATAGTCTTCTGGGCCCAATTCAAGGTGTTGGTTTTGACCTTTAAAGCCCTAAACGGCCTGGGCCCTGCTTACCTGAGGGATCGCCTCACCCTCCGGATCCTGGATCGGCCTCTGCGGTCGGCTGGGGGGCGCCCTCCTCGAGGTTCCCCGGGTGTTGACCATGAGGAAGGCGTTCCCGGTGGCGGCTCCGTGGCTGCGGGACTCCCTCCCGTTGTAGACCTTCCCTTCCTTTCGTAGGCAGTGTAAGACCTGGCTGTCCTGCCGGGCCTTTTCCGAGGGAGACGGGATGGGTGGGCTGGGTTAGGATGGGAGTTTTAAATTGTGGGGTTAATTTTATATGTTTTAAAACATTGTTAGCCACCCTGAGCTGCTTGTGCAGGAGGGGGCGTTTAGGCATATAAATGCAATCAATAAATAAATGGGTGATTTAATCATTCATAATTGTGCCCAAAGCACTTCTCGGCCTCATGTCTCCCTGGTCAATGTTGTTATCGAGAAGGACCGACTTTGTCTGCCATCCTGAACGTATTGAAGTCAGTGGCAAAACTCCTGTTGACTTGAACGAGTTCAGGATTGCACCCACTGACTTGCCAGAGGACATCAAGGTGAGTCTGTGGCAGAGGTGAGATTTGAACCCATACTTCGCTTCTCCAAGCCCTGCCCTCTGTCTACTGGACCGCCCCAGCCTCTGCAGCTGGGAGGCCTGCCAGAGCTTAAGCTTCTGCAGCTGTTCCCATCCACATTCCCTTCACGTAGCCCATCTGCTAAGTTAACCCATTTGATGCCGATGCAGACTGTCCAGCCTGGACTAAGAAAAACCATGCAGGGAAGGGTTTAACTTAAAGCAAAAGAACAAGTTCAGCTTGAAATACAAGGGTTTGAGAGGAGAAACTAACTATTCCTTTTAGGAATCCAGACTAGGGAACTCTCTCCTCATCAAACAGAGAATTCTGGAGGGGTCTTGAAGGAGCCACTGAATTAACAACAGGTCACGGTGAAAGAGAGGGATCCTGTGATTTTACATTGTAGAACAACAGAACTGGGAGGATGTCCAGTCATCTAGTCCTATGTATGTTCAATGACAGTGTATGATATAAACTTAAAATAAATCTGTGTGTTTATATCGATATACATGCACAAAGAGTACATTATTTGTGAATGCATCACAGTACAGTCACACAGCGCTGCAAGTTCCAAGGGCAGCTGCCCTCGAAGTGGTGGTAACGTTCAACCAATGGGGATTCCCTGGTGGGTGAGGGCCGGGGCCATTCAGATTCCTAGGGGGTGGGGCAAAAGGGGCCGTGAGGAACCCACCCCATATCCCATCCTCCGCAGTGTTCAGACTTACATCCCAAATTCATCATGGGGCCCTCTTGTGTGTCTGAGGCCTGGAGCAAATTGCCCCTTTTGCCCACACCCCAGAGAGAAAAAATGCCCCTGACAAAGGGCAATTTCTAGGGATGGGAAATGGTTTTGAAAATCGAGATCGGTTCGGTATCGGACCTACCTGAGTTAAATTCAGATTTAAATCATATCAACCAGAATTGGTATCAATTCCGAGCAACAGGGTCTTAATCCATACATCTGCCCCCGTCTCTGCCTCCCCCAGATTGCTGTCCGGCCTGGGCACCGGGCAGGGATCCTGGGGAGGCAGAGCTGAGGTTGGAGGGGTCGCGCAGGGCGGGTAGATTGCTTACTTACCTTTTTTTCCTAGGCTTCGGCGACCCACATGCACAGACCGGATGCCATTTTCCAAAATGCCACCGACACTGCCCAGCACCATTTTGGAAGATGGCAGTGCATGAGCAGAACAGACATGTTGGCCATTCTGCACATGCACAGTGCTTTTGGGGGGTTAATTTCTTCCCAGCCCGCGCCCGACACTGCAGGTCACCAGAGCCGGGGGGGGGCGGGGGGGGGATAAGCAGGCTACCCTCCTCCCCACCCCTGCGCAGTCCCACTACCCACAGTTCTGCCTCCCCTGAACCCCTCTTGCCCAGAATCCTGCCACCTACTCCAGCAGTACTGCTGCAGCAGGCACTAGGGCGGGCAGGCAGGCACGGGCAGAGATCCAGGGGATGAGGCACTGAGCAGGGGTCTAGGGGAGGCAGAGCTGGTGGCAGGATGGGTACTTTGGAAGGAGCTTTATCCTTCCCGGGGAATCCAACATCCCCATCAGATCCCCCATCATCAAATTGGATCAATAGGATTCTCCCGATTCACCCCAAAATCAGGAGAATCGTACTGATCCGATACCCATCTTCCCATCCCTACTGTTTACCTGATCACTTTCAGGAAGTTTGTTCGCCTACGCTTGCCCCAGCATGGCCTATATGGCACAGCTTTTATAAAACCATTTAAAAAAATTTCAGACATACGTATGGTCCCTTTTAAAATCAACAGTCCGTTCATTTGATGGCTCACTTGACCGATTTAATAAATTCATGGTTTTAACCCTACTTAATAGAACGTGTGCATGAAAGATTGTACAAAGGGAGAGAGAGATTGCGTGACATTGCACATACACATATGTGAAAGAGAGGCTGTGTGAAGAGAGCAATTGTGTCCAAAAATGGACACCCTAGAGTTACCTCAGAGGTAGCCATTTTGTGTCAACAAGCTCCAGGCTGCCGTAGCTCTCTGGAGCAGAAGGCAACTTAGGCGCAAAACTTTGGGACATAAATCAGTCACACGGGGTTGGCAACAAGGGACCGGACATCAACGGGGCCTTTTAAGGGTAGTTGGGAGAGCAGTGGTGTGTTTGTGTGGGGGAGAGGGGAGTCTGCCCTCCCACAGGTTATGTAACTTGCACCGAGCTCGTGACAGAGGGTCCCTCCTGGAGTTCAGGGGCCTCCATGCAGGGAGGAAGGGATGAAATTTTTTTGAAGTCCCGACCAGCTCGCAAGCTGTCCCCCTTTCCCGAGCCCCACTAATAGGCGGTTGAAATCGTCTGGTACATTCCCGCTCCTGCAGCGCTGAGAACGCCTTGTTCCGGCCCCCTGCGACAGCACGCTCCCAGCCCCATGACAGAGCAGCAAATTCCTTGGCTCACAGCAACCCTTTCGTGTTGCATTTAAGTTTGCTCTTTCGACAAGATGGTCTACGGCAACAGAATTTGAAGGGGGCTGCGGGATTGGGAGTTTCTCCTCAAATGCACCTCCAGAAAGCCCACCTGGTACCACCCCTCAGAGTGCCCCAATAACATGCTGTCTAGGAGACAGAAATCGCCCCAGTGTCAGGCCGGAGAATGCCCTGGAGAAGGAGGGAGGAATATACATTAAAATGCTCACTTTTTGTGGCGGCAGTTTCTGGTATATGGAAGACCTCCTTGCATGTCTTCTCCTTTTTGTTATTTGCGATCCACAGGTAATACCTGCAATTTTGGGTCATCTGTCAGGTGGCCAACCGATATCCAAATACCCAGGTATTACCATAATAGGTTTTTCCATTCTACCGATTGATGTTGGTAATGGAAAACTGCTAAATTGGTACAGGAGGCTGCTAAATGAGTACGTTGGATAGCCCGCAGGTATGAGGTTTGGGCATTATATGTTGTGTTTGTAACTTTCTGTAAGCCATCTTGAGTCCTTGGTAGAAAGGGGCAGGAGAGAAAACCCAAATAATTCTAATATATCATTACTGCCATGGCCCGATGCTCACTGCGTTTCCCTTGTTGGCAGCCTAGGGGAAAACACAGGGTGTTTTGAAACGAGATGCATGGACGCCCACCCTCCACATGGGGAAGCGCTCATGTGACTTCGGTGCGTGGGGGGTGCACGCTCCCCTACTGCCACGCACTGCCCACCCTTTCCACGCATGGGGCACTCTTGGAAAAAACAGAGTGCCCTGTGTGGGGCTGGGGCGGCCATGCATGGGGCTGCTCGTCTGAAGCACTCTCCCACGCATAAAGCCTCTGCACCTGCCCCAAGCACCGCGTGCCCACCTGCCTCCTTTAAAAACACCCACAGTCAGCACAGGTCCCTGATTATAGCTAAAACTAGCCTTGCCTGCTCTCAGCCTGGGCTCCTAAACGTTCACACAAAGATGCGCCTCAAACTGGTTTAATCTCCCCTATTAACTGGTTTAGTGTCTGTGAAGCCTAAGGGGTGGACCAGTTCCAGTACCTAACTGGGCACTTGAGATCTTTCTAAACATTCTCCACACCCGTAACAACAGACTCCTGTAGCAGGAGTTCACACATGCTGCAAAACGCATGGGTGCACCCACTGCTCTGGTGTGCTTCCCCATTGGAGCACTCGCGGGTCTGCTGCCAGCAACCCCAGCTAGGAAGAGACAGGGGGGGGTGAAAACTAGGACAGTTCCCACCAGCAGAGGTGATCTGCTCAGGGGGGTATCATGCACCCCATGGGGAAAGCAGAACATCCCTTCCCACAGTCACGAGAGGACCTGCAGGGAGTGGGATGCTGAAACACAGTTTGGGGAGTCTCAAAGCAGGGGAGCAGACCAGCACCTTCTTTCTAGTGCTGAATCGACAAATCTAGCTTCCGTCGGAAAGAGACCACTTGCCATAATTCAGCAATGAGGAAACTTCAAACGTAAGAACAAACGTATTGACTTGGACCAATGGTCCGTGAAGCCTAGCATCCTGTCTCCAACAGTGGCGATCCTCAGTTGCTTCGGAGAAGTCCCCAACAGGTCATAAAAGGGCGATCCATTCCCTGATGTGTTCACTCCCAGCTCTTGACAGCCAGAAGTTATTTCCCCCGACCTACTTGTCGAAGCGCCATTCATGGACCTATCCCACCAAGAACTTATCTAATCTTTTCCGAAACCCATCTAGGCTACTGGCCTTACCACGTCCCCTGGAAACAACTTCTGCAAGGTAGCTGTGCGGTGAGTGAAATAATACTCTTTTGTTTTAAATCCGCTGCCAGTTGGTTTCATGGAGTGTCCCCTAGCTTGAATACTTTTGGAGAGGGTAAATAACCTCGCACCACTTTTTTCTACTTTCATGAGTTCGTTTGGAAACGGAACTAGTTAGGTACTTTCAGTACGCGCAACACATTTGTAACATGCTGCTTGTATTTGCTACTTCCGGATATTTCATCTTTCTTATCTGGCGCTACACTGCGCTGTGTTTCCGTTGGTACGTTCCGAGGGCTGGCATGCTTTCCTTGAGGTATCCTGCATGCCGGTTAGTCCTTTTGCGTGCACAATTCATGAAGGGCAGCTAATAAGACACGGGAGCCACCATTTTGTTTTTGTGATGGAAAATGGCAGACGGTACGAAAATGGATGGAAAAATATAGGCATTGGCAATCCTAAACGCAATGGAAATGCAAAAAACATCTGGAGTGCCAAAATACCAACAAATGTTTGCCAGCGTTCCCAAAACGGCAGAATTTCCTGACGGTTCGGGAACAAGCCATTCCCAATTTAGCCCAGTGGTGGCCATATCTTCGTACACAACACTGGAAACAAGAGGAGGAGTAGACCAAGGTTTGCCAGTCCCAGGCACAGACGCAGATACACAAACGCAGGAATTTGTGTGGCTACACATCTATAACAGCCCACTGTGTCTAGAAGGTCAGCAGCTGTGGGGGACACAAAACATCTCTCCAAGAAGCTGGATGAGAGCTCATGTGAACACAAGGTCAGGTCTTTAAACTAGTTCATTGTTAAACCAATGCTTGTCCTGAGGAGAATCACAACCACCCCTATTCCGTCCCAGAAGGGCCCTTGTAAGGACCACCCAGCAAATCCTGGAAGCACAGAGAGCTTCTCCATGGTACAGTTTGGACCAGATTCGCTTTAAACGGACATGCAGCAGCAACTTACCTGCGTCCACCCCCAGCGCTTGCCAGACACTGCTCAGCTTCTCAATGGACCAGCTCTAGGCAGCAGCAAGTGGGTAGGAATGCCAGGACTCATTCACACAATGCCTTCCCCCTTTGCAAACTCTGCACTTGTTCCTTAATTTGCATTTCCCTTGCACTGGAGCAAGACATTCACACAAGCCACTGAATCCGCTGCAATTCAACAGCCCGCCCTTTACATTAGCTGGGGCAGAGAACAAGCGATCACCAAGGAGAACAAGAAGAGGTGAGGGAAACGTTTCCCTCACAATATTCCAAATGAGGGTTTGGACCACTACCCACTGTTGTGTGAATGAGTCATTGGTGTCCAATAAAGCAGGTGAACCTCATTAACACCTCTGCATGTGCCAAACCCCTCCATCCCAAGCCAGGAGCTGGGAGTCCACCCATAAATTCGCTGCTAAACTGGCTCTGAAAAAACTCGAGTTAAACCAGTGGCATTTCTGTACTTATTGAAAAGGGCTTACGGGTACCCAGGACCCCCTGTGTAGAATAACTTTCCTAATGACCTGCTATTATTTATAATTTCTATAGGCATTCAGTATTTAAAGTGCTTCACAATCCTTATCTAGTTCCCCCGAGCAACCACCCTGTTAGGTAGGCCATTATGTGGCAGAGCAGACTGAAGCTCAACCTCGATACGACGGAGGTGATGGCTGTCTCTTATACACATCTAGATGTGTATAAGAGACAGCCCCTTGATTGAGGGGGGTTCGCCCTCCGATCTGTCTCTTATACACATCTAGATGTGTATAAGAGACAGGTGTCAGACATGATGTGGCAGAGCAGACTGAAGCTCAACCTCGATACGACGGAGGTGATGGTGGTGGGGCGGGCGAGGGAGGTGTCGGCCCCCTTGATTGAGGGGGGTTCGCCCTCCGATAGCTCAGCAGGTTTGGAGTCTGGGGGTGGTGTTGGACTCGGATTGACAGGTGGAGGGGGTGGCGAGGGCTGCCTTCCGCCAGTTGTATCTAGTGCAGAGGCTGCGTCCATACATCTCCGGGCTAGACCTGGCCTCCCTCATCCATGCCTTCGTCACCTCGAGGCTGGACTACTGCAACGCGCTCTATGTGGGGCTGCCCATGTTCCTGGTTCGGAGGCTGCAGCTAGTGCAGGATGCGGCGGCCTGGCTCCTTACGGGGTCGGGTCGTCGGGAGCATATAACACCTGTGCTCCGGGCTCTGCACTGGCTGCCAATAGCGTGCCGAGCCAGGTTCAAGGTATTGGTGTTGATCTGGGCCCCTCCTACCTCAGGAACCGCCTCACCCTCCACGCCCCAGAGCAACTCCTGCAGTCGGCCGGGGGTGCCTTCTTGGAGGTTCCCCGTGTCAAGCGGGGGTCCACAATGGAGACGGCATTCTCGGTGGCCAGGCCGCGTCTTTGGAATTCCCTCCCGGAGGAAGCTCGCCTGGCCCCAAGCCTGTTGACATTCCGGCGGGCTTGTAAAACCTGGCTGTTCGCCCAGGACTTTGGGGAGGAGGGGGAGAGGGTGGGTTAGGGTTTCGGCTCTCCCCTACCTTTTATTTTTATTAATTCTGTTTCCCAATCCTGTTTTAGCTTTAAATTATTGTGTTGTTTTAAAAATGCTTTAATGGAATGTTTTTATGAAATTGTACGTCGCCCCGAGATGTCGTAGGCATGGGGGATAATAAATATTATTATTCCCATTTTACAGATGGGGGAACTGAGGCAGTAATTTGCACAAAGCTACCCAGCGAGTTCAAGACTAAGATGGGATTTTAACCCTGGTCTCTCAGGTGCAAGACCTATGTCTTATCCACTAGACTACACTGCCAAAGACAAGCATTCCAGATGTGGGCTTCTTAATCTAGAGGAGATGCATCTGGTAAATGTCTCTCCTCACAAGACAGGAGAGAAGCAGGAGTTAAAAAGCTCCTCCCCCTTGCTCTACACCCAGGGACTGTATCCCATGCCTCCCCTTCCCACCCACCCCAATTTAGAGTAGCATGCAGGTTTGAGCAGCATGTACAGCCATGAGAGGTAGGCCAACAAGGAAGTGTGGAAGGATGTTGAGAAAGCAGAGGACAGCAGGAGGCCAAGCACATGGAAGTGATTACCCCCACTCTGTTCAGACAAGCATCTACTCCAGAATGGGGCCCTCCTGTTTATCCCCATATCTTTGCTGTGGTAAGTGCACACCTCTCCTTTACCCTTGCCACACAAGGTAAAGCCAATGATGCGGGGGGGGGGGGGGGGTCACTGTGAAAAATAGTACAAGCTCGGAGGGCTGCAGAACAATCGCGCACTCAGGAAGAGGAGGCTCCAGATCACGGACCTGTCCCCTCTCCTTGTGTACGCGCCCTCATCTTTGCTCCCTAGTCCTAAGCTCAGGTTTTCAGCACTTGGGGGTGTGGGGTAGGAACTGGATCCAGGAGCCAGATCCAGGGACTGGGAAGGCCCCACATAAAAACTAGCCATGGGCCGCATTCAGACCTCAGGACCGAGGTTCCCCATCGCTGTCCTAGATGGAGACAAAGTATTTCCGACGATCTCTTTTATTGGACCAATTTCTGCTGGTGGAGGTATGCCAGCATTTGAGCCACACAGGCCTCTTCGGCAGGTGAGAGGCAAGCCAGGCCATGTCTACCATTGTCCTGTCATTCAGCGTCGTCTTCTCCTCTGCAACCACGCTAAGCACCTGCAACTTTTCAACTACATAAAGGTTCCCCTGTCTCTCCGCTACATGCCGCTCCCTTGGTCATCCTAGATTGTAGGCCCCTTGGGGCAGGGACCTGTCGCTCATTAATGAAACCGGTCTAATTCACCGTCACAACACGCTGCGAGGTAGGCCGTAAATGATTCCCATTCTGCAGGCAGGGAACTGAGGATGAGATGCAGCAACTTGCCCGCTGCGCGGTTCCGTGGCAGGCACATTACCGGTGAGAAAGAAAGAAAGAAAGGAAGACCACCTTGGTTAGGACTAGCCCATGTTAACCAAAGATGGCTACCAGTGAAAACGGGAGCAGCCCTGTCCTTGCACACCAAGGGCACATTCACACAACACTCTCTCTAGAATGAGCGGTGACCCAACCCTGCATCCCTGTCCGCACGGGTCACGGCAAGAGTCCTGCTCCGGATCTGCCCAGGTCTGCTAAACAGCGGCACTACATCTACCGCAGGGAAGACGCTGGAGCCAAGAGGCAATTCAAAGACTTCCCCAAGCTGGCGTAGTTTCAGCCAGATTTGGGAGCACGAAGCTGTGTCTCGCCACCAATGACTTCCCCCAAACCGATGCTGGATCAGGTGCCCACCCACTGCGGGCAGACGGAGATGGAGAGACTTGAACACATGGCTTTCAAGGTTGCGGCTGGGTGCCCCTGCTGCTCGGCCACCAAGGCCTTGGAAAAATAATTTAAAAGCAACTCCTTTGTGATATAAATCATAGAAATGATATAAATCATAGAGTGATATAAATCAGACAAGCCCATTGGGATCCACCCACCCCCCACGGACCTAGGCGCCTGTCTGAAGGTGGAGTTGGCGGAGGCGTGCTCCGGCAACCCACCCACCATGGAGCAACCCAGGTTTTTCCTGCTTGCTCCACGTGGAGGCATGAATGGGCGGTGCTCGCGCACACCAACCATGCACCCATCCACTGCTGTGTAAAGGCCACCCCCCACACACTGGCACTGTGCGGCAGCACACCTGGGCCCAGAACCATCTATCAAGGGCCTCTCTCTACTAGAACCACCCCTAGGGGTCGGATCCCCCAACAGCTGCAGGAAGGAAGCAGGGATGAAGGCAAGTGGAGAAATTCTGGCAGGTGATTTTTGGTGCCGCAGCTATGATGGGCTCTCTCCAACCGCACTTGCCGACCAGACAAAGCCTTGCCGGTTTGGGTTTGCAAAGGGCCCAAGCCATAGTCCGAGGTGACAGGTTGGGGCGGGTACAGCATTAGAAGACTCTTTCCACATAGTACATAGTAGATCGCTTCTGACACTAAAGGCTCATTCACACAACTAACTTTACCTCCACATGCAAACTCACTACTTGCTCCTTAATCTGCGTTTACCTTGCCCCGTAATAGCGGCATTCACACAATCGCTCAATTCTCCTTTCATTTCTGCGGCTCGGGTGGCAGCCAACAAGGAACCCTCCAGGAGCACGGGAAGCCACAAATGATTCCCCGCAACGCTCCCAGGGTGGGTTTGGACCACTCGAACAGAATGTTGTGTGAACACTTGGAGCCCCGAGAGGTCTCCGTTTGAAAACCTCAAAGCAAGGAAAAGAAACAGCTGCCAACGCCTCTCCAGTTTCCCTTTTGAAAATCCAAAGCACGTCCAAATGGATCGTTCCCTCAAAACCCAGAGGCCAGTTTAAAAAGACACCCACATGCATATGCACTATGCTGCTCCCATCACCAGCAGGCTCCAAAACGCTACCATTGCCAGGAAAGATCGCTGCCCACCAACTCTGAAGGCGGCAGGAGTCACAGGCATGCCCCTCCCTGAGGCCCAGGAGGGGAAGCAACGAGATGCTGCTTAGAGATGAGAAGCAGGTTAAACAGACCAGGATTCTATTCCAGTACAAAGCAGGGACCAAAATTGCTTTGAACCATCATGCATCAACACTCCCTGCCCCCCACCCCCCGCTTGCTTGCCCAAGCTCTGTGCAAGGCCCTGGAGCTATAAAGTGTGGGGTGGGAGGGTGACCGATGTAGGGTAGAGATGCCTCGGCTGGTCAGCTCTGATCAATCACTCAGTTCAATCCCTCATTCAGCCCAAAGCTGGGCAGGGGGTGTAGGGTAGGAGCAGACTCTTATACCAGCTTGAAGCCCACAGCAAGCAGGGTGCCCCTTCGTTCACAGCCCCACAGCTCCATAAAACAAACACAAAGTAAGAGCTGTCTGTTCAGCCAGGCATTTAGCAGACGGGGATAGGATCTGCATAAAAAACACAGTATTACTTTCCTGGACAGTGATGCTGTTTTTTTTTAATGGGTTTTATTTTCATATTTTATATGTATAATTTTATTGCTCCTGTTGTTCCTCACCCTGGGTCTTCACCCTGGATTAAAAGTAGAAATAAAATACAACAGACAGCCCTTTTTTCAGGCTTCCACAGCACGTAACCCCCAATTTCAAATCCCACACAGCTCCAAAGAACATAGCAGGTGCCCCTTACTTCAGACCCCCATAGCCGTATTAGAAGATAACAGGCACCCCTTATTTCAGGGCCTTGCTACAAAACTACGGGCACTCCTGAGTTCAGACCCTAGCAACCTCATAGAACATTTACTTCTAGCCCAATCTATCCCAAAGTGGGTTACAGGACATCAAGATACATAAAACAGAAATAAAACCCAGTCTAAATATAACCCCCCACCCCCTAAAGCCTATTCCCACCCACCAAACCATAACAGACTGCCCCTGCTTATTTCAAAGCCCCACACAACATATAAGAGGCTTCCCTAATGTCCGAATCTCACCACGTCCCTGGTTTTTTTGACTGAGCAGTTCTATTATCAAGAGCAGAGAGAGAAGAATTTCTCCAGGGATGGGAAGCTCCGTTTACCTTTCTCCCAACTCCCCTTGTGAACCTCCGCCCACACGGAGACTCAGAAGTCTGATTGATGGGTTCCTAGGATTTCCCCTTTTTACGCACTCTTCCAGGAGAGAAGTTCAAAGGGGACAAAGGTGGCCAAGCAAGGAGTGATCTTGCTGACTGGTTACCCAAAACGAAGTTCCACACCCCAGGTAGTCAGTTGGGGGTCATGCACCGATGATGTACGAACCCCAACCAAGTTGCATGGACTGGGCATCCCCCATCCCCATCCCATGACACAGCAAACAGCCCCCACCTCCTTGTGCATCATTTGCCATCTAGGAACATGCGTGACTGGAACAGCTGCAGAGAGCCCCCCCTCCCAGGGTCTCCAAGTGCATCCACCTGCAATGGGTCCTATGCTAGGAGGGGCCTCATCAGGGTCTCCGAGTGTACTGACCTTCAAGGGCCCGTGGCTAAGAGAAGCCCCCAACAGGGGTTTCCAAGTGCACCAAGCTGTAATGGGCGCCCCCTCCTCGGCCTTTGCACAGGATCGCCCAATTCCTAAAAGAAAATCTTGGCCCAACCTTTAGTCCTCGAAGGCAGAGCGCAAATGGCTTTGTGCTATGACGGGGGAGTTGGGGGGTAGGTAGCAATGGAGTTTCTCCGCTGGCTGTCCAGGCCTGGAATAATGCTGCTACCAGGCCACAAGCTCTCCCTGTCTGGGAAGCCAGGGTTCAAATCCCGCCCTACCCATGAACTCACTGGGTGGCCCTGGGCAAGCCACAATCTCTCGGCCTCAGTTCCCCATCTGTAAAATGGGAATGTTTCTGTCTCTCCCTGTGTTCCCCTCACCCGTGTCCATCTTAGATTGCAAGCCCACTGGGCAGGGACCTGCCTCCAAAACCCTGTGACTGCAAAGCGTTGCGTACGCCTATTAGCGCTACAGAAATGCTAAGTAGTCGTAGTATCTCTCTTCCTGCACCTCAGCCCCAGGAAGGAGAGGCGGTCCAGTTCATCTCGAAGCACTGAAAACCACGGGGCCCTCGCACTGCTCCTTTAGAGCACGCCGTGAAGAGAGAGCCAACCGGACAGGAACTGGGATGGCTTAAATTCAAAACGAGGAGCAGGGCAGCCGCGTGGTGGAGACTAAGGGTGGGAATATCGGTATCTGATAAATCCGATACACCCGATAAATCAGGTGTATCGGATTAATCCGATAATCACCGGTATCGGCATACTGGATTTTTAACATTGGCCGCTTTACCGGTTTTTTCACATCGCGGCCATTGTGGCCGCAATGTAAAAAAACCGGTAAAGCGGCCAATGTTAAAAATTTGGTATGCCAATACCGGTAAATCCGATACCCGGTATTCTCCCCGGTGTCCCATCCCTAGTGGAGTCTGAGAGGATTCAGGCTCTGGACTAGGACTCAGGAGGCCTGGGTTCTAGTCTCAACTCTGGGTAATCTTGAGTGGATCACAATCCCTTGCTCCGTGCCTCAGTTTTCTCAAGGGGGAGGGGGGTCCAGTGCACTTTGAGATCGACTGCGCAATGCAAGAGAGGCGCTAGCAAGCACAGAGCGTAGGAGCCAAGTACATTACTCGTCTACGTTGCTTTGGCTGCAACTAGGGTTACCACCTAGGCACGTTATGAAAAATACATGTTACAGGGCCTGCAACATGTTTTTTTCATAAGTGTTCCTTAAAAAGATGCTTAGGTGGTAACCCTTAAAAAGGTGACTAGTGATTGGTAGCTGCAAGCTACAAACCACTTTCTCCGGAGTAACCCTGCAGCCTTTTGTGTGGCTCGCCATTTGTGGACTGCAGCTATTCTCAGCTGGGTTAGAAAGGGAGATGGAGTCCTTTAGTCAGTCTGTCTCCCCTGACTGGCAGGGAGCCTCCAATCAGTTTGAAATCTGGGTGCCTTGCTTGCAGGGCTCCATTTTTTCCCCCTCGTTCTTTTAAGGGCCAAGAATTTGGATGGAATATGATGCGGGATCTCCAATCTACCCACACTTCTAATTCCATCTTGCCCACCAACTCCCTTGTGCGGCCTTGGTCACATCCTCTACCCTCTCCACCTCCTAAGGGCTTCCGCACCCCATCCCTCCCTGTAATCGGAGAGGCTGCCAACTCCCCTTCCTTCACGGAAGGGGGGATAATCTCTAGGAAGAGAAAAGATGTTTTCAAACGAGATGGCAGCCCATGGCAGGTGGCTCTCTACCTGCCCGTTTATGAGGTGTTTACTCCCACCGGACATGGGACCATCACCTACCAGACCCACAGCCCCAATGACAGCAGGGTCTCCAAGAATGCAAACTAACGCTGGGTAATGTGCACCCACAGGTCTGCATCACGTATCTGCGGTCTACCGGGGGCGCCTTTGTGGAGGTCCCCTGGGTGAACCGGGGGGCCACGATGGAGAGGCCGTTCTCGGTGACCGCACCATAGCTGCGGAACTCCCTCCCACAGGAAGCTCGCCCGGCTCCCAGCCTGTTGGCCTTTCGTCGGGCCTGTAAGACCTGGCTGTTCGTCCAGGCCTTTGAGGGAGAGGGGGAATAAGGGTGGGTTTTTTACCAGTGGTTTTTACTTTTTTGTTGTTGTTTTCCTTGTTCTAGTAATCCCTTCTATGTATTGTTTTTATATATTGTTTGGAATATCTTGTGAGCCGCCCTGAGCTGCCGTAGGGCTGGAGGGAGCGGGATACAAATCACTGAATGAATGAATAAATCAATTAGGCGGCGGTGCCGCCCACAGGTCCGCCAGCACCACAGAGTCACAGGTGCAAATCCTAGAGCGCCGCAGGAGCAACTGCTTCCTGGCTCTCTCTCCACTCCCACCGCCGGTGGGGGCTGCCTGCAACCACATGAAAGACACGCCCCGGGGGCAGGACACACTAAAGCATGTGAGCGGAGGCTGCAGGGACCAAACCTGGATGGCGGCGAGCGGGCGTTTGTTACCACCCCAAAATGGGAAGCTTGGGGATTTCCCAAAGCCCCTGACGGACGGGCAGCTGAGTGAAGGAATCCTGCTAAAACCCAATCCGGGCAGGACTCTGAAGTATGGACAAGGTGTGCCCTTAAAGTTAAACTCTATTTCATCTAGGCCTGAGCAATTCAAGGCGACCCAGAACACGCAATACGCGCCGAGCCCTACGCCGTAACACCACCCTACGGCTATTACTACCACCGGGACCTTCGCAGAAACACAAGTGTCTTAGAGATCAGCACTGGGGAATCTTTCCCCTCCCAGGGGCCACTCTCAAAATGAACATAGGCTCCCTGGGCCAGATGGGCGTTGGGGGACACGGGGGGGCTCAGGATGGGGGGGACGAATCCACAACGTGAACCTATGCCATGAGCGGGGAACGCCACACCCAGGGGGCCAAATGCAGCCCCAGGCTAGTTTATTTATTTGGTCCCTTTCTGGTTCCTAGATCTGACCCTTGAATGCAGAGCATACACCCTCACCCACCGGCTACAGCGTTCCCACGGACGCCCACCCACCAGCCGTGGCAACTGCACGGATCCCACCCACCCACACCGCCCGTGGGGGGGGGGGGCGGCAGAGGGGCGTCTGTGCAAAAAGGAACAAAGTAGTACAGCAATATTTTTTATTGGACTTTATCTTTGAGTTTAAGTTTTCAGTCGACAAGAAGACCTGGAAACTCATTTCCTGATAGCCCAACTGTTGTCGAAGGAATGTTTAATTCAGGGGGCAGCTGATAGACAGATCCCGATCTACTGGCCAATCACAAGGTGGTCTCCAATAGAGATACGGGATGGGGAGGGGGACCGGCCTCTCGGAGATCGTCTCTGGCAAAGAGCCGTACCGGTGCCCCAGGGAGTGCGCCTGGAGGGAAAACAGCCTAGGAGAACTCCTCCAGGGCGCTGATGAAGGCTCTCTCTAAAGAGGAGTGCTCCTCGCCACTCGTGAAACATGCTGCAAGCCAGCAGGAGGCGTCCCAGCCTGGCACAGCGGAGCCAGGGCAGAACACCGGAGATTGATCAAGTGGATCTAGTGCATCAAAACTCTGGCCACCCTTGACTTAATTTGTCAGATAATTTAAGGACTTAGTAGCAGGTTATTTTAAACCAGGGGGAAAGCGGGGACCTTTTCCCACTCAAGGGCAACTCTGAAAATTGGTATCAGCTCCAAGACCCTCAGGAAGAGAAGGGTTCAAATCATGGATCTGTGCCATGGATCCATCCTATATCCTTGTCGGGACACCCTCCTCTCTGCTCCCTTCTCCCGAGCTCAGTCTGTCGGAGCTTGGGGGTAGGAACTGGATCCAGAGGCCAGATCCCAGAACTGGGAAGGGGGCAAAAAAGAACTAGCTGCAGAGCAGTCCACGTTTGGCCCCTGGCTGGGCCTGGAGTTCCCCACCCCTCCTTTAAAGTTTGCTTTCTTATGGAAAAGGAGACTTATGCTGGGGTGGGGTGGGGGCCTCTGGGTCAAATCTGGCACACAGAGAAGTTTTATTTGGCCCCTTTTCAATTCCTGGATCGGGCCCATGGATCTGGCCTTTCCCCTCATGCGCTGAAAGAGCAAGCTCAGGAGAAGAGGGCAGAGATGAGGGCCTGCCCACAAGGAGAGGGGACAGATCCACGGCACGGATCCATGCTCTGACCCAATCCTCTTTCTGCGTGCATCCATTAAGCACCCCCAGCCCTAACATCTGTGTGGCCCTCGGAGCTGGTACTAATTTTCAAAGTGGCCCCTGAGAGAAGGGAATTCCTACTGCAAAGCCATGTTTCCAGTGACACGCTTCTCTTTTTTAAATTTAAAATGTACGGGTCGCAAGCTTTGAACAAATAAACCATAATGACGGAACCCGGTTCAAAATTAAATCCAGTGAGAAATTCAATCAGACCGATGTTGGGGTTTTCTTTTTTGTCACTTTGGGTTTTTTCCTCCAAGAAGAGAGAACAGAATCCCGTGAAAATCCATCCTACCTCTCAAAAGCCAACCACGGCGGGAGCGGAGATTCTGAGGGCCCCAATAATGGAAATTTACTCCGGCCATCTGAAAAGGGTAAACAGAGAGAACACAGGCTCTCTCAAAAGTGCAGGGAGAGGGGAGGGGAAAGGAGGAAACCATACCACCAAAAGTCAGTGTTGACATTGTCCCTATTATGCAGATAATTAGGAGTTCAAGCTTTACTAGACAGAGCCTGAATTTCATTACTGGGATTATTTGCACACAGACAGAGGTGGTTCTACTGGGGCTACAGCCTCTGCCCGCAAAAGGCCGCCACGCTTGGGGTGCACCCTCCACATACAGCAGCAAATATCCCCCCTCCCCCCTCATTCCGTTCAAACGGTAAGATGTGGAGCCACCATTGCTCTGCCTCAACCCCATGGACGAGAGAGGACAGGCTCCATTTTGCTTCCACAAAATTCAAACCCAGGTACTTTGGGTAGTGCTGACTGAGCACCAGTGACAAGGAAGATGGAATGGCGGGGGGAATCTTTCCCCTTTGGCTGCCAACCGGTTCAACTTCCTTATCACAACAAAGTTCTTTAGCAGCAAAATACTTTGCTGGTTATTCCGCTTCTTGCACGCCACCCGCCAAGACAAAACAGGTCACAAGGGGGAAGGTGCACCTCTGCCACGTTCCCAAACAGGGCTGGTCTAATGTGCTACTAGATTCATTTTTAAAAAAAAACAACAAACACACAAGAAGAAGAACTAACCCAAACGGCAAGCGTTTGGGATACAAATTTGCCTCCAGGGGTTTTTACCCGATTATTATGGGCCCCTTTCAACGCCAGCTAAAAAAAACACCTCCCCAGAGCCTTGTTCACACAGCCCAGCTAGGCCTTTCCTTGTTTGTCTGCGACTGCAAGGGGGTTTCTGGATCCAGCTGGGTGGCTGCCATCAGCCTCCATTTCCCTGAAGCAGAAAGAGTAACCGGATTCAAGAGATGGAGTCAAGCAGCAAGGGGGCACCCAGAGAACACAGGAGGGGAGAAAGCAAGAAAACCAAGCCTGCTTGGAATGGCACCTCCAAAATCTTTATACCCTTGGGTCTGTTCACATCAAATGCAACTTTCCCAGGGGTAAACATTCATGTGGGTGGGGTAGGGGGGTTTTGAACCCCCGGCTCCATGTTATCCAATAAGAGTGGTTACAGGGACATTTAACACAGGATAAATTACCTTCCTTTTGGAGCAGCATTCCAGAGGTAAGTTACCAAGCACTAAATATCTCTGTGGCTGCTAACATGGAGGAGTTAATTACCTCCCAGGTAGAAGCGTCCATACAACAGTCTTAACTCCTGGGTAAGCCACCCAAGTTGCCACCGATTTTGTGTGAATGTCCCCCTCCCAGCCCCCAACCCAGTCAAGTTCAAGCCATTTCACCAGGCCCAGAATATCAACTGGTTTCACCTCTTACAAAGCAATCTCACCTGGTCGTTTGACAGCTGGGTTTTGAGCAGGCAATGAACAGCAGGTAAAACCCACCAAGCATTTTACCGAGTTTCAGACTCTCAGTGCCTACAACCAAGGGGGTGGGGGGGAATTGCTTCAGTTTAATTCCATTTCCCCGCCTCAAGATGAACTCAAAAGCTTGCACGCACTCGTCCAACAGAAGTTGCTCCTTTGTGATGCTGGACTTGATGTTTTTCAAGGTCCCTTCAAACCTTCTAAGATTCTACCGCCCATCTCATCTTCACTGCTGTTTAGTTGCTGACTTAAGTCCAGAAACTGTGTGGAAAATTCATCCCATGGGAACAAGATGCCATGACTTCCCCAAACCCCTATTTTGTTCTGTAACTGGCCGCAGAGTCCTCTTGAAAAATGCACACCCCATAGTCATTTGCCGAGCGCTGCTCTCTTATCAAAATCGTTCTATTTAAGACTATGGAGACACCAGAAATAAATCCCAAATTAACCTACAGGCATAACCACCCCAAAAGCAATCAGGAGAATCAAGCTCTGTCTCAAATCAAACCAACGCCAGGGCAAGCCCAGGCGTCCAATAAACAACGAGATGATTATTACAGCTTCTCCACAGTTGGTAAACAGAGTTTATCTGATTTCGAGACCACCCCCCTGGAAAACACAAAAGGGGTATTTAGTGGCCAGAAGCTAAGAGGGAAGCATTGCTGGCAGCACAGAGAAAGAGAGCTGGCAGCACAGAGAAAGGTTTTGAAAATACACACGCCTATTTACATTAGGGTTATGGCTACAAACATGTAAATATATAGATACACACAGTGTGTAATGCACACACACACAGAATGTGCAATACACACAAACATGCACACACATTCGCTTAAATGGAGGTGCTGCAAATGGAGGCTTTGCCAATTGCACGATCTCTTTACTCTGCCTGGTTCTTCTCCATATTGCATCCAAATTTATACACTGAGGCAAAGCTGCTAAGTTCACCCCATTCCACTGGCATAGTAAATACAGCCCACTCCAGAGCAGAACTGGAACCCACCAATTGCTTATGGAAAAGGCACGACAGGTTCAGGGGGTGCGGGGGATACCCTGCCTGGAACTAGCATGCATATGCTGATAGATCGACAGATAGACAGATAGCTAATCAGACTGCAGAAACTAGCGTTTTTGTAAAGACACTTGTTTCTGCAATCTGATTTTATTTATTTATTTAATACAAACCAACCATCCACTGGAAGGTTAAAAAACAAAAACAAACACGAGCCAGCAGGAAACAGAAAGTCACAACTACCTTGAAGCATTGGTTACACACCTGGATTGTAGCGCTCCAGCTTTAAAAAGGCTCTCCCTCGCAAAAATATTTTGAAAAGGCAGGGGATGACAGTAAGGGAAACCCTCATCAGAATGTGCACTGGGGGAAAGGGTACCAAATACCCACCCCCATTCTTCCCCTCCAATGGCAAAGATCCGGGTAGCCCCCTCCCTCGCGCACATTGCATAGATCTCGGGGTAGCTAGTTACCCACCACACTAGTCACACACACAGGATCAGAAGTAACTCCCCATATGCTGTCACAAACATAATCAGGAGTACTCCCACCCACCCCCTGCATAGTAACACACAAGATCAGGAGTAATTCACCCACCTCATGCACACACAGAACCAGGAGTAGCCCCCTCCCATGTACAAACACAATATTGCATAGCTCAAGAAACACACGTAGGATCAGGAGTAACTCCTCCCCTCACATACAATCGGGGTAACCCCCCGCATTGCACGGATCAGGAGTAACTCCCCCCCTCCCCATGCACTTAATCAGGAATAACTGCCCCGCTCCACACGCTAATACACATTGCATAATTCAAGAGTAACAACTTCCCCCCAGCCCCCCACGTCTCGTAGCCAAACTTCCCAACTTCCCCCTTACCTTGTTTCGAAAGCACCAACGCTTCGTGCCTCTGCACTTGGGTGATGATAGAACAGCTTTCCATCTAACAATCTCGCAGACCCTGGGGATCCTTTGGCTGGGGAGGGGGAGGAGAAGGAGGAGAGGGGGTGGCGGGGGAAGGGAGGGAAGAGCCCAGGGAGGAGAGAAGAAGGAGGGAGAGGGGGGAGGAGGGGAGAGAGGAGGGTGCTGTATGGGGGTGGGGGAAAGAGAGATCTTCCTTCAGCTTCAATACAGCTGCATGGAAAAAGCAGCAGCTGCTCAGATCGGGTCCAACATGGAGAATCCGGGGATGTAGGAAAGAGGAGGGGGGCGGGGGGGAGAGGGAAAAAAAAAAGAAGAAACCCACATACATTCACGGGAGGAAATGGGACACGGGCGGTTTCCAGTCCCCCCGCCTCCTTCCTCCTCCAGATAAACAACCCTCTCCCGACCTTCTGCAGCAGCCCCTTCGCCCCCTGCTACAAGCTCGGCAGCTCCTGGGAGTAAGGGAGGACGTAGGGGGACTCCCTGATTGCTGAGGGGGGGGGGGAGAAAGGGGGAACCCCGTTACTGTTGCAACGTTCGAAAGCGATTGGTTATTATGTTCCCAACCGGGGAAGGGGGGGGGGTAAGCATAGTGGTGAGTGGCCTTGAAACTGCTGCCGCCTACCGATTGGCTGGCAGGGCCGGGGACGGGCGTGGTTATAACTCTTACTATGCGGTGTTTACCTAACAAACATTCCAGCCGCCCCAGGGAAGGGGAAGGAAGGGGGTGCCCCGCCTCCTCCGGGGGCGGGGTTAACCACAGGGCGCCTGTCCCGCAGGGTTGGGTGAGGAGGAGGAGGAGGCGGCAGCCTCTGTTCTGATTGGTGCAGGAGAGACAGGGGTATAATGTTCCAGCCCGATCTGTGCAAGGGGGTAACATTCTGCAAGGGGGAATACCCCGATATGTTGCAAAGGAGGAAAAAATGCCCAGTGCGCCCGCCTCCATCTGTGCAAGAAATAAAATCCTGCCAACAACCCCCCCCCCCCCCACACACACACACACATACAGAATCTGAATTTGTGTAAAGATAAAATTCTGCAAGGGGCAATACCCCAATCTATGCAAAGGAGTACAAGGGTGTTCCCCCAAGGGGGCAGAGTCATGGGGGAGTGGATGGAGCCACCAGGGGTCCCCACATGTTATCTTGCCCTTGGGCCTCGACCCGCAGATTCAAAATCTCCTGGTGTCACTGGCTCTCGTAGCAGGTTTGGCCTTCTAGAGCCTACGCCGTGTCCTGACACCTGCTAAATGTCATGCCAGTTTAATGAGGATTCTTTCCCAGAAATCCATTTTTATTATCCAATATAGATAGATAAATAGATTAGATAAATTGGCTGATGACGGCCGTTCTCTGCGATACAATCAGGCTTCGCACTCCAGCTACGATCTCTCTCTGAGTCTGATGCCGAGTGGTTACTCTGTGTGATCCCTTATTATAAACACAGTCTCGGCCACTCCTGGCCTGTCTGGCAAGCGGAAGAGCACCTCAGGAAAGATTTAACAGTGAGATCCTCAGGATTGGTAGCCTCCCTCCCCTCTTACCTTTTAGCGCTGGCATGAATCCCATTTGCTTCAGTGGGGGACACTGCTGAGCTGTCAGAGCGCACCGTACAGCTGGAAACCTGTTCCGACACTAGCCACCAGCAGAATGAAGCAGGGGAAATAATTCCTCAATGCCGGGAAAGGCAAAATTACATTTTTTAATCTGCTATAAATGAAAGGTGACGGCACCTGGGTTTCGGCACACACAGTGCCCCCACTGCTACACACACACACACCCCCTCTTACCAGACGAGAATCAAGACTATCAACATCTTCTTGACAAAACAGATATTTGAAGACTGCTATTATGTCTCCCCTTAATCTTCACTTTGCTAGACTAAACAAACCCAATTTTTCAACCTTTCCTTAAAAGACTTCCTTTCCAGACACGTTATCATCTCGGTTGCCCTCCTCTGAATCCACTCCAGTTTGCCAATGTCCTTCTTAAAATGAGTATCTCTGAAAGGGAGTGGGAGAACTTCCAGAATGGACTTGAATCCCAGAACCTTAACACTGTGAGGCAGTTTGCTCCTTCCGGTCCTCCAGGAATCTTTCTTTGGGCCTGGGGGGGTAAAAAACATCACCACCAAAGTGAGGCCCCAATCAGAGCCCAGGAAGGGAGGAACAGGGAGAAGAGAGAAAGTGAGAGCTCTCACCACCTTGTAATGCACATTAGCATTTCAAGGCCATAAAACCTCTTCTGCAGTGCCTAATCCATCATCCCATAGGCTAGATGGTATTCTTCTAGCCATCACGCTGCAAGGCTGGCTTCCAGGGGCTGCACAATAGCATCTCTCTCTCCTGCCGCCAGGGCCAGCAGCATAGGCACTTGCCTAGGGTGACAGATTTGGGGTGGAGTGGGAGGGTGGCAGATTTTCTGGAGGTTGGGGGGCTTCTGTTCCCAGTCCATGCCCGCCTGGTCATGGTGCCCCCTCCCCCCGCTGCTGCCTCTGCAACCACACTGCTGCACCTGTGCTAGCTGCAGCCTGGAGGGGGAGTGTCATCCATCCCCACCTGGAGAAGCTCTGTTCTGCCCCCTCACCCCTCGCAAACACGCTCTGAGATGGTGCAAAGCGCCGAGGAGGAGCCTCTGCTTCTGTGCTGGACGCCACCATCGTCTCTCGCCCTGCCTCAGATGGTAGCCCGTGCGCACACCACAGCTCGGGGCAGGGCAGGCAGCCCGAGTTGCTAAAATCTTACATCCGGCCCTGCCTGCAGCTTATTTATCATGGGTACCTCCAGGAACAGGCTGTCAGAGGAGGGAAGTGGGTGAGTTTGGAAAAGAGAAGGGGGCAAGTCCCCCTCTCTGAAGCCCCCAGTTCAAAAAGGTCACCATTGCTGTCTCCTGAAAGGTAAGCTGGGAAAACCTCAGAGAACCTCAGAGAGCCGACATGAATATAGGAGGAAACATAGTCCTCTACACATCAGAGAATCCAAATGAGCCTGCCCCAGCCACATGATGCCCACATTTCCCATGTTTTCTGTTTCAACATTTCTTTTGCATCTGTATTTCCTTTTGGCCCATTTTTCACGTGATTTTAATCCCTGTGGAAGATGGTGGACGCGGAAATGGTGCTGTTGCATTCGTTATTAATTACTGTGATCCCTTTTTGCTTGTATCACCCCAGCAAGGCGCTAGCCATGATTGCCCCCTGCCCCAGGGAGGTTACAATCTAGAAAAGACAAGGAAGGCACGACAAGGAAGATGGGAACTTAGGAAGAGACAGGGAGCCGGTGGAGCCAGCGGTGGCAGGTAACCAGCGAACTGGACTCATCTTCCCCGTGATTCCAGCGTTGAAGAATGCAGCTGAGGGAACCGTACCCCACTGACCTCAAAATAAGTGGCAGAAAATAAAAAATATTACAGAAATAAGTGGCAGGAAGATGGCAGATTAAAAAAGAACCCCTCACCCTAGACTGTTGTCCCTCCCTTGGGTTGGAGGGATTTGTACGTGGTTTGCCGTAGAGATGGGCCCCACGCATGAAGCCAGCGGATTCTTCTGTGCATCGTATCTGTAGGATTTTGGAGTAATACATATTCTAGCCCAGGCATGTGTGTGTGAGAGGGAGAGAAGTAGTGCTTGTCAGGAGTCAGTCTCAGGGTGCATTTTGTATTTTTGGTCCTTTCATTTTAGTAATTAACACACAAAAACAACAGGCCAAGGTAATGAAAACAGACAAAAACGAAGAAAAATAAGCTTCCATTTGTGTTATCAAACTCCCCCCCCTCCCCCCCACACACCCTGTGCATGTGCAAAATGGTGAATGGGGCCATTCTGCACATCCACGCCCTTTCCCAAAATGGCACCAGTAGCATCGGCGCCATTTTGGAAAAGGGCAGCCCGTCTGCATGTGCCCAGTGGCCATTTTGCACATGCAAAATGGCTGCCGGCGCCATTTTAGGAAAGGGCTGCGCATGCGCAGAATCGTCCGGTGGCCATTTTCCACATGTGCAGTGATATATATATATATATATATTTTAATTATCTTTTTTTTGATAAAAGGGAACTCCCCCAATAATATTTTCCTTTATGAAACCCCCCCGAAAACCAAGGATTTTTTGTACATGAAAACAAATAATGAAAACAAACCATGTGCCTGCTGCACATCCCTAGTCTATTGAGTCTTCTCCCACTAGCTCTGCTACTCCAGGCCAGGATCCCTCCTGCTGGCTCCCATAGAGAGAGCCTTCCCCGCTGCCCCGAAGGAGCTCTTTTACCCCATCTCCTCCGTGGACGCACCAGTCTCACTCACCTCCGCAGAGGCGATCTCTGAGGGGCTGGACCCCCCCTTCCCCACATTACAATCTCCTGGAAACTAACTTGCAAGCTCTCTCTTGGCCCACCGCCCCTGTGTTAAAGGGAAAGGCAGGGCGGGGCTGGATACACATCGTTGTGGGCTCCATATGCTGCACGGCAGGATGGATGTTAAGCAAGCAAGCGGTAACCTTCTGTCAAGTCCCAACTCTGAAGAAAGCAGTTGTCTGGAAGCTTTTTTCCTTCTTCTCTTAAGCGCTTCATTTAAATAACTACATTTTACTTTTGAAAAGGAAAGGAAAAAAATCCTTGCCAAAAAATACTGCCTCCAAACCTTGACTAGCTCCCAAATGTGGCAGCTTTTAGACCCTTGCATGACTGCTACCGCTCTGCTATTTTAGTCTCCTGTGGCAGCTTAGAGGAGAGTTGGGAAAGTGGGTATAATCACTGACCTACACGGTCAGACTAATGGTCCAGCTAATGGGTTTGTCTCCAACAGTGGCCAGTGTCGGACGCTTCCGGGGATGTGTCTAGGGTATGTGTGCCCCTGTGACTTCTCAGTTTTGTTTATGTATCCCTGTCTCTCCCTATATGCCCCGCTTTCTTGTCTCTTCTAGACTGTAAGCGCCCCAGAGCAGAGACCTGTCTCTAATTAGTAACAGTTCAGTGCCAGGTTCATATGGACTGGAGGGATCCATCCCCTGGTTTTCACTCCCAGTTTCCGGAAGTCAGAGTTTTAGGAATACATGATGGAGCTATCCTCCACAAACCGCCGCCTGCTCCCATCATCCCCACCCTTGTCCCGCAGGATACAGCCATGGATAAATTGATAGACAGTTTGGTGAAAGAATTTGGTAAGCTCTACAGCACTGGGGTGCCATTTTTGGAATTTGAAAGGAAAAACACCTTCAAAGATGATAAAAGAGCCAGTGTGAATTAGTGGATATTTAAGGACCTGGAAAACCAGAGTTCAAATCCTGTTCAAATGAACTCACTAAGTGGCCTTGGGCAAGTTGCTATCTCTCAGTCTTAGTTCCCCACCTGTAAAGTGGGAATGTATGTATCCCTGTCTCTCCCTCTTAGAACTAAAACAAGTACCCACAAAAATGGGTGGGTACTGTAGTAGGGAGCACTAGGGAAGAGCTGCTACCCCTTTAAGAAGAGGCCTGATAGTTCAAAGGAACTGAGTCGTTAAGGCTAGAAAGGGTGGAGCCTTGGCCACGCCCACTCAGGAAGGATTATATAAGAAGAGGCAGCTTGCAACAAGCCAGTCTGTGTCTGACAGTTGAAAAGGGAAGAGCTGCCTAAAGACTGTTGGGCATGGTGCTGAACTCTAAGAGAGGATAAGTGAGAGTGGCCAGCACGTGGAATGCTGACCTGAGGAAGCCTAATCCCTGGAGACAGTGAGTGCCAGCCAGGGGATCTGGGGTGGGTTGGGAAATACTTTGGGCTTGTTATTATGGTGAAGACTATGAGAAACTGTGATGGAGTGATACTATCTATGGTCTTCTAGAATGTCATGTACTGAACAAAGACTGTATAGAGCTAATTTCTGTGTGGAGACTGAGATTTGGGCCTTGATCCTGTGGGGACTTATGCCCAGGCACCACATCCTGTTACAGGGACATGTGCCAAATTACAGTACCTGGTGTGGCCCAGTAACACTGGGTACTAATTATTACCATATTAGTGCTGGATTGGCTACCCTATTCACTGACTTCCAGTTCCAATTTTCTGATTTCTTTTTTTTTTCTATCTGGGTTCCCATATTAAATGTCTGGATTCCCATATTAAATTTCCAGTTTTCCATTACTGAAATTTGTCAGTAAAATGGGAAATCAGTCACTTGGTAATGGTAACACCCAGTATTTTGCTTAATTGGGTGCCCATTTAGGTATTTAGGTACCCTTTTTTGTTGTGTTTTTTTATTGTAAATTTTATTATATTAACCTGAAAACAAAAAAACCGTAACCAACTCCCATACAGAACAAGGATACAGAGTCTTCTGGAACTGGTTCTCACCCCATTTGTGAGAACCAGTTTCTTTCTCCATTACAAGGGAAGTGTCAAATCATTTGTAAATTGGTGGTGTTTATCCTCTGCCATATTCATGTTTTTCAAGAGCAGATTCCAGCAGGGGTTCCAAATTTGGTAAGCGTGTCGTGGATGTCGGCTGACATTCTCTGCATCGATAGCACCTGCCATAGTCTTTGCAACCAGGCTGCTACCTTCCAGTCCCGTTGGGGACTTCTAGTGCTTTGTTATGGTGTGGATTCCAGTTAATATCACCCTCTTGTAGGCCATACTACTTGTGTTCTTTTCCAGCTTTTTAGGCTATAAGCTGAGCAGTGCGATTTTGGGATCAAATGTTATCTTTAGTTTTGTACAAGTTTCCATCCCCCCCCCCCCCCCCATATCATTTGCCAAAGATACTGGACCCTTGGACACTTCCACCAATAGTGAAGGTAAGTTCTAATCTCACTGCATCCCCTCCAGCATAAAAGCTGGCATGTCTTGTTCCCTTGTGCTAACCTCTCGTGTTAAATAAAATCTAAGCGTTAGCTTAATCTGGGGCTCCCTTACAGATGGGGATTGGGCACATTTGTTCATGTGTTCCAGATTTGCTTCATATTTTCATCAGTTATCATATGCTTAGGGTCCTCTGCCCATTTGAACAGGTATCCAGTATCTGGGGGGTGCATTGCATCTCTCAGGGCTCTATACAGCTGTGAGATAAGTTTCAGGCTGGGGGATCCATTAAATAATCTATTTCATATGCTTTTCTGTTGAATTGCCCCCTATTATGCAGGTGGTTAAAGTAGCTATGTATCTTTAAATATAGCAATTGGTCTACTTGTTCCTGTACCGCTGTTTGTATAGTATTCAATGTTTTCATCCCTTCCCCCACAAATAAGTGTTGAGTTTGACTAACGCCCTTACTCTTCCATCTTCTTAATGTTTCTCTTTATGACTTAAGGTCAGTTTTTTGCATTTCCGAGGGGTAAAAGCAATTTTCCCTTGTACCATCTCCCTTCTGAGCAGGCAACTTCTCCATAATCTCATTACAGTTCCTGCAAACGGGTGGGCCTCCCTTATATCCGTGTTTATGCGGCTAGGTGTATCGTAACTAGTTTCTTAAGGTGTTCTACTTTCAAGATAGTCTTTTCAATCTCCACCCATTGTGGCTCTTTTCCTTTTGCTTCATAACATAGTTTTAACCCTCTGATTGCAGAGTCCCAGTGGTGTCTCCCTCTTTCAATTTGGGTCTGTAACACAGACCCTCTAATCCTGGGCTTAGATTTCCTCCAAATAAAGCCAGCTATTATCTTGATTGTGCTGAACTCACTGGGGAGTTGTATTGGTAGGGTCATGATGGTATATAGGAGTTTTGATATCTATATCATTTTTACCAGATTCATCTTCCAGATCTTACCAGATTCATCTTCTAGCTATCGTCCTGTCTCACTCCTTCCTTTTGCTTCCAAGCTGCTTGAACGTGTTGTCTACTCACGCTGCCTTGACTTCCTCTCTGCCAACTTCTCCCTTGACCCCCCCCCCCCTCCAATCTGGCTTCCACCCCCTTCACTCTACTGAAACTGATCTTGCTAAGATCACTAATGATCTTCTGGTGGCTAAATCTAAACGTCTCTATTCTATTCTTGTCCTCCTTGATCTCTCTGCTGCCTTCGATACTGTTGATCACTCACTCTTGCTGGATTCCCTTCACTCCCTTGGCTTTTGTGGCTCTGTCCATAACTGGTTCTCCTCCTACCTCTCTGACCGCTCCTTTAATGTGTCTCTCTCCAACTCCGCC
>QEPC01013826.1:3672702-3691839 GCA_003113815.1 Sphenodon punctatus
TTAGACCCCTTGTCTCTCCCTCTGTTCCCCTTCCTAAGTCTCTCCCCAGCTCCTGTGTCTCAGATTGTAAGCCCTAGGGGCAGGGACCATGTCTATTTTATTACTTTGTAAATTGCCAGGTACACTGCTGGTGCTATATAAATGCTTGTTAATAATAATAATCTTCCCTATCCAGGAGCAGCTCAAGGATGTCTCATCCCTGTCTTTTCATTTCCTCCAACAGAGGTAGGTAGCTTGCTCTGTACAGATGTTTTTTGTTTTGTAGGTTAACCTGGGAAGGGGTGGTTTTGTGTCTGCTTTTTTCCCCTTCAAATTCCACTTTTGGGAGACCCTCGGTATTCATTAGCAACATTTGAGATTTTGTTAGATTAACTTTGTACCCTGAGACCTGACTAAACTCATCTAGCAGGTCCAGGATCTCTGGTATAGGTATTCAGGTACTTGACCGACTGCCTAAAACCATGGGTATTACCCAGGGATAGCAAATGTGCTACCTCCTTCAGCTCTATGCCCTACCTTTCCTTAAGTTTGTTATGCAGACCTATCCCAAGGGCTCAATGTGTCCAACACACAAAGTCCCCAAACCCTTAACCCCAACCTTCCTGCAACCTTATCCTTGCTTGCCAAATGCCTGGCCAAACTAAAAAGTCTTGCATCACGTTCAGTGAGTGAGCAGGCTATGGCTCAGATGAACCTCCAAGGTTCCATCATTACGGGGCAGCCACCGAGAACCCCTCTCTGCATGCCCTTGTTGTGTGAACTTCACGGGCAGATGGTATCTGCAAGAAGGTGCTTCTGGCAGACCTCAGAGGCCACAATGGGACATATGAGGCGAGAGGTAGCTTTTCAGGTATTTGGGGCCCATGCTGTTTTGTTTTGGGCTTTGTAAGTCAAGACCAGCACCTTAATTTGAACCCAGAAAGCCATGGGCAGCCAGTGCAGACTCTGGAGCACTGGTGTAATGTACTCCTGGTACCTACAGAAGATGGGTTGCTACATTCTGCACCTGCTCCAGCTTTTGGACAGTAATCAAGGGCAGCCCCAAGTAGAGCGCGGCACAGTAGTCTAGCCTCAAGGTTAGGAAGGCATGGATGCCAAGGCTGAATCTGACAAAGGTTCAGCCTTCCTTATCCATCCAAGATTGTAAGCCCCTTGGGGCAAGGACCTGTCTCTCATCATGATTGTTCAGTGGCTCGCACATTTCTAATGGTAATAAATCAGTAATTATTTATTTAATAGATTTATACCCCACCTCTCCTGCAAACAGCTCGGAATTAAAGACTACCCAGTCACAATTTTAAAAAATGTATGATTATTTAACTCTATTAATCTGATTCATGTTAAAATGCTGTTTTTATGCTGGGAATGGCATTATAATGGTAATAAAAATGTAAGAAAAAGGTGAATGATCTTTGATTCTTTAAGAAAAAGGAGAAAACCTTTCCATTTTGTTGCATGTGAAATGTAAACGATTAGTCAAAATTTTGGGGGTTGGGGTCGGGAATCATGGAAAATAAAACTTCCACTTATAAATTCTGCCTCCTTTACTTTGATTAGATCCTTCAGACCTTTGCATGGGACCCAGGGGAGAATATACCAGCGTATGTCAGAGGACAATTAGGCTGACACATAAGACTCCCAGCGCAAACAATGCTTCATAAACACTGCGTTGTAAACAGCAATCCAGAAAACGGATGGTAAATAATCAACTTGCAACTGCAGATAATAAATGAGGCTGAATTAATTACCCCATAGCAGCTCCTTGAGTTGCAGATGCACTCCGTGATATTGAAGTTCGAATACAGACCCCGCTCGCAGAATGGGTGAGCCGGAGGACTTGCGCCATGCCTCAGTGAGTGGAGCTGTCATGTTGAGGGCACACTTATACGAGATCGCACAAGACTCTTTTCCCGGGTGTGCTCTTTGTTGCAGGAGTTTGTGTTCCCGCATTTGAATTGTTCCCTCCCTGACTACAAAAGTGATCTCCTGCTTCAACATCTAACGCAGGTACTGTCCCCATTGTTATGCTTTTGAGGGTTGGGGGTTGGCTATCAACACTATGTTGTCCCCACCAGGTAGACAACAGGGATTTGTCCCCTGAGAGGGGGAATTACCTCTCCCTCCCCACACCTTCTGCAGCAATTGATATGCAGAAAATTCCCTTAAAATGATACTGGAAATGCAGGTGATGAATTCAACCCAACTGTCATACCTCTTTTCCAGCTTAACTTTTACAGGTCACCTACATTACACCTGGTGCATCCTGAGATCTAAAGCTTGCATGTGTCCCCTGCAGGGGCGGATCCAGAAGTGATGTGGATGGGGGTGGGGCTAAAGTCCAAAGTTAGTATAGTTCCACCCAGGTGAGCACGTCATGCCTCTGGCCCCACCCCCTACCAAGTGAGCAACAGTTAGGCCAGTTTATCTCTCCCCCCACCCCCCCCAAGCCACAGTTACAACAGGGGAGGGGGACTCTGGTTCAGTGGAGCGGTGGATAGGATAGCTGGGCTCCAGCTGCCACCTGAAAGTTGGCAACAAACACAGATGGTTAAATAACCCCTTCCCCTAGTCTCGCTACAGGAAAATATGAAGACTAGGGGCAAATCCCCATTGTACCCCATGCCAAAGAGGGAAATAAATCAGGGAGGGTCAAATGCCCCCTTAAGTCCAAAGCAGATGAGGGGAAAATCCTCACTGTGCAAAAGAGGGCAATAAGAGAGGGGAGGAATGCCCCCTTACAAGCCAATCCCCACTGCAATCCATACCCAAAGAGAACAATAAAAGAGAGATGGGCAAATCCTGCCCCCTTGTAGGGGTGTGCATGTCATTTTCATTATTATAATAACGATAACAAACATTGTTGCTTTCATTATTGTTACAATATCAAAAATGACAAATAACAAAAATGACATTTTGTTTTTTAAATAAAGGGAAGAATATGAAAAATATATTTCTGGCTGGAATGTTTTTTTGTTCAATTCTGATTAAACATGGGGAGGGTGTACCCTCAACGGAGGGCACTACGTGTACCAATTTGTGAAATGATTAGGTACAGGAAACCAATTTTTCAGAAAAGCTCCATTTGCATTCATGGCTACAACTTCTTTATCTTACTTCCAATTTGCATTACACCTGTGAATATTATGTCACTCCATAAGCCTAACACTCCTGCTAATTTTCAGAAAGATCGAATAAAGGGTCCTGCTAATTTTCAGAAAGATCGGATAAAGGGTCCTGATGGTATAAGACATTAACTTTAAAGTACATTTCCAGCTGTATCATTTGTATATTCCATCCTGTTTAAAAGGTATTTGGCAGGAATGTATCGATACCTTCCCTGTCATCTCTGCCAACCTACAGAACAATTTGATGAAGGGACCCAATTTTATAAGCAATTGATGTTGTCCTTGTGAAGATCATTATTCAGATAAACAGCAGCACATGCAGTGCCAGTCAGAGGCAGGCACCCTGCATGGCAGAGGGGGAGAGATTGTAGGAGGGAGGATGTGGCACAGACTGACACACATTCACTGGCCAATTACTGCATGCTTTTAGCTTTACAGGACCAATTGGTAGCAGTTTTGAGGCGGGCGTAGGGGGCGGCCCTGAGGTGGGCATAACTGGGATTTTGGGGATAGCATCCCAGCAGTCAGGAGACATAGTTTATACATCCAGGCTGGCCAATTATCATCAATCACATCCTGCAGCACTGTGACAGAGGACATAACAGTATCTCTATTGACTCTTTCCTAAACAGATGCTTCTGACTTCCCAGTAACAAGTGGGGGAGAGATGTTGGGATGGTCACAACACAGAATGAGGATATTTGCTTGACCTTTCTGCTGGCCAACTGGCATCACAAACCGATCTTATACCACAGTGACATAAGAGAATCCCTGGCATAGGCTCCTTCTCTGCATATGCTGTGCAGGCATATAAAATTGGGACCCTTTATCACAGTTTTCAGATATGTGGCAGAGATGATAATGAAAGTGTTACATACAGCCCTGCCAAATTTCATGTACACAGGTTCGACTACAAAGATGTTAGTCAGATATACATTTATGTTAATTGCATATACCACTAGGACCCTTTATCCAATACTTCTGAAAGTTGGCAAAGATAGTAAATATGGTAAGGGGTGTAAACCTGCCAAGTGTCATCTACATTAGATGAGACAAAGTTTCAGCTAAGAATGTATAAAGAATTTTGCAAAATAAAATAATTCAATTGCCTCTAAAATTGGATTCCTTTATTCAATCCTTGTAAAACTTGGTACACTTAATGCCTTCCATTGGGGGTATATGCAGCCCAGGCTTCAGCCAAATATAGTGAAAGACAACAAAGTTACAGCCGGAACTGTGTGTTCCACTGAAACCAATGAAAATGAAAGTCAAAACAAAATGGGGCTGGGTGGGTTGAAGACTTCTGAGCCCCCCTCCCCTGTGAATTTGCTTATGCGCAGGTAAGGTAGGGTAAGTGGGGTTTTTTTTGTTTTTTTGCTGTGCTCAACAGCTCATGTAAACATGCCTTTTGGTCTTTTTTTTTTTTTTTTTTTTTTTAAAAAGAGCACAAGCATGTTTTACTTTTGACGGTGTTTTGGCTGTTTTTAAACAGGCATGGTCAAGGAGCAGGTCTGTGTGCAGTTGGTGGAGCGCACATGCACTTCCAGTGAGGTGTGTGTGTGTGTTCAGATGGGTCAGGACAGGTGTGTGCACCTCTGCGCAGGCACTGCCTGCTTATCACCCTGCACAGAGTTTTCCTTGATGCTCTGTGAGTGGGCGGCATGTGGGTCACAAGAGCGCACTCCCACTCATGCAGCCTTCAGATGGGTACGTGGGTGGAGGTGGGCGGCTGCATCCCGTGTAAAAACTGCCTTTGACTCTTGCAAGGTTCCTACAGAGGAAGCTGGGAGAGCAGCAGGAGAGTTGCACTGTTGTTCGATTAGATCACAGGCACAGACAGAATTTCAGACTGATTTTGATGTAGATAATTTTTAAATCTCTTGTATTTCTGAATTGTTCCTACGTCAAGGGCTCAAAACTGAAGTTATGCAGGAGTAGGTAGAGAAGTATGTTCTGCTGAAAGATGAATACGTATACCCTTTTGCTTTTTACATCAGAGTAACTAGGGTGAACTCTAGCTTAAAAGTGAAAAAAGGGCCACATTGTTTGTCATGACTAATGAGGGGTTTCTGTTTGCAGCTGCAGTGTGGAGTAGTTACTCCAGTTCAATTAAACTGGAGTAGTTAATTTGGTTTCTTGCTGTCTGTTGGAATGTGCCATGAGTGGGACAGTGGTCCCTGCCACCCGTAGGACACCATGGCAACTCACAGGGTGGTGGGGGAGCACATCAAGGACTTGCAATTTGGGCTGCTCTCACTTTTCCATCCAGGGTGGCTGCCCCTCTTGGTCTGTCCTGTCTGGACTCCTCCTGCAGGTCCCTTTTTTTAAACTCGCCCTGGCCCCCACCCAAAGTAAAACCAATCCCAAACCGCATCTATGCACAATGGCGAGCTGGCAGGCCAACCAGAGGGGATGGCCACGCAGACAGCAAGTCACAGGGGGGGTAGGGATGTGGGGGCTCCACTCTGCAAGACGCTGCCTGGGACTTGAATCAAGTTTGATGGAAGTCGTGACTGGGGACTGACATGTGCTGCTGCTCCCATCTGTAGTTTTGGTGGCAAGCAGCCTCCTTCGCACCCAACTAGAGAAGCACCCGGCTCTTCCCTGACAGGGTTGAGGCTGTTGTGAATGGCCAAGTAAGTTCAGCTAGTGGAGTGGTGGGTAGTTCCATTGACCTTTCTGAATACACCCCCCCCAAAAAAATGCTTCTAGGGGCAGGACAGCTTTGAGGCTTGGCACTCTTATTATAAATAAAGCACACGGAGGAGGGGTTGGCAGGCCTTCAGGCTGGAGGAGCAGGGGCAGCTGACTGGAAAGACAGTGAGGTATGTCCTATAGGGGTGTAGCTACTCGGTGAGCCCGGGCCCTGGACTTGGAAGGGACCCTTGCCAGCAGCCTGAGGTGCCATTGGGAAACATTCAGGGGAGGAAAGGGGGGGTTTCAGAGTGGGCGGGAGTAGAGTGTTAGCCCCAACAGCAATCTGGCCACTTGCAAAAGGTCTTGCTAAGATAATTTTTCAGAGTAGGTGAGGGAGGAGTGCTGTCCCCACCCCCACCCACTCTGAAAACTTCCTGCTGCTACAGGAGGGGGCCCTTCTGGGAGCTGGGGCTGGATAGCCTTGCCCCTCCCTAGCAATTCCACCCTCTGCTCCATCTTGAAAATCCTGTCTCTTGGTCTGTATAGCTGATCCTGGGCTCATCACAACCTTGCTTCACCACTACTGTCCCTGTCACTGTGCCTTCTTGGAGCGAGGAGAAAAGAGGGGGAGCTCACTCAGTTATGCATCAACTCCTGCTTGGGAATTCGCTCAGATCCGATCTGTCATCGGATGCGGATTTGACAGGAATCCCTGTTTGTTGCGGGTCCCTGTTTCAGCTGGCGTTGTGGATTAGGGATGGGAAAATCTGACTCTAATTAACCTGACTCCAGCGCAAGAACCAGTACTACTTGCATAGGAATAGCTTTGGCTTCCCATTAACTTCAATGGGGAAAAAAGATTTCCATTGAAGCCAATGTGGGAAAAATACAAACTGATTCTGATTCAAATTCGAAGCAATTGAATCTGATTCGGATTTTTTAAAAAAAAATTTATCTGACTTTTCTCATCCCTACTGCAGCTACATTTGTTTGTGCAATGCCATGCCTGGGGGCCATGTCAGCTTTCCCTCTCCCACTTCCAGAGCATGGCTAAGCCAAGAGCATTGGCTTTTCCTAGAACAACTTGGAGTGGAAAAGCTTGAAATAAGTTTTTGATGCCACTCCAGCAGCTGTGGGCAATCGGGGGGCCTCCACGTTTCCTTTCAGAGCCAGCTCTTCCCATGTGTGGCTGGTAAATCGTCCCATATGTATGCCCTACGTGTGTGAGCACGAGGGATAGAATCATCTCATTAATTTTACTGGGAATTTAACAAATGATGGGAGAGAAATTCTCATTGTAACAAAGTAGCGGTTTCCTGAGTGGTTCTCTCCCCCCCCCCCCCCCCCCCCCCCCCCCCCCCCCCCCCCGAACTTGTGCTAAAGTTTCAAAGTACACGGCCCCACTCCCCCCCCCACCCCCACGAGGGGAAAGGTTCCTCATCCGTGAGTTAGATAGTGCAGAGCTTCAGAGTAGGGATATGCAAAGCAAGGTGTGGGGATTTTGTGTTTGATTTGTGTGGGGATAAACTGTTTTTACTGTGAGATTTTAATTGTATTTCTTGAAATTGTTTTAACGTTGTTAGCTGTGCGCCCCCCCCCCGAGGTGCTTTTAGCAGGAGGGGGCAGGATACAAATTTGATTAAACTTAGATTGTAAGCCACAGGCAGGGACCGCATCTGATTGTATGTTCTGTACAGCGCCAGGTTGCAACTGGTGCTTTATAAATGTTTAATAATAATAATTAAACTAAACTATTCTAGTTTCAGTGCTGTTTCGTGTTTCAAACTTTTGGGACGTGCTGGAGTTGATGGGGAAGCAGGCAAGGGGTGTGTGCATGCACACAGGTGGGCATCGAGGGAATGATGAATCCTTAATTCCAAATTTTAATTACAGATCTGTATTTAAGACCACAATAATTTTAAAATAAAGAAGTGTGCAGGTGTAGAATGCCCACTGAACCATGCTGTGAGCTGTTTGTTTGTTAATGGGTAAATCAACTGCTTTCTATACACACTCTAAGCCTCCAGTCTGTCTTTCTCTCCCGATAAGGTGACACTCAAGCAGAAGGTGCTGCACTGGTTGAGGTGATCAGAACACACTCATTCCCACAGGTCAGGTCAGCATTTCCTAACAGGCCACTCTCTCTTGCCTCAGTGAAACCCTGTCCCCTTCCTCTACTCCTTCATGCCCCCTTTTCTGTTTCCTGATGCAAAGGGTGGGCCATTGAAACAGAGGCCAAGTGGCAACTGTGTGAACACTTGGCTACAGAAGAAAGCTGACCAAGTGGCAAGCTTGCAAGAAAGAAGGGTGTTGTGTGAACTGAGCCCTCTTTCGCCAGGTTGGCTGCCTGTCTGGGAAGTAGGGATGACGATACTTGGACTGACTGGCCTTGTGGTGCTGTTGTGAGGATTTAATTAGATAATGAGTGCACACTTCAAATTATGTAAATGAGAAGTATTAGCATTATTATTACATCTGACTTCTGTTCTAAAATGCGTGAGTAGCCTAGGCAATAATACAGTGAAACAATTCTTTTAATGCGATGATTCTAGTTCTGTGCCGGCTGCTGCTGCAGAAACACTTTTTCTTTTAGGAAAATTTTTAAAATGAATATGTCCAGTTTTAGATGCTGACCCAGTGTGGCAGTTCTTAAGTCAGCCTCCACCTCGCTCCGGTGCATCAGAGTGCATTCACACACGCAGGGCGGGAGCAGAGTCACGCATGCAAATCAGGCGTATCTTTGCCCACGTGGAAATGCCCAGAGGTGCGTGACTGAAGCTTTTATGCGCGTTTACAAGGGTGACTGACCCAGCCGTGAAATCAGCCTGTCCATTGCTGTTGTAACCTTGTAAAGCTTCAATCATGTGCCTCTGGATGTTCCCTCTCCCAACTTTCCAAGGACATTTCCACACGTGCAAATGCAATGCACCCTCTGTCAGCATCCATCCTAGCTCCATATCTTGTCCCCAACAGCAGCAGCCTTGGTTGCTTAAGAGGAGTGGCCCAGCAGGCCATAATGCAGGGGTGGGGAAACTTTTACTTCCTAGGGGCCATGGTGAAAATTAGCACAAGCTCCAAAGGCTGCCTAGAAGTTGTGAGTGCTTAAAAAGTGCTGTGACTCAGGAAGAGGGGCTAGGTCATGGATCTGTCCCCTCTCTGTGAGTGCATGCCCTCATCTCGGCACCCTTCTCCTGAATTCCTTTTGGTGACGGGGGGTAGGAACTGGATCCTGGGATCACATAAAAACTAGCCTGTGGAAGTGGCCAGGGAAAATCCAAAAACCCAGGCACAGTGCACTAGGATTTAGGGTGCTTTGCTGTCACAGATCACTAGAACTGAGGGAAGGACAAATGTCCCAAATTAGCTTTCCAGCTGAGATTGTGTTTGAGGGGGGTTTTTTTTGGTCTCAGTCGTGCAATAAAAAGCACTGTGAACTAGCAGTGTGATGAGCCTCTGCATGGAAATTTGGGGAACTGGACAGCTTCGTTCTTCTCCCGGGGGGCCGAACAGCCCCAAAATGGGCAGCGCAAGGAATGCAGAGTGCAAGATGGGGGATGGGCTGAGGGGAGGAGTCTGGCGGGGGAGCGGCACAGCAGATGTACTCCTGCAAGCCGGGGGTGGCTTATTACCCTGACACGCTGGGGAGTGCACTGGGCATAGGTGATGAGTGCTATGTGCTTCTCATGCCCATCAGGGGTGTAGCTAGCCCAGAATGGGCCCTGGGGCATACCATGGACTAGGCCTTCTTCCTCGCTCCCCCCTCCCCACCACCACCGGCAGGAGATGGAACTTCCCCAGTTAGCTTGGCCACTGGCCCAGCAAGAGCGTGATGAATCGAGGCTCATGGCCTTCTTATGCACCCCCTCCCAAGGACAAGGGTGCAGGGTCTCCTCTGGCTCCTGACCAGCCTCGGCCTCCCCCCCCATGACTGTGGGCTGCAGTTGCATAGCTTTGTCCGTATTATATGATAGAGACCCCCGTGGTGCCATTTGTTAACGCCCTCCAGCATCGCTGGTGGGCTCCAGGATGTTCCTGACAATCCCCCCAGCCTCTCAAAGGATTTCCAGGGGGAAATTATTAGTGCTTTAGGAAAGCCGGTTTGCCCGTAGGGCACGACGGCAGCGTTGTGGGCTGGTTTTAATACAGCGGCGGCAAAAAGGGTGGGGAATTAGGAAGCAAACATCCTGTTTCCCCGCGCTGGCAAAGCTGTGCTGATAGACAGGAGATTTCCTCTGCTTTTCTACCAGCGGGCCCGCCCGTGAATGGATCTTTCACTTGCGTACGGGGGTGGGGTGGAGGGGGAAGCCAGCGAGGATAACACATGAATCTCTGATTCAACTATTAGCCTTGCTTTTCTTTTCATTTTTTAAAATTCCTTATTAAAAAATGAATGGTTTTTTTTTGGTATTAAATAAAATTTAATTGGTTTTTTCCTTATAAAACAAGAATACAAACCTATCCAGGAAGGAGCGACAGAAAGGTGAGCAGTTCTGACATACCTAGGGCAGAGCGGAAACTGTTCCCCGCAGGGTCCTCCCTGCAATTTCAAGTACTGCCTTGGGTTACAGTTTGGGTAACCAAATACCCGGAAAATCAGGAATGTCCAAAATCGATTTTAAAAAAAATTAAAGTCCAGTTACCGATTGGTAAATCAGGACGGAGATCTGATAAATCAGGACCGTAAGTTGACATTCCAGGAGATTAGGTCCTCAGTTCAGGTTGAAATCCGGTACCGATTGGTATTTTATATTTCTTAGTCCATGTGAGTACTGGAAATTGGACAGGTATACCTGTTACTTGTTTTAGCTCAAGGTAGAATACGTCATCACAAGCGCTCCTTGTTGGGAGATTAGTGGCATAGAGCAAGGACGTGGTGGGACTGGGCACGTGTCCCAATTATGCACACACACACCCCTCCCAAGGGCAAGGAAGTAAGGTTGTCTTAAGCTGTGGCCATTCCAAAGCTCCTGGTCAGCCTTAGCCTCCCTTGTTCCCAGTGAGGCTCCCCAGAGTGGCAGAAACCCTACCAGGAAGGAAGCAGAGCCAGCATTCCACCATCCTCTGCCTACTCTGAAAACCTCTTTCTTCCCTCCTCTGCCCACTCTGAAAATTTCCTAGCAATGTTCAGGCCACTTGCTCAGAGTGGGAAGTTCAGATTCTGATTAATCAGTAACTTCCCGTAATTGGCAGTTACGGATTAATCCATACCAAACGGCAACTGTGGCAAACGCACCCTTCTCGGTTAGGTTTAAAATAGTTTAAAATCTATTTATAGAACTGTGTGTGTGCAAAATGGCCGCTGGACAATTCTGCACGTGTGTGCCTTTTTCCAAGTTTGTGGCAACAGTGCTGCTGCCATTTTGGAAAAAGGCAGCTGGTCTCTGCATGCGCAGAGTGGCCCCTTGTGCGTGTGCAGACCGGCCACCCTTTTTCAAAATGGCAGCAACACTGCTGCCACAAATTTGGAAAAAGGTTGCGCATGCACAGAATTGTCTGGTGGCCATTTTGCACATGCATAGTTTTTATTTTTTTTAAAGTATTTGTTTTTATTTTTAAAATTATTTAAATACAGATACATAATACAAAGAAATCTGTATTTAAATCTGGAAATTTACAGATACACACTGCAATGGATCCAGATCCATTATTTCAATGGAGGACAACCCCTCCCACTTGCAAAGGTGTCCCCCCTTAGACACCAGGGCCTGGGGGTCAATTTAGACCCCTCTCTTTATGGTAGTGATGCCACTGTGGGAAATACAAGTGTTTCTCACTCGGAGTGGGTTCCTGAGCCACTGTGAGTGGCTTTTGAATGGGACCTACATTGCTGCTCTACACGAAGATTCTGGTGGTGCCTAACACAAGCATGAGAGTAACCAGACACTTGTGGGTGGTTACATGTCAACACTCAAAGAAGAGTTCTGTACAACTGGAAAGTTTGCACACGCTCAGCAACAGAAGCTGGTCCTGTAAAAAAAAAAAAAAAGTATCCTCTGAACTACTTGGGGTCCATCTCTGGGTTATAATTTGGGATGGGCAAAGGGGATCCGTTTTCTATTTCTGATTTCTATTTTGGTTTCAGTGTCTATTTTTGTAGGGTTTTTTTAGTGTGTTGTCTCAAAATTTGGGGACTTTTTAAAGGGGAGTGCACCCTATGTGTGTAAGGGTGTGTGTGTGTGCAAGCCTCTACTGCTGTGCACACTTGCACGTGGGTGCAGGTGGTGACTCTATATAGACAGCAAAGGACCTTTGTTTCAGTGCACTCCAGAGCACCAGGTCCTCGTCCAGGATGGGTAGGAGGAATCCCACTCACTGTCATTCACTGAACCCAAGGATCCAGTTTCTTGGGGGCTGTCATGGAGAAACATAGGTAAACACACGTGTAACACGGGACTACATGTAGACTACAAGTCTGACAAATATGTAATACAAAAGGTTCCACATGTATGTAATGTTCCAATGGAGAACTGTAAAATCCAGATCAGAGATGTAACATGTGACAAGCTCCAGGAAATGCAGAGAGATAAAGGATGTGCACTGAGGACTCTTGCCAGACAGCCCTGTTGAGATGTAGATGAACCTCCATGTTTGCCTGGGTCGGCTACGTGACCGACCCCACGATTCCCCAAACGCGGGAACAGACACAAAGGAGGAGGAAGACTATTTAAAGGGGCCAGTGAGTCACCTTGAAGCTCTTCTATCCTAAAACCATCTTGAGAGCTGATCTACATGTGAAAGCCTGCCTGCCAGCAGCAGCCTGGAGAAACATGAGAAAGAGCAAAATCATGTCTCTCTGATCAACTAAAAAGCCAGCGCCCAGTCATTCTACCTTTATGACTGAGGAACAAGAAGCTTATGGACTTTTATAGGGTAAAATCTATGTAGGAACTCAAACAGTATAGATTAGGAATGCGTTATGTTTACCTTTGATTTTTAGTAACCACTCTATCAACTATCTTGCTTCTGTAATCAATAAACTTACTACTTATCTTTATGAAGAAGTGTCTGTGTCTAACATTGGAACACAAGTGAGCGACAAGAGCCCTCAAGCTCTTGCGAACCCAGAGAGTAAAGAGTCTGTAAACGGGAAGGATTAGGCCCTTGTGTGACAAAGGAGTTTCCCTGAGGCAGACTTGGATTAGCCAGAGAGAGAAACTAATTCAAGAGAGCTGTGCGCAAGGGAAACTGAGTCACTCAAACCCAGTAAAGTGGGGGTTTGGACCTCCAACCCGTGACAGGGGCAGTTCCTCCCCCAGCTGCCTGTGGAGGCAGGCCAAGCTCCCAATCCACAAATCACACGAAGATCAAAAGTAAACCTAAATCAAAACCCAACCCACTCCTATAGATCCCCGTTCTTGGGGCTAAACTTCCCCTGAAACTTGAAAGGTGCTCAAACGGCTATACCAACTATTTAAAACATCCAATTAGAAGTGGAAATGGAGAGGCACAAAGCCCCCTGACACATACCCCGCTCCCAATTTTTGGTGTTTTGAATATAGAAGTCAAAAGGGCCTTTTTGTGTTTGTTTGTGTTTTATTCCACCCGCTATCTGTAAACTCCCAACTTACTGCAACCAAGTCAAGAATATACCTGAGCTCTCGCATCCTCATGAATGTCGCATCCCTTGTCTCTCCCTCTGTTCCCCCTTCCCGGTCTCCCCTCCCTCTGTCTTTAGATTGTGAGCTCTTGGGCAGGGACTGTGTCTATCTTATTCTTTGTAAAGCGCCAGGTATGTTGCTGGTGCTATATAAATGCTTATAATATTAATAAGTCATTTTAGACCCTTCATACGTCCATAACCAATCAATAACATATATGTTGCCTTCCAGACTGGAACTGCTCTCGGCTGGGGTCTGTCCCGTAATTCACCTAATAAACAAGCCAGGAGAGGCGGAAACGGGCACAAAATGCTTTTTCCTCCTACAATCGAATGTCAAATGGGAAATTATAGCTTGACTGTTTTTTACAGATAAGCATGGCCAGAAATAAACAGGAAAGACAGGCAGGAATGAGATCAGATCCCTGCCTCCCCATTGGATACCTCTCTGGCATGCACGATAACCTTACACCATAAAGGTCATGTGACATCATATTCTAGGAGTCAGGAGTTAATTTAGCCACGGAGTCCAGTGCATTCTCCTAAATAGGGAAGCGGACGGGGCGGATAGGGTTTCAGCGGGTGCTGTGTTTAGGGGTCACTTCAGCAAAGCAAAACAAACTGCCGACCTTGCTTCCACGATCTTTACTCTTGCCGAAATCAACCTAGAGGGCAGGACTCGCGCTGTTAAGAAGATCCCATCACAGAGCGGGGAGGGACGGGCAGTCAGTTCTGTGCTAAGGAGGAAAACACAGAGACAGCGGCAGAAACCGCCCTTCACAAAAGGAAACCACGATTCCTTCCCTTGACCTGATTTCTAGGGCTCTGCATTCTGGTTCGGAAGAAAACCCCACAAACAAACGCACACAAAAAGCTCTTTCGGGGGCTTCCGTATTTGAAACACACACAAAACGTGCCAGCAGTTTTCAGGTCTGCGTTAGTGGCTCTTAATTTCCACTTCTAATTGGATGTTTTTAATGGTTGGCGTAGCCGTTTGAGCATCTTTCATGGTATGTTGTTGTACTGGTCAGTGGGGGAGTTCAGTGCTGACAACGGGGATCTATAGGAGTGGATTTTGTTTTGGCTTAGGTTTACTTTTGATCTTTGAGTGCTTTGTGGTTCGGGGGCTTGGCCTACTTCCACAGGCAGCTGGAGGCGGAACTGCACCCAGGGAACTGGATGGGATGGGGCAGGAGTGGGATTGCCCTGCCTGGGGCTCTGGAGCTTGCTGATACCAGGATCCTTTACTGTTTTTATTGTAGGGTCACCACCTCTGCATCTGTTTGCACGCGTACACACACACACACACACACACGTTGCATCCCTTGCCTACTTGCTTACCAACCAACTGTAGCAGGTTTCAAAATTTTGACACACAAAACACAAAAATATTGACACTGAAACCAGAACAGAAATCAGAAATACAGCCCCCCACCCCCAGTACATCTCTGATTTCAAGAATTCTTCTCTCTCTCTCTCCTATAGTCCAGGCTAAAACTAACATTCAAGGCTATTCAAATCTTTGGAAATTTCAGTTTTTGCATTCAATTGGTCAATAAGTCTTTTCATTCTATATTTGACAGTGTTTTTTTCTTCCATAAGAACAGCACCGCATAACTACCACATTGGGTCAGACCAATGATCCACCTGGCCCAGTATCCTGTCTTTGACAACCACCAGTTTTGAATGCTTCAGAGATAAACACAAACGGGTTATAAATGAAGCAATCTGTTCCCTGAAATTTGCTCCCAGCTCCTGGAACTCAGAAGTCTCATTCCTTGACTGATAGCTATTTATGGACTGACCCTCTAAGAGCTTATCCAGTCGTATTTTGAATCCAGTCATGGTGTTGGTCTTTACAGCATCCCCTGGCAATGAGTTCCACAGGTTAACTGTACATCTATGTGGGAAAAGTACAATACTCCTAGATCATTAGACTGATTGTTCTCTAATATGTGACGGGGTGGTTGGTGTCTCACAGTGTGGGATGTATGATTCGACCGTTTTTAAACAAGACATGCCCCCCCCCTCCCCTGCGCATGTCTGAAGACGGTATGCGTGGGCGCATGCTCCCGTGACCCACACACCGCCCACTCATGCCCATGCATGGAGCATCAAGGAAAAATCCAGGATGCTCCGTGGGGGAGCATGGGTAGGAGCGCATGCCCAGCACACACCCAGCCCAGCCTGTCTGATGCCACCACTACTTACCTGAAGTCTGTGTGCAGGGTGCGCTCCACTGAGCACGCATGGATTTGCCCCTGGGCCGTGCCCGTTTAAAAATGGCCAAAGTCGAACTAATCAATATAACTGAACTGACAAATATTGAATCCTGAACAACTTACCAAACTCCAGGAAGCCAAAGGACATACAAATGCAGTATAACCTTCCATATATTGGGACACTTTGGGGGACATGCTTTTTACATGATATGGGGAGGGTTCAGGGACAGCAGCCCTAAATGGCTCAGCAGCGACAGACGCGCTCAGCAGCTGGTAGGTAACAGTGGCTCTAAACAACTGATCCACCACAGCGGCGCTAAACAGCTGATCCATGACAGGCGCACTGGGGAGATGGCTGACAACAGGAGCCCTGGGCAGCTGATGGTGCAAAACAGAGCCACAATATCCCCCTGTTAAAACACAGCATGTTTCGGATGGAGAAGGAGAAGGATCCATAAGAGGTTCTAGACTACATTCGAATTTGAAGATTCATTAACGGAAATTAACCTTTGACTTCAATTTACCCTTCAGAAAAGCCCGATGAAGTTCACCGCTGAAATGGGAACAGCGGCAGTTGCCTCTTGGGCAGAAGGAGAAGGAAAAGAATCAGGAGATAGTTTCATTTTTCTTTTCTGGCTCATTCATTAGTTATTGTTACAAACAAAGTGTTTAAATAATAAATAAGAAAACAACCTTGCAACTACTTTGTGGTAATGTATTCCTTCCTCATTGCGGGCAAGCATATTTGGTCACCTCTGTGGAGGGATTTCAGACCAGGGCTGAGGAACCTTTTCCTTCCCATCCCAGGGGCCTTTTTGAAAATTAGTAGGAGCTTGGCGGCCAGGATAGGAGTTGGGTGGAGGTACTTAAGGGGCGTGCACAGGATTGAGGAAGGAAAGGGAGAGTGAGTCGAGATCGTGGGTCTATCCTTGAGCGCAGGCCCTTATCTCTGCTCCCTTCCCCGAGCTCAGTCTTTCAGTGCAGAAGGGTAGGGACTGGTTCCAGGAGCCGGATCCAGAAATAAGAAAGGGGCCCAATCTTAACCAGCCTTGAGCCAGATTTGCTCTGCGGGCCAGCGTTTCCCCACCTGTTTGAAATGACACACACGAATGTCATTTTTCAAAACTTGGATAGGGGGAGAAGGGGGCAGGCAACCTACTTCCCTCCCCCATACTCTGATTCATGGGCTAGTTTTCCACACCTGCTCTAGCTTATCTCCTCCTCTGAACACAAATTCAGCTATAGTTCATGGAGCAAGCTGCCTTCCAGCCTGAGGGCACTGGCCTGCTGGCTTTCCAGCCTGCTCAGAGCCTTAGTCCAGGGGTGGCCAGACTGATGGTGCTGCAGTGATCTACTTGATACAAGGAGCAGGCTTAGGTGGTCTAGCAGGATCCCTCCTGCTGGCTCTCAGCACCAGAGCACCTCAGTAACTAATCTCAGGAGAGGAAAGGAGCCTTTCCCTTTAGAGAGAGCCTTCCCGGCTGCACTGGAGGAGTTCTCCTAGCTGGTCTCCTCCTTGGAGATGCTCCATGGTACAACAGTCCCAAGCTCGTCCCAGATGTGATCTCTCCGAGGCTGATCGCCCTTTCTCCCGCATACCGTGATCTACTGGAGACGAGCTTGGGCTCTACCAGTAGAGTGTGATCTACCTCTTGGCCATCCCTGTTCAAGGCAGAGTCTAGGGGTGCCAAGTAGAACAAAGGAGCGGCCCTGCGTGCCCGTTCAGCACACCAGGATAGAGATGCCGTCTAACTAGAGTTCAAGCTAGTAACCACTACTATCCAGTCAGCTATCATGGTATTCATGATCCCAACATCCAATGGTATCCAATTTCTGACACCCAATGATTTAAGTATCTTGCAGTTTTCTGGTTAACCAAATTACCATTTACCACATTACTGTTTACCAAATTACCGTTTAATTACCAGTTGACTTTAAAAACAACAACCAAAACCGCTCCCTATGTCAAGACTGGCCTGAGTGATTATGCAGTAATGTGGTAAATGGTAATTCGGTAAATGGTAATTTCCAATATACCAGTTTAGTGCTTCACCTTCGCTTAGGGCTGGTTTGAAACAGCCATTCCATTTTTGCAGAACAAATGTGCGAAAATGGAATGGCCATCGGTATTTCAATTGTAATTCCAGTCAAGCAACTGTGCATGGGCTAACAGCTGCCGCTGTTCTGTGAGTGGGCAAAATGGTCTCCAATTTAGCATGGTGGCGGCTGTTTTGTGCACGTGCAGAACAGCGGCGACCAGTTGTGACTGTGCAAGGGCCGAAAATTATTGGTTTTTTGTTCATTTCAATTAGATATCTGAACAAATGATCATTTGTTCTAGTTTCCAGATGGAGGGTTCGAAATGTCCAGTTCTATCAGAGACGGAAACAGGGCAAAAATTTCAAGTCCGGCCTACCTCCGCAGTGACCAGATCGTTACTAAATAACCACTCACCTATCCAGAATACTGAATATTAATCACAGATCCCCCCGTCTCATGTCTACTTGTGACCCTTTGGCTTTATTTGGGAGGGGGCAGTTGAGCCCCACCTCCTGATTCCCAGAGCTCAAAACCCAGAATCTCAGTGTAGTCGTCCCCTACTGTTTCAATCCTGTAATTCATCCCCTGTTTTATGGCTACGTGACGCCAATTAGGATGAGGTGTGTCTAATCCCTCTCCAGTTGCCCAACAAGAATTCAGTTAGGATGAGCGGGATGGACGGCGCAGCGCGGCGTAGGCCGTAAGCAGGCAAGAACACTGCAAACTCTAAGCTGTTGAAGTCCATTTTAATCAGCACAAAACTATTTCCATTGGCAGTGAAATGTGCTGTTTAGGAAGACGCCCACGCTCTGTAATTAAAAACTCTGAGAGAGACGAGCTTGTAATTTACCAGTCCCTGAAACTGTCACAAATGAAGGAGAAAATGGAGAAGGGGGATAGTTCAAGAAAGACATTGACCAATTGGAGTGGGTTCAGAGGAAGGCAGCAAAGAGGATAAAGGGTCTGGAAAGCAAGTTGTATGAGGAAAGGTTGAAGGAACTGAGTATGTTTAGCCTAGCGAAGTGGAGACTAAGGGAAGATGTGATAGCAATCTTCAAATATCTGAAGGTCTGCCACTGTTAAGATGGCAAGGCATGGCTGTAGAGGGTAGGACTAGAAATAATACACTCAAGGTACAGGAATGGAGATTTCAGTTACATATCAGGAACATCTTCCTCACTGTACGAGCTGTGCGGCAATAGAACAGGCTCCTTAGGGAGGTTGTAGGCTCCCCGTCACTGTTTTTTTTTTTTTTTTTTTATAAGACACTGGACGGCCACCTGTCGGGGATGCTGTAGCTTTCATCATCCTGCAGCCAAGAAGGGGGTTGGACTAGATGGCCCTCAAGGCTTCTTCTCACTCTATGGCCTTTTTTACACGGAAGCCGCCGCGGCCGGCGCGGTGGGTGAGCACACTCAGCGGGGCCGAGCCGGGTGACGTTTACACAGACGGCGCCACGGGGGGTTGTGGGACGGACGGGGAGGGGTCGGCACACCCCCAGTGGCCAAACACCCAC
>QEPC01013826.1:3694804-3727531 GCA_003113815.1 Sphenodon punctatus
TGTCTCCCCCTCCTTGTCTTTTAGATTGTAAGCCACAGGCAGGGACCGCATCTGATTGTATGTTCTGTACAGCGCCAGGTTGCAACTGGCGCTTTATAAATGTTTAATAATAATAATAATAATAATAAATCTTGCCCTACAAAAGTCCATTTCTCAGCAAGTGTTGTAGAGTGGCTGGGCACCAATCGTTGGTTAGAAATCAAAGTCCCTTCTCTCAGTGCATTGCTTCAGCAAACTGGCTGGCTGGCTCCTGCCCCCCCAGCTGCACTTCCGAGACTCAGGGCGTCAGTGGTTGAATGAATTCCCAATTTGTCTCTTGATAGCAAAGATCTTCCTCTTAAATACGTTTGCAATTTCTTTGTTTGGTTTTTCCCGCCTGGAGACTTTGTGTTTACAGTCACGCCCGCAGGAAGGCATGCAGATTCATCTGCAACTGAGTGTCTTCTGTCTGACTCTCTGAATACACATTCTTTGTCTCTCTCCATTGCATGAAGTGAGTTTCCGGCTCTCAGCTTTTACATTACATGAAGTGAGTTTCCAGTTCTCAGCTTTTACATTACATGTTTAACCTTTAGTTTTACATATTTGCTAGACCTATAGTCCAGTATCTCTTTGTGATAGTGGGGTAGGAGGGAGCAGGAATGACAGGAGACACACAGTAGCGGCCCCTGGCCAGCCCCGTGACAGAGGCCAGACAACCGGGCGCTACCGACTCCGCACAAACCAGAACCTGCCCACACACAACCACACAGGGAAGGGCTGCAAGGGCGGGGGGGCGGGAAAAAGGGCCTATGAATCCACAAAGACTCTGTGGGAACTGGCCGTAGGATGCAACAAGGATCTGCAAGAATTTTGGAGGGATTGGCCGTAGGTCCAAAAAAATCAGAAACCCCTAATCTACCTCACTGAGGATTTATTTGTTAGCATTTCCAGTCTTTCAAAATGCTTACATGAAAAGCTAACATATTGCTAAGAGATCTTTTAGCACGACCTCAGGATCTGATGGCTAAAGATGTTTCCTGCCGATCTCCTCTAGCCAGGACTCGGGCATCAGGGAGAGAGAAGAGGGACAAATCCTTAGCTACTGGGAGATATCATCCCACCCCCCCCACTGTGGGAACCGAGTTAATTATTGTTTTGTTAGTATTATTTGGGACTGAGCAAACAGGTAGTTTAATCAATGACTAGCCCAACAGAATTGGGAAATTGTTCCCAAGCAATGTATGACCTTGGTAAGGCTTCAGGGCTCTGGGGGAGGAAAGGTCATCACCACCCAGGACTGGACACCCGTGTAGGAATAAAGACCTGGATCAAGTCTCCTTGTCTGAGACTTGAGCCGCTGGATGGCTGTGATCCGCTGAGACCATAATCCGCTGGATGGGGCGCAGTGGGATGTGGTGGCATCAGTTACTGCCTACCCTCAGGGCGGAGGTGACTGGACCGCCACCAGATGTAGTGGGGTCATTCACCTGGGTGAGAACGATTTGCCTACAACAAAAGGGGTCAGATTAATAGTCAACATCAAATCTGACATACTGGAAATCGAGAAGCTTTTTCCCAGGATGGTAATTATCTGGACCGACCTTGTCGGCTGGGTGAACTGGGATAAGGCCGTACAACCCAGGAAAGTGGATAAAGCCGACGCAACATTAACAGGGATGTCGGGAAGTGGGTTACCCACAAGGGGTGATACAGGGTGATCCACCATGGAAATACATATCGGAATCCTGAATTTTGTAGAGATGACGGGATGCACTTGTCCCCGACAGGAAATGATAGTTATCGCGGCACCTTGAAGGCGGAGTTAATAAGGGTTTTGGAAATTGAGTTGGGCATGGGTGGGGGTCGGGCCCATCCGAAGTAAACATCGGCAGCCCCTTAGTGGTGGGGGTCCAGTACTGTTATGAGGTTTTAGTAGGAAATCATTCGTTGGTGGAGTCATCTGCCTAAGCAATGGGGAAGCAACATCGGGTGCAAAGGCAGGGCACGGCCAGCGCCAGGGTTAGCGTTCCTGGGAGGGGTGTTCGGTGAAGGCGGGCAGGGACATGCACGGTCCCCAAGCTTGCGGCACTCAGAATCTTTACTCCCGTCCTAAAAGGACACTGTCCCCTTTGAGGCCAAGGCCGCAAGCCAAGGACCAAAGGGGAGACTATAGACAAAATGTTGGGGATGGCACTGGAGGGCACATCCAAGCCAAGACCCCTGGCATTGATAGTTAAGCAGTTATGTTTGTGAGTACTGGACCCAATTGCTAAAAGGCAATTACCCCCACCAGCCTAATTCCAATTTGAATAAAGAGTGCGGCCGGCCCTTTAAATCCAATAACTGTTGTCCTTGCCCCATTCCGGATGCACCGACAATGGAGCCTTAGCTCAGCAGTGCTGCTCACCCTGCCCTCACCCCTCATGTCCTGCTCTACAGCTCTGACCGGGGCTTCTGTGGGGAGGGAGCTCTTCTGAGAGGGGTCAGCAAGGGGAGGGACAGTGCCAGCCGCAGAATTTATGGGGCCCAGGGCAAAGATAAAATGAGGGGCCCCTTCCCCATCCTCCTGCCCCTTCCCCAGGGCCCTAGAGGTGGCCATGTTTGGGCTGTGCACCCTGACCTGGTAAAATGGGGCCACTGCAGGCCCACTGTAATAATTTATTTATTTGAACATATATGCTGCCCTTCCCAGAGGCTCAGGACAGTGTACATTGCATAAAACATTTAAATAAACCCCCCTAAAACCCACCGAACCCCCACTCACATCCCTATCCCAAAGCCACCCATCACCTCGCCTCAATCCTCTATCCCCGCCCACCAAATGCCTTTTCAAATCAGGTAGAGAAAAAAGTCAGGTCCAGGGCAATGTCCCTGGTTGACCTGCGAAGGTGGGACTAGATGTCCCTTGAGGACCCTTCCAACTCTAGGATTCAATGGTTGTATGTTTGAGCCGTTTGCGTGGACACAAATCCCACTGAAACAAAGGGGACTCGTGCATGCCCGCGCTAACTGCGGAGTGGCCCATGCTCTTCTGCTGGAAGTCCACGCTGCCCAAATTCCCTTTGAGGCTGCAGATCAAACCCCATTCCTCCTCCTCCTCTTGACTGCTTCTTTTGATCCTAGTTCCAATACAGATTAGGACGCAAACTAAACCACCTCAACGGTGCTTTGTGCTAATCCCCATTCCTGTCCGTTTAAAAAACCCTACAACAACAGTTGGGCTGGACGGATGCTGGGGCATAGCGGGGAGTCCTGAAGATTAGAACAGAGAGGCGGATGAGTGGCAGATTTGCAGCAAGGGGGATAAGGAAGGGGAGCCGCAGGGATAGATACCAAGGTGAGAGAGAAATTCACTCTGCAGAATCGGCCTGTCACCACCAGCATACTACTAGCTGCGGTCCGGACAGATGCTTCACTCCAGAGTTCAACGCCCAGAATTGTGCTAAGGCCGGTGCCCTGGCTAGAGATAGCAATGTTGATCCCCCTGCCTCACTGCTGAGACTCATTCACGAGGCCCCACAGGCTGTAACCGGAGCATAACAAGACCTGCCCTCCAGCTCAGGGGTCCGAGTACACATCTCTTCTTTTTGTTCATGTTTACAAAAATTCCATCATTTTGGGGGGCAGGGTGTTGTTCGGAAAGGAAAACCTTCGTTTTCAATTTTTTTGTTTTATTTTTCATTTATTTTTATTAGAAATGAAAATATTTTTTTAAAGATCACTGCGCATGCACAAAATGGCTGCCGGACCATTCCGCGCATGCGCAGCCCTTTCCGAAAATGGCACTGGCAGTGTCAGAGCCGTTTTGAAAAAGGACAGCTGCTCTGTGCGTGGGCAAAATAGACATCTCGCAGGTGCAGACTGGCTGCCCTTTTCCAAAATGGCGCTGACACTGCCAGCGCCATTTTGGGAAAGGGCACACGTGTGAAGAACGGCCTCAGTGGCTATTTTGTGTATGTGTAGGGTTTTTATTTTTAATTTGATAAACAACAACAGAGGCTTTTTCTCCCCTTTGTATTTGTCTGTTTTCAGTACCCTAGCCTGTCGATCGCATAGTTTAATTACTAAAATAAATGAGCTATCATTCTTTTTAGTAATTAAACAAAATTAAAACTAATCGCGCTCCCCTATCAAGGGGATACATCTTGGTCCTTAGAAACTTCCCACCCCCGGATGCCACCCCTCTAAGTGTCATATTTCACCAGTCTCAGGAGGGAGTACCCCAGGGCAGTCCCCCATTGATTGAGAGTGGGGAGTGGGGGAGAATCCCAGGCTATTGTGATATCTAAGGGTATTTTCAGACGTGACGGGGCTCAATTCGCCCCACCACGGAAACACCCTACTGATTCCCCGCCGGGGCCAACACGTAACGGCCAACAGACGTGTTGGCCGCTTGATCACGGGGGGAATCATATTCAACACACAAATGGAGATGGTCCGGCTAGGACCTCCGTTTGCATGTTGAATGTGATTCCGCCCCCCCCCCCCGTGATTCACAGGGGTGAACATCTGGGGGGGGGGAACTTCCATTCCCCCCAACAGACGTTATGGGATCACGATCACTATGTGGGGCTTCACCGTGGTTAAGCGTGATCTCGTAACGTCTGAAAATACCCCAAGTTTGAGAGATTCTCCCTGTCCCCGGAAACCTGAGGGGGTACCCATTCTCAGAATCATACTCTTACTATTGCACCAATACGAATATAGTCCATGGCAGACTGGGCGAGACCAATGGTCCATCCAGCCCAGCATCCTGTCTCCGACAGCGGCCAATCTTGGTCACTTGAGAGAAGTACACAAATCAAGTCCCAATGGGCAATCCATTCTCTGTTGTCCGCTTCCAGCAAGTAAGAAGTTACAGCCTCTGAACCTACTTGGCTAATAGCTGTTAATGGACCTATTCTCCAAGAACTTACCCAATCTTTTTTAAACCCAGCGATATGACTGGCCTTGACCCCGTCCTCTTGCAACAAGTTCCGAAAGTTAATTGTACGTTGAGTGGGGAAAAAAAAGGCTTTCTTTTATTTGTTTTAAACCCACCACCAGTTAGGTTCATGGACTGTCTCCTAGTTCTAGTACTAATGGAGAGGGTATATAATGGTTTCCTATTTATTCATTCCACACCGCTCAAGATTTTATAAACTTCTTTCCTTTATTTATTTATTTTGATTTATTGGCCGCCCCCTCCTGCCATGGCAGCTCACAACATGTTAAAACCATATAAACTTTATAAATAACAGAATACAACAATGTAAAACAAGAAGCCATCTCTTCTCCAAGCTGAAGAGCCCCAACCTATCAAGCCTCTCCTCATACAGGAGCCGTTCCACACCCTTGATCATTCTCGTTGCCCTTCTCTGGACCTTTTCTAGTTCAGCTATGTCTTTTTTGAGATGGGGCAACCAGAACTGCACCCAACATTTGAGGTGCGGTTGCACCATTGCTTTGTATAGAGGCATTATGACATCCTCAGTTTTATTCTCTATCCCTTTCCAAACAAATAATTTCCAACATCCTGATTGCTTTTTTGGCCACCGCCACACACTGAGCCGAGGATCATCTCAATGTGTTCTCCGCACTGACACCAAGATGCTTTTCCTGAGGATCTTGAACCCAGCATTGTGTACATGTAAGTTGGGGTTGTTTTTCCCTATGTGCATCACTTTGCACTTGTCAGAATTAAAATTTCATCTGCCATTTAGGTGTCCAATCACCCAGTCTCGCAAGATCCTCTTGCAGTTCCTCACAGTCGGCTTGGGTTTTAACTACCTTGAATAACTTAGTGTCGTCTGCAAATTGGATCACCTCACTTTTATTATTAATGATAATTAATTAATATATTAAACACCACCGGTCCCAGCACAGATCCCTGGGGCACTCCAATAGTTACTTCTCTCCACTGTGAAAACGAGTCCTTCTTGTTGCATCCTATTGTAGTTACCAATCCACGGTAGGACACTGCTTCTTATCACATGACTATTTAATTTCTTCAAGAGTCCCTCGTGAAGGACCTTATCAAAAGCTTCTGAAAGTCCAGACACACTATATTAACCGGCTTATCCTTATCCACATGCTTATTTACACCCTTAATACAATTCCAATTGATTCAAACAATGTGCTTGGCACTGAACAGACCTGACTAGAGACAGGTCCCTGCCCGATGGGGTTCACAGTCTAAGATGGACAAGGAAGGAGAACATAGGGAAAGAGGAAGATACATCTATTCCCATTTTACAGATGGGGGGAACTGAGTCTGAGATACAGTGACTTGCCCAATTCCACCCAGTGAATCCATGGCTAAAATGGACTTTGGTCTCCCAGATCCAAATCCGGTGTCTTTTTCCCCACTAGGCTACACTAGCCAGGTACCTGCTTTTCCCATCTCAGAAATTACCCGAAATACCGTTGCTGAGTTACCGACTGACCAATCGGTACAGTTATCGGTACCGGAAATCCGAAAGCTGGGAGAAAGATCTGTACCTTGGGCAGCCCGACGCACAGTATTCAGGTTCCAATCCCGGGCCGTGTCACGTAGTGCTATTTTGGCAGATTTACCCGTTTTGCAGATTTCTCGTTAGCTCTCAGCCTGCTCTGGAGATGGTTGCTTCTCAGCTCCTGCCAAGTGTGTTCATATCACCCGGAGGATTCCACTGCCACCGGCACAACTGGGTCATGTTCACAACAGACCAATCTCAGGTGGTAAGAGACAACCCCAACTAAGCCTTGGGCACGTGACACTGGCGTGACAGCAAAACAATCAGCCTGGTTAATCTCTCTGCTGGAACACCCCTCCCACCCCCACCCCCAACCAAATGCTTTGGATTTACCCTGCATCAAAAAATTCTACATTAAAAAACATCCCTCTTCATTACGAAATCACTAAGGGCCCCAGGAGGCCAGCTCCTTAGGAAAACTATTTGTCCGCACGGCATTTTCATCAGCGGTTGGGGAAAGTAAGGGCCAAGCATCCCCCATCTTTTGGGGCTTCCAGAAACAAAAATGGGGGGTCCGTGTTCTGCAACATTTTTGGGTAACTTGGATTCTGGCTGTTTTGGATTCATGTCAGGATAAGGATGTTGGAATGAAGGGGGGAGGGCAGGAGCAGGGAGAAGAAAGCAGCTGGTCTAAGTTCCTTCCCCCTCCGTGCGGTAGGTTCACCAAACTTGTTTGTGTGGCCTTCCAATTCAGCGTCATTGTTATGCAACTAGGCTGCCTGGAGAACAGATTTCTATCCAAGTGAGGCCGGTTTGGAGGGTTAGACAGGAACGCAACTTCCAAACTCTGTCTCCTGTTGGGTTTGACCATGTTTTTTCCACCTCTTAAAAACACCGATTATTTCCTTACCTGATGAGTTTGGTATTGATTCCCCAGGGAAGGGAGGTTCAAGCAAAGCAACAGATTGGCAGGGGCAAAATTAAAACAGAAAATGGGCTTTTTTTAAAGAAACAAAAGGGGGGGGGGGGAAAGCAGCTAAAGAAAAGGGCAGTTACATTATGTGCTCCCTTGCCGTGCTGGGGCCCTGTTTGTTTTTCTTTTTTTAAACCAAGGAGGCTGCTTCGGAGAGTCAAAACTGTCACTTGGTTCGCAGGAAGCCACACACGCTAGCACAGACATAAATCCCCCCCAAAAGGGAATGGAACCCACATGCACGCTAACGGCTAGCCCCTGCAGACAAAAGTAGGCACCTAAATCCCATTGAGTTTCTATGAACATTACACATCTAGGTGCCATTTCATTTACCCATAAAACAAAGACTTTTAGGGGCTCAGGGTAAAAACCAACAAAACCCTCTCTCTTGCCTTAGCGCCTCATCCTCACAAACTGCTCACTCATGCTCCTTCTACTGCAGGGGTGGGAAACCTCTGGTTCAGGGGCCAAATGCAGCCCCCAGTTAGTTTTTAATGTGGCCCCTTTTTGGTTCCTAGATCTGGCCCCTGGATTCAGTTCCTTCCCATGAACAATGAACAACGTAGCTCAGGGGAAGGGAGCAGAGATGAGGGCATTCATGCACACAAGGATAGGGGACAGATCCATGGCACAGATTATGATTCATGACCTGAAAACTCCCCTTCCTGAGTGCACCCCTTAAGTCCCCCCCACCTTTCCCTTCCCTGTAGCCCTCAGAGGTTGTGCTAATTTTCAAAGTGGCCCCTGGGAGGGAAAAGATTCCCCACCCCTGGTCTACTCTCCTTTTATTTAGGATTCCCTTCTCCAAGTAATTGAGCTAAACATACAAACCTCTGAATCTTCAACTTAATAATAATCTTTATTTTTATATAGTGCCCCCCCACCCCCGCCATGGCACTTGGAGCACTTTACATACAACAATTTAACACAACTTTTTATCTTCACAACAACCCTGTGAGGTAGGTCAGGCTGAGAATATTATGACAGGTCCAAGGTCAGTTTCTGGGTAAGGCGAGACTTGAACGGGTGTCCCCCGCTACCTTCCGCTCCAGGAACTGCACATTTAGTCATTACCCCACACATGGATACATGGATGTATCCTTGTCTTCCGCTATGTTCCCCCTCTCCCTTGTTTCTCCTAGATTGTAAGCATGTTGGGGCAAGGACCTGTCCCTACTTAATGATTGTGCAGCGGCAGGCACATTGCTGAATGGGTGAGGGCTTCTGGAAACCAGGGGGCCTGGGGGTGTCCCTCCCTAAGCTGGGGCCCTTGTTAAGCTCTTTGGCATTTCAATCAATCAACTATTAGAGTAAATAACAAAACTAAAGAGACAAATATCCTTGATATTGATCATCTACATTTTGCACCCCTTTATCAAGTACCCCAGGGCATGGAGGCAATTTCAAGAATAAATAATAATAATAATAATAAATTTTATTTTTATACTATTCCTCCCACCCTCACCAATGGAACCCAGAGGGCTTCCCATAAAATATGTTCATTTCATTTTCTTGCAAAGACCCAGGTCATCACAAAACAATAACAACACAATAATAAAGAAAATACTCAGAGGTCCAAAAAGATACGTAAGATTTAGCATTGCTTCAAGTTACAGATCTAAGTTTAAGCGCAGCCACCAGAAACTCGGAAACGCAAACCGTCATGCCCAACGCCTGGCCGGAGAGCAAATAAGTCAGTAACTCCATTTGACAACAAGGGTTGGTATCGAAGATTACAGAGACTGAATAGAGGGTGTGGGAACCGGGATAAAGCGGACCATCAAAAATGATATGTCTCAAGAGTTTCAATAGCATTCGGACTGCATCCCTTGCACAACCTTTGATCAAATGGTACCCCCAAAACTCTGCCTTTGGAGACGGCAGAGGGGAAAAGATTGAATCGAGCAAGGGTGAGAACCCTCCTGAAAGTCCAGCCTAAGGGAAAACACATAAAATACAATAAAACAATATAAAATGATCCATTTAAAACCAGTTTCAAAGTGGAAGGTAAAGAGGGAGGGCAGAATACGTGTAGGAAAACCAGCCGTGGATCCTCACAGAGTCACAAGCCTGGTCATTTGATCTAGTCCAGCCCCCTGCACCACCGCAGGACCTGCCACCCCCCAACTGTGGGGCTAGCACACTGTCTCTTTAAGAGAACAGGGCTGGCAACTGAAACTCATAGAGCGCATGTGGTTATTTGTTACACAGAACTGGCTGAGACTGGTTGCTACCAGGGAGAGCCAATGGCTTCAGCAGACAGGCCTCTTGCTGGAGCATTTGTATGAATATAATAAATAAGATTTACTCATCCAGAAGGTGTACTTCTTGATCTGCACAAATCGTCACATGGTACCGGGAGTGGGGTACAAAGAAAGAGAAGGGAAAGATAAGAAGCTGAAACACTTAGGTAAAGCTGCCGAATCATGGGGAAAAAATGTACACAAAGTTTTGACATATACATGCCAGCAACAGGGTACGAAGCAAAAAGAGGAGCAGAAAATAGCCACATTCCTAAATATAGCAGGAACTAGGGCTACTGATGTCTTTAATAGCACGCAGCGAAGCCAGGACGAGAGAGAAAGCGATGTGACTGTTACAGAAGTTTGCAGAATACTCCATACAAAAAACAAGTGAGACATTTGAGAGACACAAATTTCACAAAAGAGTGCAATAACTCCTTTGAGAATTACCTCCCCCCGGGTGGGTGGGTGGCGGGAGGCCCCTTTGCCACGCCCGTTTGGGAGGGGGCAGGACGGCTGGGCTGTTTCCCACCTCGGGGCCACTACAGAGCCCTGAGACGGGAAAAGAACGGCTGCAAAGGGCTTAGGAATAGAACCCCGGCGCCAATAGGCTAGCGGGTAAGCACGTAGGCCTCGCTGGATGGGCGGGGCCCACGCACAGAGCGGAACGCAGCTCCAGCCCGACTTGCGGCTGGCGCCTCAAAGAAAACGGCAGTGGTGGGAACCGCTGCTCCATGTTCAGCAGGCCTCTGATCCCCGGGGCGATCCCGGGCGCAGCAAGTAGGGCCGAATTTACCTTCCCCCATGCAGATGGGGAGGGACAAGAAGAAAGCCGCCGCAAAAAAGCGGTGGTGTGAGGCCTGGCAGGTGGGTGACCCCCGACGCCCTTGGCTGGCGCAGCAGATCCTGCCCCCCCAGGGCCGGTGCAAGGGTACTGGGCGCCCTAGGCGAAACTTCAGCCGCACCCTCCCCCCGAGGTATGGGAGATGGGGGGACACAGCGGGGCCAGTGACAGACTCCCGCCAGACCCCCCAGCCAACACCAGGCCCCAGCCAACACCAGGCCCCAGCTCACTAGGCTAGGCCTCGCCAACACCAGGCCCCACGCCACCAGGCCCCGCCATGCCACCGGCCTAGTACGCCTCGCTGGGTCCCGCTGCCATCACCACCCGGCCTTACCCACCCAGCCCAAGCCACCAGCCCACTAGGCTAGGCCTCTCTGGGCTCCACACCACCAGGCCCCAATCACGCCACCGGCTAGTAGGTCTCGCCGGGCCCTGCAGCCTGCCGCCGCCACCACCCAGCCTAGGCCTAATGTCTCCCCTCCCCTTCCCCCCCCAGCCCTGAGTTGAACTTACATGGGGCCCGGCCCCAGCCCCCTCCTCTGCTCTGCAGCCTCTGCCCTCCGCCTCTCTGGGTGACCACTTCTGCCGCACCACCACCCTCTGCTCCTTGCCGCCACTGCTTCCCTCCGCCGCTGCTCAGATTCCTCTGCTAGTGCTGCCACTCCGCTCTTCACCGCCACTCTCGCTCCGCCACTGGCCCGCTGCCGCCGCTCCGCTCCTCGTCCGTCCTCCGCCACCGGTCGGCCCGCTTTCCTCTGCCCATCGCCGAGTCGCAGACAGCCGCCCAAAGTCGAATCAGCTCCTCCTCCTCGTCCGCCACCGCGCTGCTGCTTGCTTTGCCATTGTCTGCTGCTGTGCTCAGGCTGACGCTGTCAGTCCATCGCTCCTCCGCAGGTTCCGCTCCGCGCCCCCTCAGCCGCACGCAGGTAAGTCCACCGGCACCTCTCCTCTGTTGCCTGCACCGCACGCGGTGCGCTCTCCCTCCCGGAAGTTGCTTTTATGCAACTTCTGGGAGGGAGAGAGAAGGGGCCGGCACTGGCCACATGGACCCTGAGGCCCTGTCGGAGAAGAGTCGAGGAGGTCGAGGAGTAGATGATAGGAGAAGGTAGGTAGGTGGGGCCCCCACGTCTCTGTAATACACATGAGGTCGGCGTCCCACTCCGGGATTAACTCCCGGATGGTAAATGACTTATTAACCACCGACCACACGTTTAGCAGCACCAGACCAAGGTCTGGGGTCTCCTGGGCCTCGACCCACAACTTTCCCATGTGGGAGGTTGAGAGGGGAATGGGCACAAGGCACCACTCGCTCCTCACTGATAAACACCCCTCCCCTTTGGATCATATCTCCCCCGACCTGTAACAACCCCGATATGCCGCCCGCTCCTGCCTTGGGTGGATCAATCCCAATCCACCTGATTTTCATGGGATCAAATTAATTCAGGGGTTTTCTCTCGCTTGTTTCCTCCTCTCTGCTATTGCAATTTCCTAGGCTCTTCTTTGGCCCATGCATCATTCTAGGGTTGTGGCTTAGAATGATGAACGGCCCATTGAAGTGAATAGGTTCTGTTTTCCATTTACTTCAGTGGAAGTCAATGGGGAAAAAATACGATCCGATTCCAATTTTAATCCAATTATTAATTATTATAATTATAATAAGCATTTATATAGTGCCAGCGATGTACCTGGTGCTTTACAGAGAATAAGATAGACACGGTCCCTGCCTGAGAGCTTACAATCTAAAGCCAGGGGGAGGGGAGACAGGGAAGGGGAACAGAGTGCGAGACAAGGGATGCGACATTCATGGGGATGTGAGAGCTCAGGTACACTCTCTTGGCTTGGTTACAGTACTTTGGGAGTCTGCAGATAACAGGTGGGGGATACTCCTGGGTGGGGATGGTTAGCAGGAGTTAGGAAGGGCGGAGCGGAAGAGGTGGGTTTTGAGGAGGGATTTGAAGGTACGAAGGGAGGGGGCAAGGCGGATGTGGGCAGGGATGGCCCATTGCTCCATGGTAACTATATCCCTTCCCGAGTTCATCCCTAGACATGAAGGATTTCTCCCCCCCCCCCCCCCAAGGAAAAACAATCCTGTACGCTTTTTGTGAACGTAACAGTCACAGTGCAAACAACCGCAGGAGGAATGAACTGAGATGCACAGACCACGTGCCTCCGGATGGATGAATAGAATCACCAGGAGCTAGATCTCCTGCGGACAGCCATTGTCTCCGGAGAATAAAAATGACTGGCACTGAATAGCACGTCGGTCAACCTTTCTTACGCTCTCCTTTCGTCTGCCGCAATTCTCACTGGAAAGCCATTCAAAACTTTCTGGCTCGTAACTCCAATGTATTGCCAGCTGGTCTCCTGGGATTACGCGGCAGAATCTGGGGGTGGGGGAGGTGTTTTGGCAACTGACCTGTATGATGACCTCTTGGTGGTCACCGACCGCTTCAATTCGAGTGACTGTTTTGCAGACTCAGTGCCTGTTCCCCCCCCACCGGGAGATTCAATCACGCCTAATATGCTGGGGGAAAGCTGAACGTTAGGGAACCCTAATCCCACCCCCTCTCTGGAAGTGTGAATGAAACAAATCGCACGGTGTAAGAAGCCACCTGATCTGGAAAATCTTGTTTTTCCCCTACCCGCCAAAACCAGAAAGTGGATTTGCGTTAACACCTCTGGTGACTCATTCCTGTCAGAGTCTAATCGCTGCTAGGGACGGAGAAGGGCTGGATTCTACCCTCTCTCCTATAGGGAGTTTGCACTATTCTGCAGACCCGTAGCCAACACCCCCCCCCCCCCCCCTCTTCTCCTTGGGATAAGGGGAAAATGGAGGGTACCAGTTCAGGCATGCTGGGGGGATCAGAAGCTTTATCTCTCTGTTTCCATAACGACAGGTTCTCAGGACTGGCCTTTCCCCAGGGTGACTGCTCTGGACCCCGTTTTTTTCTCTATTTGGGGGGCAGGGGAGGGTACCACAATTGTCTGTTTTCACCAGAGTCAGGTGCCAGGCCTCCACTCCCTCCCAGGGAGCCAAACCCAGCCACTTCTAGAACCCCCGCAGAGAGTGCCTGCCCTTGAGGGGTGGGGCCACAGGGGAGGGACCATCAGGCGCCCCATAAGTTCTACGGCTGGCCCTGCAGAGATTCTATAACGTACTTGGCAACTCCTGTCTGTAAGCAGCTTGCTCTGTCCTGGCATGGCTGTCCTGATCTGCACCTTGGTTTCCCCAAAGATAGGATATTAAGACTTGTCATTCTCCTTCATATCAGACTTTGTCCCACTCAGTCATCCAGCATTTCCCTGTTGGATGCAGGGCTCCGCTTGGGCCTGCGGTGCTATCCCCCCCACCGTGTCTCCTGCCCAGCCACTACCTCAAGGGGCTGCTTTCTTCTGACCAGGCAACAACCCTCCTGTCTGTCTCCAGCCATGCCCTGCTTCCCAGTTTTCTGATTGGCTGCCAACCACCATATAAGGCTGGCTGGTGGCAACAACAGGAAGTTGGGCAGATCACTTCCTGTCCCTGCCTGATCTGTGCTCAGTTCTGTTTCCTGTGTGCCCTGCTCCTAACTCCTGCCTAAATCTCACTCTGTATTCTGCCCTGGGAATCTGCTGCCTGCAACCTGAACTTGATCTTTACCTGCCTGAATCCCGTATCTGTTCTGTTTTGAACCCTGCTGTTAGTTCGCTCAAGTCCACGACCACAGACCCTTTACATTTACTTTTAACCAGGGATAAGCTCCCACCTTAACTATAGGTGGGACTTGTGCCGTCCTATAACATACCAGGGCTTCCAGGTCACATGACCTACAAAGCCCTTTCCTAATCAAATCAGTCTTCCTTGCCTGGGGTTCAGGTAATAACACCCATTAAAGAAAGCCAGCTTCTGTAATAGGGGCAGCTGGGAGCACTCCTCTTTATTCGGTTTAGAGCTGAAATTAGTAACCACTACTATCTGGTATCTGGTCAGATATCACGATAGACATTCATTACAGATACCAATGATATCCAATTTAGTATATGTCGGTTTTCCAGATGACCATTTAATTACCACATTATCATGTACCATCAACCGTTACCACATTACCATTTACTGTGTTACCGTTTAATTACCATTTGACTATTTTAATTTTTAAATCCCTTCCCTCGGTCAGGACTGGTCTGGTTATGCAGTAACATGATAAGTGGTAATGAGGTAATTTGGTAAATGGTAATATCTGGTGTTCCATTTTGGTAGTCAATAGGGATGGGCATTATGGAGTCAGATTAATCTGTAACTGCTTGTAACAGGCAATTATGGATTAATCTGTACTAATCTTTCCTGAACCACAACATGCCTATTGTCGTTTGGTTTAGCATCTATAAATAAAAAAATAATTGCGCATGCAAAAAATGGCTGCTAGACTGTTGTGCAAATGTGTGGCCTTTTGCAGAATGGCGGCAGGACCTGCCATTTTGAAAAAGGCCACACATGTGCAGAATGGTCCAGTGGCCATTTTCCACATGTGCAATGTTTGTGGGGTTTTTTTTTTTTTTAAATTAAATATTTTTTTGACTTAAATACAGATCTGTAATATAGATCTGTGAATTAACTCCTAAAATAAAGATCTGGCTCTAATCTGTAATTCCCCCTGGACGCCCACTCCTAGCAGTGTTGGAGGCCAAATGCAGCCCCCAGCTAGTTTTTACGCGGCTCCGTTCCAGTTCCTGGATCTGGTCCTTGGATTCAGTTCCTACCCCACACACTGAAAGATTGAGCTCAGGGTAAGGGAGCAGGGAGGTGCGCATGCACCCGAGTGGGGACAGTTCCCTTGCTCCATGGTAGCTATGTCCCTTCCCGCGTTCATCCCGAGACATGAGAGATTTCTTACCTGCCCCCTTATAGGAAAAACAATCCTGTACGCTTTTTGTGAGCGTAACAGTCACGGTGCAAACGACCGCACGAGGAATGAACCGAGATGCCTCCGGATGGATTAATAGAATCACCAGGATCAGAGGTGGTCAAGATGTAAAGCAAGATCTTCTGGTCCAGTAGAACACAAAATAGACTCCAGTTGATCATGGGGTGCAGCAGGAAAGACTCTCTCTAAAGGGGAGTGCTTCTACTCCTGAGGTGCCCTAGAGCTGGGATCCAGAGGAAGGGGTCTTGGCTTGGACACTGAGGTAGCAGGTCTGGTCTTCCTACAGGGTGACTGCCCCAGGCTCCAGTCTTTTCTCTATTTCTGGGGCTCCGCAGTGGCCTCTGATTTCACCAGGGCAGGGAGTGCGGCCTCCCGCTCTCTCTCAGTGAAGATCCAAAGATGACTGCCTCTAGGGCCCTACAGAGGCTCCCCCTGAAATGGAGCTACCATGGGGAAGGAGGTGGATCACCTGGGGCCCTGAATTTTATCTTTGCCGTGGGCCCCGCAAATTCAAAGACTGGCCCTGTCTGACAGATTGCCTGAAGTTGACACCTGGACCAAGTGGATCACATTCTGGACACTCCTGGTCTGGAGCTAGGGTTGAAATGAGAATCAAAATGGTTCTCGTGAGAATCGAGAAGCAGCAGCGAGATCGTGAGATGATCTCACTAACAGTTCCAGGTCTCGCAAGATTCTAAAAAAATATATAAACATTAAAAACGCTCTACTCATGTGCAAAATGGCCATCACAGCTGCTTTGCGCATGCGCAGCCCTTTTTTAAGATGGCACAGGCCGCGTCGGCACCATTTTGGAAAAGGGAAGCTGGCCTGCATGTGCACAGAAGCGGCTGCCTTTTCCCAAAATGGTGTCTACACGACCCACGCCATCTTGGAAGAGGACGCTGCACGTGCAGAATGGCTGTGGCGGCCATTTTGTACACGTGCAAGGTCAAGAACAGCCAATTCTTGGCAAAAATCTTGTTGAGAGCCCGGTTCTTGACGAGATTTCCAAGATAGGCGCGACTGAATTTCAGCCCTACTCTGGACCATCCTCTGCCTGAGCTCACCCCCTTAAGCATCTCTGCACCCAACTTCTCGCCTGCCCTCGGAGCTTGTACTAATTTTCAAAGTGACCCCCGGGCGGGAAAAGTTTCCTCACCTCGTTTTAAACTTGTTTTACCACAATTTGCCGTGGGTCATTAGCAACTTAGCTCTGATGTATCTTTCATGGTTCAGGGGAAAAAATAAAATAAAATAAAATAAAATAAAATGTGGGCATAGTCATTAGTCAGGCTGTTTTAATTACCTATTGATTGGGTTTGAAGCTGCGGGTCTTGCCTCTCAGGAGAGGCTTGTCTGGAAGCAGGAATTCTGCAGCCTAAAGACGTTGTTTACATTCAGTCTGTGTTTTGAATCTGCTGCCCCTTCGCGGCCCCCTGCTATAATCTCAGAGGTTATTTCCTATTGCTGTCACATTGGCTGTGCATTCCTGAATGCTGAGCAATAACTTTCCCCGCCATAGGCAGATGTTATGGAAGGCGTAGCAGACTGCTAAGTGCTACCGCCTTAAAGCTGGCTCCTGGGTTCACGGTGGAAAATTACCATTCCCCATATGATTGTACCTTGAGCCTGAAAGAGACTCATTGATTACTTCGAGGTGCCGCCTTTAGAATCACAACTTTTCCCGGTGTCTGCAAACTAAAACAAGTTTGGACGCTGGAGAAATAATCCTTTATTTTGATAGCAAAGTTATTACCACCCACTTAATGGCTTTTCATGAGCTTGCTTGCTGAGTTTCTGTCATGGCAGACCTATAGGAGAACATGTACGATAAATGGCCTGGTGTTTCGGGAGCCGAAGGAATTGGCTGCCATTGTGCTCCCTCAGGGATGGTGAACTCCTGGCCCCGAGGGCCAGATCTGAGGTTTTATTCAGCCGCTTTCCAGTTCTTGCATCTGGCCCCCAGATCAAGTCCCTACTCTCAAGCTCTACATGTTACGTTAACCACAGGGGAAATCAGCCCTGCAATGTCATCACATGGTGGAACAGCAGTAACAAGTGTTCATGTTGTTCCATGTTTATGCTATCAGCCTATTGACTCTTCCCAACAGGGGAAGCCCTTCGGGTGGCAGGATAACAGGTGAAGACCAAAAGCCCCCTCCCAGCTGGTGAAATTGACAAGGCAAAGCTTCCCATTGCAAAGCAAAATTCCCTGATGGATGAAACTGACAAAGTAGTTTGGTGACATTGACAAAGTAAAGCAAATTTCCCTGCAGATGAAATTGAGAAGGCAAAGCTTCTCACTGCAAGGCAAGATTACCTAATGGTGAAATCGACAAGGAAAAGCTCCCCACTGGAAAGCAAAGCTCCCTGTTGGTGAAACTGGTAAGACAAAGCTGGAAAGTAAAGTTCCTTGATGATGAAATTGATGAGGCAAAGCTTCCAAATGCAAAGTTCCCTGCTAGTAAAATTGACATGGCAAACCAAGCAAAATTTCAGTCAGTCAATTCTTTGGAATTGACAAAAAGTTCCCTGCTGGCGAAACGTACAAGGAAAAACTCCCCACTGGAAATCAAAGCTCTGCCTAGTGAAATTAACAAGGTAACTGCAGCAAAGTTCCCTGCTGATGAAACTGACAAGGCAAAGCTCCTTAACCACAGCTGAGAACCAAGAACACTTTTTTGTTTTTGTTTTATTATAATAAATCATAAAGTTACATTTACCATTCAAGATCAAGAACATGTTTGAAAATGTAGTTATTTATTTATTTATTTATTTGCTTACATTTCCCCCCACCCTGCCCTTAAGGCACAGGGTGGATTACAAAACAGAAATCTATTTGCAAACACTGAAACGAAACCAAACAACATCTCCTAACACATCAAAATAAAAGAAAACCAGGTAAAATCTGGTAACTTCCCCCAGCAAAAATCAAATAAGCCCTCAAGCCCAAGCCCTAACCTCACCGTCCAAGTGCCCGGCCAAACAAAGAGGGGTCACGTCGCTCTTCAATGCCTTGCTTTTCAGGCGGACATTACTTTGCATAGCCAAAGTGATTTGGGAAACAGACCCTTCATAGAATGCCCCGTGCCACACACATGCATATCTCTAGGCTCCGGAAGGTCTGGCTGCCCACACGCTAGGCTGCTGGTTTAATAAATATCCCATTACCATGTAGGCACACGTTCACCCACAAGACAGGCCCAGCATCCCATGGGTGGTGGGTCACTGGGCATTCCGTGACGACCATATATTTGGGGAATTTGACCACCTAAGAGGTGACTATTCCCTTTATCCTCCCTAACTATCACGCCATTTGCTAATGGGCAGGGCGGGGGAGCACAACAAAGGTGCAGGCAGCTGGCCCCACTCCCTGCCATGATGGGCAGTCACGGCAGACCCCGACCTGCAGCAGGGATGGCAGGGCCAAAGTCACATTAGCCCACTGTGGCCCACGTCGGCCTGTCTGGGTGGTCCTTGGCCTGAAGTGTGCGCCCGGGATCTTCTGAGGGGCACATGCTGGGCCAGCCGCCTACGCGGCCCATGGCATTATGGTGGTAAAACATCTGGCAGCTGTGGAACAGCCATGCAGCTGAGTCCCCAGCCCAGGCAGGTCATTGGAGGCCAGGCCCACACCGCATCTGTTTTCACCCCACGAGTAACTCCAAGTCACAGCTCATGATATCAGAACAGAAGGCAGGAAATAGGCCTCAGAGAGAGAGACCCCAAGCAGGTCGGAGAGAGAACTTTCAGAAGTTCAGAATGAGACACATGTGTCTTGAACGGGCCAGGCACAAGACAGGAAGCTAGTAAGGATTGTGACCATGTCTGCAGAAGTGGGACATGGTCTCTGAAGTCCGGCTGCAACGGTGTTACGATGGAGATGGGCGAGACACATAACCAACTGATTCTGGGCCTTTATACACTCTCACAATAGATTAAAACTCGGTTTCCTCCGAGGAAACAGACATCGCTGGACGATTACCTCATGAACACACCAAACTGGGGCACGGATTTATATCTCCAGGCAGGTGGAGAGGAAACATTTTGGCATGATGGAACACGTGGGACATGTTTATGTAGTTTTGACAAGACTATATGGTGGTTTACACGTCCCATAACAGACATCCATGTTTAAAGGGCTTTGCTGATGCCTGTTAGGTCCTGTAGGGCCAAAACACCCTTGAGACAGAGTTCTAACTCCCTGTCTCGTTACTTCTGACGCAGGGCATGTTACCGCATCCTATATAAAAATATAGCCATCTTCTCAAAGCAAGTCAATGTCTATTTATTAATTTTTTTAAAGGTAGAAATACAAAAACGGAAGCAACCGCTGCTAAGCAGGCCTTTAATGTTACGATCGGCCCCTAATGTCAGCTCTGTTGTCCTACAGAGGGCAGGCAGCCTAGGAGAGGGGATGATAATTAATTCCATGGCGGAGATCTATAACCTGCTGTCTCCCCTTCCTTCCCGCCCTCCCGTCCCACCCACCCACCCCGTCTCCCAGGGAAGAAAAGGAGGGGGGTGGTGCCCATTTGCCTAAATCTGGATGCATTTCTTTGTGCAAAGTCAGAAGACTAGGTCAGGCTAATTAAAAAAAAAGGAGAGGGAAGAAGGTAGATGGATGGAGCAGGGGCTGGGTGCGGGGTTAAGGACTGGGTGCGCAGCATGGGGGTGACCAAGGGGACATAAACATTGCCTGGATTTTCTGCACTTTTCACTTCTGCCTTTTGTGATTTCCCCCGCTCCTGCTCCCCGCAACTGTGAGATTCAGGGCCAAATTCTGGGCAGAGCTAATCCTGCGCATACATACCCTTTAGGGGCCTACCCCTTCAGCTCCAATCCTGCCTACAGAGCTAGAACTAATTGTCAGAGAGACCCATGACACGCACACACGCACCCCTACAGTGATCCAAGGCATTTCCAAACCACCCTGATCTAATCCCTTCTCACCTGACCAATAAGCCCAGCCTGCTTTACAGACGGAGGTGTCAGGCTTCCGGTTTCCTCTGCAGAAGGGAGCTTTCCCTGCGGAGTCCCTCCCCCCCTCCCCTTTCTGGCAGACCTTCCATGACCACAGCTCAATGAGCGTATCTAGCTCTTGGGTTTGGACAAAGAAGGCCAAGCTATTATCACCTTTCCCCTCCATTAAACAAAACGTTAATGAGTGCAATTACTTAATTAGTGACATGAATTAGTCGAGCAAGCATTGCTTAGAGTGGAATTAGGCCTTTCTGGCTAATTCGGGCGGCTGAAGTCTAGGGTGGTCACCCCTCCAAGGGAAGGGAACTGGGAGGTGCGTGTGGCTGCTTATTGTAAACCGATGCAAATTAGAGCTGAAACGGGTATTCACAAAAATAGGTATACCTGTCAGGGTCTAGGGTAAATGAGGACAGATATAAATTACTTTATTTATAACATAACTTAATATCCCACCCCATCCCGCCATTCGGTGCCTCGGGGCAGCTCGTAAGTTTTAAATAAACTAATTGGGCAGAAGGCTGGGATGTGGGCCAGGTAGAGTTGGGCAGTGGGGAAGGGGTGAGGCTACAGATGGCGATGCTAGTTTAGGATTTCAATTCCTGAACATTTGGCATCCCAACTGGGACCCCCAACAAAGACCTCCAATTGCTGTATTGTCCAGGTGAAAACCAGATAGGTGCCCACCCTGCAGTCAATATTATACCGTGAATGTGTGGATGGGTCATGCTCTCCAGCTTAAGAAGAGTCACTTGGGAATGATCTCCCCTGTCACACACAAAAATACAGTTCCTCAGTGCCCCTCGCAGGGCTTTTCACTCAGGCCTCCCGACACCCCTTACAGCCCACCCGTGCCACCAGGGATTAGGGCTTCTCCCCAAAAGGCGGGTCCCTATAACATCAAGTACACAAACATTAGCCCACCTGGGCAACTTGATAGTCCTGAGCCGCTTTGGCTTGTAGCCCTCAGCAAAGCCCTTGGCTCTTTATTACAAAAGCCCACCTGCAGCTCCCACACGGTCTGTCTCTTCCTCCAGCTTGGCTTAGTTTCGCTTTGTACATGGGGGGGGGGGGGGGGAGGAATGTGTGTGTGTGTGGTTAGAGGATTGCACCCTCCAAGTCTTTATTGCAAAGTTCCAGGTTGGTCTGGCTTAGCCGTCACGCGCACAACAGGCCTCCTCAGCCACCGTCTCCAACTCTCTCATCCCACGTCCAGGGAACTTGCTGCTCCCAATAAGCAGTGCTCTCCTTGTAAGCTCCTCCCCCTCAGGGATTGGCTGGAGCCATATTATCTTCACCTGTCCCAGTGACTTAGCTGGCTGTCTCCTAACTAGCCTGTCATCCTTAGCCTGCAATTTGACTAGCTTGCTGTCTCTTTTTTAGCAGTCTCTTGGCTGACTTGGACTCTGTAGTGGCGGGGTGCTGGCTATAGCCAAGCAAACGTTCACACCCTAGCCACTCATTCTGTTACACCATGGAACTACTGGGCCTTCTTTTTATTTCATTTTCCCCCCCGTTAGTTAGAGATTCAGACTTGGTCCATGTTTGATAGCATTGTAAATGCAATGAACAACATCTTTTTGTGTGTGAAACAGAAGGAGCACTACTGTTTGGACACGTCCAGGGCAGGAGAATTCCTGTGTAACTTTGACCCAGTGGATGCAAACCAGTAAAACCATACCGTTACTAGGGTCATCTAATCCCTACTCCAAGACAGGATAACCTTGACCTACAGCATTGCACTGATAGAAACTGTGAGATCCCAGCAGACGTCACAGGTTGGTTTAATGTCAGAGCAATTCTGCTGTACATAACTGGTCACTGTGTTTCTAATGAATCATAGAAACTTAGAGCTGGAAAGGATCTTTAGTGTTATCTGCTTGGATGCAGGATGCCGACAGCTACAACATCCCCAACAGAGGGCTGTAAGAAGTGAACCTTCAGCGGTGGAGAGCCTACAACCTCCCTAGGCAACTTGTTCCGTCATCAAACAGGCAGGTTTCCCCAGATTTTTAACCCAAATCTCCCTTCTTGTAACTTAAGCCCATTATTTCTAGTTCTGCCCTCTGTAGCCTGGCAGACCATCATCTTGGTGGCAGCATTTTAGATATTTGAAGACTGCTATCATGTCTACCCCTTAATCTTCTCTTGGCTAGGCTAAACATTTCCAGTTCCTTCAACCTTTCCTCATAAGACTTCCTTTCCAGAGCCTTTATCATCTTTGCCACCCTCCACTGAACCCGCTCCAATTTGTTGATGTCTCTCTTAACATGAGGAGCCCTGGGGATACAATACTCCAGGTGACGTCTGACCATTGCCAAGTACAGTGGAATTAATTATTACTTTTGCCAACTTGAATCTATGGAAGAAGGGGGGTAGGTGGGTAAAAAATGTGAAAAATAAATAAATAAATAAATAAATAAACTTGGAAACAACCCTTGTTTTCCGGGATTTCATCCAAAGGGGGCAGGGCCATAATGGCAGGAGGGAGGAGTGAAGGAACTCCCACGCCGTTTTCTAATGTAACTCTGCCCCTTTGCCATGTTGTCCAATGCTCCACAAGGGAGAGGCCATTTTGGAAAGAGGGCAGGGCAAACTAGCTGTCACGCCCCTTTCTGATGTGACTCTGCCCCTTAGCCATGATGTCATGATGTTCCACAAGGGGGAGGCCATTTTGGAAAGGGTAGAGGGCAAATTGGCTGCCATGCCCCTTTAAGCCATAACCCCACCCCTTATGGAGTGTCATGATGATCCAAAAGGGGCTGGATGGTCCCTATGGCCCACCTGTTGCTGCTTCGATTTCCCTGGGTTACTCAGAGGTGGGGTTGCCCGGGTTGACTTAAAAGAAATCAAGGCTTCTCCTGAAATCCCGAGAGAAAACCTGGAATCTCCTGACAACTCCAGACAGGTTGTAACATCTTCAGACCTATCCACCACTTCATTTATTGGACATAAATCAGTAATTCTAGACTCACTGTCACTGCCGGGCCAAAACAAAAAGGTGTTCATCAAGCAAACCAGAGTCTGTTCCATCCTCTTTTCTTTTCAAATACTTTGCCAGAGGAGTTCGGATCCAAGAATGTTTCCTCTTGGCAATTTTCATCCTGAACTGAGCTCACAGTGACAGCTGTTAAAGATTTTGATTTGTAAAACGGGGCTGTCTATTGATTTAGAAATCACCGAGGGGCTTTAAAAAGGAAAAAGATAAACAGAGAAGATACGGAAGAGTCATAAAATGTTTGTGCTTTGTGAGGGTGGGAGACGGGGTACAGCAGAAACCTGCAATCCGTGCCCTGCCCTACAAGTCTGGACACTTTAAAATTCTAGACTGCCACTCTTAAGGTGCAGCCACACGAGACTCCGTGGGCAGGCTACCATGCCTTGGGGAGCCATAACCCACTCCGGGCAGCCGGGGCACATCTGCCCGGCCGTGCGGCGAGCTCCGCAGCAGAGCCGTGAGCAGCGGGCACTGTTGCCCATCGCGCGTGGCCACGTCATGGCTGGGGGGACGGGATCTTACTTAGACGGGGGGAAGGAGGTGGGGCAGAACTGTGGCCCAGCCATAGCAGCAGCTCTGACAGTGGCCGGCTGCCCCACGGTGGAGGGGGCGGACCATCTGCCCAACTCGCTGCACTTGCCCTGAGTGCGACGGTGCCACGTGGGAATCGGGCCCCTACAGCCCGTATGACCGCACCCCAGAGTGGAACGGGGAATTGCAGCAGAACATTTGCCCTTGTGGGATATAAGTTCTCATACAGCCTGCCCTCGGTTGGGATTGCAGTCTAATGCTGAATAGTTGATCGCTGGGTTACAGGTAGAGGTGAAACGAGTACCCACAAAAACAGGTATACCTGTCGAATTTGCGGTATTCGTTTCGACCCCAGAATTTTGGGTAACCCAAACGGTATTCAATTAGGTATCCAAACGATTGAAATACTGATTTTGTCCAGATTTTTTGACTTCCCATCCTGGAATGTTGACCTTTGGTCCCAAAATTTTGCCTTCTTGAAGTCCTGGAATTTCAGGGATTTTTTTTTTTTTTTAATTGAGTCTTTTGGGGGTAACTCAACCTGAAAACCAGAATTTTGGTTCTTCAGGTGCCTAAAAAACCATTCAAATCCTGATTCCGATACCCGAGACAGCACTCAGAAATTTCGGGTATGACCCGTGGCTACCAAATCAGGTACTGGTTTGATCTCTATTGCTGGATTAAATTGCAGCTGTGTCCATTTCAGTTAGACATTAAGAAAAATGTCCTAACTGTAAGAACTATCAGGCAAGGGAAAAAATTGCCCAGGGAGATTGTGGGAATCTCCCTCCTTGGATGTTTTCAAAATCCAGCTAGACAAGCCTCTGTCTATGATGCTGTAGGCAAAGGATAACCAGTTTTGGAGAAGAGGGGTGGATTAGATGACCTGGTGTTCACTTCCAGCCCTGTTACTGTCTGGGGTCATGGAGTTCTATCAAATTAAGGTCACACACAAACATAAAGGTTGAGAACCTCTCCACAAACAACTGATTGGGGGTAGCTGGCATTCAATCAGATGTTCCTGGCCTCCCTCGCTAGGCTGTCTTCCCTTATCGCAATCCAAAACTCCGCTGCCAAGGTCATTCACTCTGCCCGTCGCTTTGACCATGTGCAGCCTCTCCTCTTCTCTCTTCACTGGCTCCCCCTTCCTGAACGTATCCTCTTTAAACTCCTGGTATTCACGTTCAAAACACTCCACGACCAAGCTCCCCCTTATCTCTCGGACCTAATCTTCCTACGCACTCCTGCACGCGCTCTCCGCTCTTCCTCTGTCCCCTCCCTCACTCTCCCTCGTTTCTCCTGCTCACCTAACCGCCTTCGACCCTTCTCCCTCACTGCCCCCCATGCCTGGAACTCCCTTCCTACCCACATCCGCCTTGCCCCCTCCCTCCACTCCTTCAAATCCCTCCTCAAGACCCACTTTTTCCTCGCTGCCTTTCCCAATGCCTGCTAGTCGTTCCCATATACCTACTGTCTGCCCTCCTCTGCAGACTGCTGCAACCATCCTGATTGTAACCAAGCCAAGCACACGCACCTGAGACTTCACATCCGCTTGAATGTTTGTTGGTCTTCCCCCGTCTCTCCCACTGTCCCCTCTCCGTCTCCCCCTCCTTGTCTTTCAGATTGTAAGCCACAGGTAGCGACCACGTCTATTTCTATGTTCTGTACAGCACCAGGTCACACGACTGGCGCTATATAAATGTTTATAATAATAATAATAATATAGTCCAAACAGTTCTTTGCAGGTGTCTTTCTACATCTGGAGTTGGAAGCAAGGGTGCAGGTGGACAAGGCAGATCTTCCCCCCAGCCGTCCAGGCCTGCAATTCTGGATGTTTGGGGTGTCTCTCCAGGCATCCAGAATTACAAGGCTTGACGTTACTCTGTCAGCTGCCTTGCACAGCCGGGTGGGAGAGGGGACTGTGTTCCTGGTTGCGGACCCTTGCGGCCATTTCTTCTGCTTGTGGGGCTGCAGGAAGGGAAGGCAGGGGTGGCATTTCTGCCACCCGCTTATGGCCGCTTATGTGCCAGCCCACAGCCTAGATAAAGGAGATGGCAGAGATCTGAATGGTGGAGCCGATTCCCACATGGATTAGCCTTATTGAACCAAGATCCTGCAAGGGCTTATCACGGGCCAGGTCCATGATATCACAACCGCCTTTCTCCTTGTGTCCCTCTGTGGCTTGTACCATCAGTCAAGAGCACCCTTTTGCAAGTTCCACCGCTGGCCCAGGTCCATGCAACCCGGGCGCGCAGAGACAGACGTTCATGGTGGCTGCTCCACAGCTTTGGAACTCCCTTCCTCCTAGAGGTTCAGCTAAGTCCTAGTTTGAGAGTCTTACACAGGCACTGTAAGACCTATTTATTTGGCCAGGCATTTAGGGAACTAGGGTGGCCATACCTCCCCTTTAAAAGAGGATACTTATGAAAAATACATGGTGCAGGGCTGCACTGGAACCAATGCAGCCCTGCAACGTGTCTTTTCCAAAAGCATCCTCTGTTAAAGGGGAGGCATGGCCACCCTAGTTCCAGGGGGGAGGGTGGGATATGAGAGGGTGGTATATATTAAAAGTATTTTACAGGTTTTACTTTGTATTTTAACTTTTTCATTATGTTAGCCACCCTGATCATCAGAGGAGAGGGATGAATGGATAAATAAATAAATAAATATGTACACAAATAAATAAATAATCAGTCAATGTCACACCGACACCGGTTGGCGGATTAGCCCCGGTTAGCCCACACGGCATGATTTCCCGAATCTCCAGGCACAGCGCTGTGCATAGAGACGCACACACAAAGACGTGTCCGATTGTGACCGTTGACCATGTTAACAAAGGACTGTGTCGACCCCCACGCGTGGGAGGTTATCATGACGTTTATTAACACCCCATCAAAATTCTTCGTTTTGGATGAAGTAGTACTTGGGAACGGCTATGGAATCTGCAGAGGGAGAGCCAAACCCCAGGCTTTTGCGGGGAGTTCCTTCTTATATCCTGCCATTCAGTGTCCTGGTCAGTTTGAACACATGGAATGGGGTTACTCACCTCTCTCTTGTTCCACGCCCCCTTTCCGATTCCTCATTCACCGGGGAGCGCCGGGCCGGCTGTGCGATACAAACGGGAACACCGAGCCGCGCGCTGGATTCGTGCGCCCACCCCTGCCCTTCTTTTAAAAACCAATCGCCGTGCGGAGCGTGACTCGATTACGTGCGGTGCGAGTTCCCATCTGTCAAGGCCCTTTCAAGAAGGGCACAGAATAGGCTGGATGGTCCCGAATTTCCCTTTGTACTACTGGGACGGGCACTATAATTGAGATCACAGCTCCTATTGAATTATTCAGTGCAGCCGTGAGTGTCAGTTTTATTATGAACATGCAGATTGCTCTGGTTCTCTTTCTCCTGCAAGAGACAGATCAATGGTAGAGTACTCTAGTCTCCCGCTGAATTTTCCTCCCTCCCTGCATTACCTTCTATTTCTTCCTGATTCTCTGTATCCAAAGTAGAACTGATTATCTGCTACTTTCCAGTATCCGGTCAGATACTGAGCAGTAGCTGCCGGTTTGGTATCCACTATCCACCGGCTATGTGGTAATGGCTGTCTCTTATACACATCTAGATGTGTAGGGAAGAAAAGGAGGGGGGTGGTGCCCATTTGCCTAAATCTGGATGCATTTCTTTGTGCAAAGTCAGAAGACTAGGTCAGGCTAATTAAAAAAAAAGGAGAGGGAAGAAGGTAGATGGATGGAGCAGGGGCTGGGTGCGGGGTTAAGGACTGGGTGCGCAGCATGGGGGTGACCAAGGGGACATAAACATTGCCTGGATTTTCTGCACTTTTCACTTCTGCCTTTTGTGATTTCCCCCGCTCCTGCTCCCCGCAACTGTGAGATTCAGGGCCAAATTCTGGGCAGAGCTAATCCTGCGCATACATACCCTTTAGGGGCCTACCCCTTCAGCTCCAATCCTGCCTACAGAGCTAGAACTAATTGTCAGAGAGACCCATGACACGCACACACGCACCCCTACAGTGATCCAAGGCATTTCCAAACCACCCTGATCTAATCCCTTCTCACCTGACCAATAAGCCCAGCCTGCTTTACAGACGGAGGTGTCAGGCTTCCGGTTTCCTCTGCAGAAGGGAGCTTTCCCTGCGGAGTCCCTCCCCCCCTCCCCTTTCTGGCAGACCTTCCATGACCACAGCTCAATGAGCGTATCTAGCTCTTGGGTTTGGACAAAGAAGGCCAAGCTATTATCACCTTTCCCCTCCATTAAACAAAACGTTAATGAGTGCAATTACTTAATTAGTGACATGAATTAGTCGAGCAAGCATTGCTTAGAGTGGAATTAGGCCTTTCTGGCTAATTCGGGCGGCTGAAGTCTAGGGTGGTCACCCCTCCAAGGGAAGGGAACTGGGAGGTGCGTGTGGCTGCTTATTGTAAACCGATGCAAATTAGAGCTGAAACGGGTATTCACAAAAATAGGTATACCTGTCAGGGTCTAGGGTAAATGAGGACAGATATAAATTACTTTATTTATAACATAACTTAATATCCCACCCCATCCCGCCATTCGGTGCCTCGGGGCAGCTCGTAAGTTTTAAATAAACTAATTGGGCAGAAGGCTGGGATGTGGGCCAGGTAGAGTTGGGCAGTGGGGAAGGGGTGAGGCTACAGATGGCGATGCTAGTTTAGGATTTCAATTCCTGAACATTTGGCATCCCAACTGGGACCCCCAACAAAGACCTCCAATTGCTGTATTGTCCAGGTGAAAACCAGATAGGTGCCCACCCTGCAGTCAATATTATACCGTGAATGTGTGGATGGGTCATGCTCTCCAGCTTAAGAAGAGTCACTTGGGAATGATCTCCCCTGTCACACACAAAAATACAGTTCCTCAGTGCCCCTCGCAGGGCTTTTCACTCAGGCCTCCCGACACCCCTTACAGCCCACCCGTGCCACCAGGGATTAGGGCTTCTCCCCAAAAGGCGGGTCCCTATAACATCAAGTACACAAACATTAGCCCACCTGGGCAACTTGATAGTCCTGAGCCGCTTTGGCTTGTAGCCCTCAGCAAAGCCCTTGGCTCTTTATTACAAAAGCCCACCTGCAGCTCCCACACGGTCTGTCTCTTCCTCCAGCTTGGCTTAGTTTCGCTTTGTACATGGGGGGGGGGGGGGGGAGGAATGTGTGTGTGTGTGGTTAGAGGATTGCACCCTCCAAGTCTTTATTGCAAAGTTCCAGGTTGGTCTGGCTTAGCCGTCACGCGCACAACAGGCCTCCTCAGCCACCGTCTCCAACTCTCTCATCCCACGTCCAGGGAACTTGCTGCTCCCAATAAGCAGTGCTCTCCTTGTAAGCTCCTCCCCCTCAGGGATTGGCTGGAGCCATATTATCTTCACCTGTCCCAGTGACTTAGCTGGCTGTCTCCTAACTAGCCTGTCATCCTTAGCCTGCAATTTGACTAGCTTGCTGTCTCTTTTTTAGCAGTCTCTTGGCTGACTTGGACTCTGTAGTGGCGGGGTGCTGGCTATAGCCAAGCAAACGTTCACACCCTAGCCACTCATTCTGTTACACCATGGAACTACTGGGCCTTCTTTTTATTTCATTTTCCCCCCCGTTAGTTAGAGATTCAGACTTGGTCCATGTTTGATAGCATTGTAAATGCAATGAACAACATCTTTTTGTGTGTGAAACAGAAGGAGCACTACTGTTTGGACACGTCCAGGGCAGGAGAATTCCTGTGTAACTTTGACCCAGTGGATGCAAACCAGTAAAACCATACCGTTACTAGGGTCATCTAATCCCTACTCCAAGACAGGATAACCTTGACCTACAGCATTGCACTGATAGAAACTGTGAGATCCCAGCAGACGTCACAGGTTGGTTTAATGTCAGAGCAATTCTGCTGTACATAACTGGTCACTGTGTTTCTAATGAATCATAGAAACTTAGAGCTGGAAAGGATCTTTAGTGTTATCTGCTTGGATGCAGGATGCCGACAGCTACAACATCCCCAACAGAGGGCTGTAAGAAGTGAACCTTCAGCGGTGGAGAGCCTACAACCTCCCTAGGCAACTTGTTCCGTCATCAAACAGGCAGGTTTCCCCAGATTTTTAACCCAAATCTCCCTTCTTGTAACTTAAGCCCATTATTTCTAGTTCTGCCCTCTGTAGCCTGGCAGACCATCATCTTGGTGGCAGCATTTTAGATATTTGAAGACTGCTATCATGTCTACCCCTTAATCTTCTCTTGGCTAGGCTAAACATTTCCAGTTCCTTCAACCTTTCCTCATAAGACTTCCTTTCCAGAGCCTTTATCATCTTTGCCACCCTCCACTGAACCCGCTCCAATTTGTTGATGTCTCTCTTAACATGAGGAGCCCTGGGGATACAATACTCCAGGTGACGTCTGACCATTGCCAAGTACAGTGGAATTAATTATTACTTTTGCCAACTTGAATCTATGGAAGAAGGGGGGTAGGTGGGTAAAAAATGTGAAAAATAAATAAATAAATAAATAAATAAACTTGGAAACAACCCTTGTTTTCCGGGATTTCATCCAAAGGGGGCAGGGCCATAATGGCAGGAGGGAGGAGTGAAGGAACTCCCACGCCGTTTTCTAATGTAACTCTGCCCCTTTGCCATGTTGTCCAATGCTCCACAAGGGAGAGGCCATTTTGGAAAGAGGGCAGGGCAAACTAGCTGTCACGCCCCTTTCTGATGTGACTCTGCCCCTTAGCCATGATGTCATGATGTTCCACAAGGGGGAGGCCATTTTGGAAAGGGTAGAGGGCAAATTGGCTGCCATGCCCCTTTAAGCCATAACCCCACCCCTTATGGAGTGTCATGATGATCCAAAAGGGGCTGGATGGTCCCTATGGCCCACCTGTTGCTGCTTCGATTTCCCTGGGTTACTCAGAGGTGGGGTTGCCCGGGTTGACTTAAAAGAAATCAAGGCTTCTCCTGAAATCCCGAGAGAAAACCTGGAATCTCCTGACAACTCCAGACAGGTTGTAACATCTTCAGACCTATCCACCACTTCATTTATTGGACATAAATCAGTAATTCTAGACTCACTGTCACTGCCGGGCCAAAACAAAAAGGTGTTCATCAAGCAAACCAGAGTCTGTTCCATCCTCTTTTCTTTTCAAATACTTTGCCAGAGGAGTTCGGATCCAAGAATGTTTCCTCTTGGCAATTTTCATCCTGAACTGAGCTCACAGTGACAGCTGTTAAAGATTTTGATTTGTAAAACGGGGCTGTCTATTGATTTAGAAATCACCGAGGGGCTTTAAAAAGGAAAAAGATAAACAGAGAAGATACGGAAGAGTCATAAAATGTTTGTGCTTTGTGAGGGTGGGAGACGGGGTACAGCAGAAACCTGCAATCCGTGCCCTGCCCTACAAGTCTGGACACTTTAAAATTCTAGACTGCCACTCTTAAGGTGCAGCCACACGAGACTCCGTGGGCAGGCTACCATGCCTTGGGGAGCCATAACCCACTCCGGGCAGCCGGGGCACATCTGCCCGGCCGTGCGGCGAGCTCCGCAGCAGAGCCGTGAGCAGCGGGCACTGTTGCCCATCGCGCGTGGCCACGTCATGGCTGGGGGGACGGGATCTTACTTAGACGGGGGGAAGGAGGTGGGGCAGAACTGTGGCCCAGCCATAGCAGCAGCTCTGACAGTGGCCGGCTGCCCCACGGTGGAGGGGGCGGACCATCTGCCCAACTCGCTGCACTTGCCCTGAGTGCGACGGTGCCACGTGGGAATCGGGCCCCTACAGCCCGTATGACCGCACCCCAGAGTGGAACGGGGAATTGCAGCAGAACATTTGCCCTTGTGGGATATAAGTTCTCATACAGCCTGCCCTCGGTTGGGATTGCAGTCTAATGCTGAATAGTTGATCGCTGGGTTACAGGTAGAGGTGAAACGAGTACCCACAAAAACAGGTATACCTGTCGAATTTGCGGTATTCGTTTCGACCCCAGAATTTTGGGTAACCCAAACGGTATTCAATTAGGTATCCAAACGATTGAAATACTGATTTTGTCCAGATTTTTTGACTTCCCATCCTGGAATGTTGACCTTTGGTCCCAAAATTTTGCCTTCTTGAAGTCCTGGAATTTCAGGGATTTTTTTTTTTTTTTAATTGAGTCTTTTGGGGGTAACTCAACCTGAAAACCAGAATTTTGGTTCTTCAGGTGCCTAAAAAACCATTCAAATCCTGATTCCGATACCCGAGACAGCACTCAGAAATTTCGGGTATGACCCGTGGCTACCAAATCAGGTACTGGTTTGATCTCTATTGCTGGATTAAATTGCAGCTGTGTCCATTTCAGTTAGACATTAAGAAAAATGTCCTAACTGTAAGAACTATCAGGCAAGGGAAAAAATTGCCCAGGGAGATTGTGGGAATCTCCCTCCTTGGATGTTTTCAAAATCCAGCTAGACAAGCCTCTGTCTATGATGCTGTAGGCAAAGGATAACCAGTTTTGGAGAAGAGGGGTGGATTAGATGACCTGGTGTTCACTTCCAGCCCTGTTACTGTCTGGGGTCATGGAGTTCTATCAAATTAAGGTCACACACAAACATAAAGGTTGAGAACCTCTCCACAAACAACTGATTGGGGGTAGCTGGCATTCAATCAGATGTTCCTGGCCTCCCTCGCTAGGCTGTCTTCCCTTATCGCAATCCAAAACTCCGCTGCCAAGGTCATTCACTCTGCCCGTCGCTTTGACCATGTGCAGCCTCTCCTCTTCTCTCTTCACTGGCTCCCCCTTCCTGAACGTATCCTCTTTAAACTCCTGGTATTCACGTTCAAAACACTCCACGACCAAGCTCCCCCTTA
>QEPC01013826.1:3731438-3744745 GCA_003113815.1 Sphenodon punctatus
GGGGGGGGGGGGGGGGCGACTGTTGAATTAAAGGTTCGTGAGATATGTGACAATGTACTATTATATATTGTAGCATGTATTACGAAAATAAAATTAAATATATATATATTTTAAAAATCACTGCGCATGTGCAAAACAGCCACCAGGGCCATTTTCCACCTGTCCAGTTTTTTATTTTTATAACAAAAACGGATGTTTTTTCCCCCTTCGCTTTCATCTGTTTTCGTTACCCTTGCTTATCATTTTCGTATTTTAATGACTAGAACGAATGGGGTGCTTTGTTCATTTTATTAACTAAAAAAACAAACAAATTTCACACCCCTACTGTTCAATTACCGTTTAACTTCTTCTTCTTTTTTTTTTAATTCTCTCCCTCTATTCAGATTGTTTTGGTAATGCCGTAATGCTGTAAACACTGAACTATCCACTCCAGTACTCTGGTTTGGTTGCCAACCTCCGTGGTTTCCAGATAGTTATCGGAGAACTGCCAAGCTATTCAGAATACGGGATATTAATCACGGATCATTTCTGTGCTCTCCGTTGCATCTCTAATCCAGACCTCCTTCTTACCAGCTGTCTTTAGGTAGCTGTAACCCTAGCACCTTCATCCAGCCAGGTACATACCGTGCTTATGGAGTTTAACAGAGTGCTTAATAATACAGCCGTGCAGCTGGAGCAGAGCACAGTGGCCTGTCTTCTGTTGGGGGCAAGTCACTGGGAGCACATTACCCCAGTGCTCCAGGGTCTGCACTAGCTGCCAAAAGCTTTCCAGGCACAAATCAAGGTGCTGGTTTTGACCTATAACAGCTTGGGTATCTGAAAGACCGCCATCTTGGTTTCTGGGGTCAGCCGGGAGCATCCTTTTGCCGGTACCATCAACACACACACACACACACACACACACACACACACACACACACACACACACACACACTCTCAGTGGCTTCCCCATGGTTATGAAACTCCTTCCCCTTGGAGGTCCGTCTAAGCCCAAGCTTACTCATCTTCTGGAAAGGAGGTAAGGCCTTTTTATTTGGCCAGGCAGGGATAGGATTGGGTGGGTGGGGGGTTACGCAGAAAGGGGTTAGGGGGACCTTTTAGATGTTTTTATTGACTGGAAGTTGCCCTGAGCCTTAATGGGAAGGTCAGCATCCAAATCTGAAAATAAATAAATATTCCTTTCAGATCTCTGAGAGCTCTGAGACCTCTCAAAAATTAGGGAGGAAGGCAGAGGTTCTCTTTTTCCAAGGCTAACAGCTGGAATTAACTGGACTTTAGTTCACTGTTTCTATGCACATCATCTGTTCACTCAGCACGCAAACTCCAAACTCTCCCTGGCCCAAGGTCTCTCCCTGTTCTTCAGGGACCATCTCAGTTTAGTCCTTATGTCTCGGATGACCTCTCAGGTCCCTCCCTAATCCTCTCCCTTCCTAGATATAGAAATAGGCAAGGAGAGAACATTTTGTATTTCTGATTTCTATTCTGTTTTCAGTGCCAGTATTTGTCGGGGGTGGGGGTTGTGGTTTGTGTCTCAAAGTTTTGGGACCGGTTACAGTGAGTTGGGAAGCAAACGGTGCAGCTTGTGTGTGTGCAATCTGTGTGTGCATATGGGGAGGTGCAACCCTCTATGCTTGTGTGTGTGTGCGCACATGCACAGGTGGCGACTCTGCAGTAAGCAGTAAAGGACCCTGGTATTAGCGAGCTCCAGAGCGCCAGGCAGGGGAATCTGATGCCCTTGCTCCATCCCATTTGGTTCCTTGGGTGCAGTTCTGAAACTTGAAAGATGCTCAGACTGCTATACTAGCAATTAAAAACATCCAATTAGAAGTGGAAAGTGAAAGGCACAAAGCACACTTACACACACTTGAAAACTGCAGGGCAGTATTTGTGTTTGGGATAAAGGATGCCCAAAAGGGCTTTTTGTGTTTTTTTGTGTTTTACCCAAACCCCAAAGGCACATCCCTGGATAGAATACATACACTATAAACCCCTCTACCATGCAGGCTAGTTTCCTGCATGGAGCTCACACACTTCCTGAATCTTTCAGAGTAGTTAGACCAAACATACTCTACCCTGTAACACAGTGGCGATGGTAATGTACATTAAAGAATAATGAAATGCGATGATATTTCAAAACTGACAGTCCTATTTCTGGCAGTCTTGGAATTAATGTGCTGCTAGGCTTCATGCCGCAGCTGCTAGGAGGAACCTTCAGAGGGGTTGGTTTTTTTATATATTTCTAAAGACATGAATAGAATGTCCCTCCACCGCTTTGGTCCCAATCACTACAGCTATTGATCCTGTGATTGCATTCATTCTTTCTCTCTTTCTTTCTCTCTCTGTTTCTTTCAAACCGGAATTTGTAAGTGTCTTTGGGAATAAGGAAATGTAGCATAATAAATACATGCACACACGTGGGGCAGAGGGTGTCCTTTAAGAAATGTACCTTGGAGTTCTGAACACCAGGAGTCCTCTCAAATCTTCAGATGAGGGTTTTGGGGGGAGTGCAAGTGCTCCCTTTTTGCGGTTTCAAAAGTCACCCCCCCCCCCAGTGCAATTTTGCTTCCTTCCTAGCTCCCAACCTCCTGAATCTCTGTCCCTACAGCTAGGCCAGAAAGGACCTGGGATCTGATTTGCAGCAGACAGAGATGGATTCATTTTTATGCTGGGGGGGGGGGGGCGGGGGGAGGGAATATTATGATTATTGTTACTTATATAGTGATAGCAACGTACCTGGTGCTGTACAATTGTTAGTGTCAGATCTCTGCCCCAAGTGGCTTACAATCTAGGGGAGACAAGGGAGAGAGGGGGGAACCTATGGAGAAACAGGCAGACATTCATGAAGTTGAGAAGTCACAGGTACAGGTGCTTAACTTAGTGTTGGTGAGGGAGAAGGAGCCCCTGAATGTGTTTTTAAAAGAGATGCTACCAAGCATGGCCACCCAGTAATCACTCATCTGAATGCCCGTCTGAAGGTGATGCAGGGGGATACCCATCCCATGAGCTGCTCAGCACCCACGAGCCACTCATAGGGCACTGCTGAAAAATCCAGAGAACCCCGTGCTGGGCAACCCAAAAAGCCGGCCCGTACGAACTGGGGCAGCCACCCATGCCAGGAGACAGGTCCATGGCCTGGCCGCCTCCCCATCCTGCCCACAGCCCTGCCGGGAGCTCTTAAAGGACACGCGTGCAAAATACAACAGTGTTGACTCAAAGCACAATGAGAGAGGAGCCAACGTCTTGGAGGAGAGTGATTTCCTGCATGTCCCACTCAGTATGCACCTCTGCTGTTGGCTGGGACTGCCAGCAGCTGTAATGGCTCCTGGGCAGGACGGGGTTATTGGATGCTGTGGCTTCCTGTTTCCATGGCATCTGGGGCTGTGTGTCATGGCAGAGGGTGAGTCGTTGGGTGGGGCTGAGGTGGGGGTTGTTGCCCGGCAGTGGGGAGGGGGAACAGGTGCCCGTGTGAGTCATTTGCAGGGCCGGTCGATGTCTGCGGGACTGCATGGAGGTTGCCTGCGGGGCCGCGGTGGGAGCTGCCCATTATTTATTTATTTATTTGTTCCATTTTTACCCCACCCCTCTCACAAAAGTGAGACAGCTGAGAGCGTCTGTAGGAGGAAAAAACGCCTTTGAAACTGACAGACTCCAGTCCAGGCTGCTGGGGCCTTGGCTGGGGCCTGTCAGTTTCAAAGGCCAGCCAGCACTCTACCCCCTCCCAGTGCCACACAGCTGAGAGGGGCTGTAGGGCGGGAAAGCAGCCTTTGAATGTGACAGTCTCCGGTCCAGGCTGCTGTGGCCTCAGCCGGGGCCTGTCAATTTCAAAGGCCGGCCTGCGCTCCACCCCCAGAGCACCTCACAGCTGAGCGGTGCTGTATGCGGGAAGTAGCCTTTGAAATTGACAGGTCCTGGCTGGAACCAATGTGGAGCTGGGCTCTGCAGTGGTCCGAGCTGGGGCCTGCCACTTTTAAAGGCTAGCCAGCACAATTGAGCAGCCCACTGGGTCCTGTTCAGGCATCAATAACGTCCAAAGGGGGCCAGGTTCATTCAGGTGGCCCCTAATTTGGGCACTCCCTATTTGCTTGTTCCACACTGCTCGTGGGTTCATAAACCTCTATCCTATCCCCTCTCAGTCATCTCTTCTCTAATCTGAAGAGCCCTAACCCATCCTCTCTCTTCATACGGAAGTCCTTCCATGCCCTTGATCGTTTTTGTTCCCCTTCTCTGCACCTTTTCCAGTTCTACTATGTCTTTTTTGGGTTGGAGGCAACCAGAACCGTACACAAATATTCAAAGTGCAGTCGCACCACAGATTTATATAGTGGCATTATGATATTTTTTGTTTTATTTTCTATCCCTTTCTGAATAATTCCTAATATTGGGTGCAGCCACGTGACTCATGAGCTGCCGAGGGCCCGATCCCCGCGCGGCCCCATGGTGGGCATGTGCAGTTGCCACACTGCGGGGCCAACGCAGGGAGCTGGGCAGACAGTTGCCCCCCCCCCCCATGGGGCAGCTGGACGGGCCGTCCAATCTCCCACCACGGTCAGGGCGGGCCAAGGCACTGGCCACATGACCCTGAACCACCTCCCTCCCCCAGCCCGACAAAAATCCCATCACCAGCCATAATATGGTCACAGTCGACAGCGTCTGCCACTCAAAGCCCTGCTGCAGAGCCCGCCGCGCGGTGGGGCAGAAGAGACCCAGGCACATGGGCTACCATGGGTTGAGCAGCCGTACCCCATTGGGGTTCGTGTCCTCGGCCTTTTCCCAAGGGCGCGTCGCACAGCAGCTCGCCCCGCCCCATTGGCGGATGGAACATCTCGTCGTAGCTGGGTACACACACACACTGCATTGCGTGGTACGGCTGCCTAAGGTGTGGTAGCCTCCCCAGAGCATCTTGTATGGCTGCACCCATCCTGTTTGCCTTTTTGAACACTGCCGCACATCGAGATGAGGTTTCCCCTGAAATGTCCATAATGACTCCAAGACCCTTTCCCCAAGTGGCAACGAACCCCTCATTTAGGACTAGGGCTAAAATGAGCTCTAAATTGCTGCTCATGAGAAATGTTGCCATGTGTGACATGATTTTTCGATTCTCACAATACTGTGAGATACTGTCCCAATTTACCGACTTACCACGTACCATTCATTTACTTCTTACCACATTCCCAAGGGTACTATTTTACTTCTAGTTTTTTTGTTTTCACATTTCTGAGCCAATCACTGTGTGAATAGTCCACCCCTTAGCTTCTCCCCAGTACCTCTTAACCTCCACTCCAGTGCCTCCAATCAGAATTGTTTTTCTATGTTGTTCCCTTTGCTTTGATCAATCTGTAACTGGATTGCAAATTAGTAAGGGAATCTGCGTACCAGCCAATGAGTGACAAGGAAATACAAGGGAAAATGGAGTGCAAGAAATGCGTTATTTGCGTCAGTATTACCTCTCGAGATTTGAAATAAACAGCAAAGCGGTAAATGCGATCCCGTTAGGTGGAAAGCTGGTTAATCGAGAAACGAAATGTCAGTCAAGACATTATCAAGTATCGGGAGCGAGAGGTTCTCGATTCAAGCAAGACAGTATCAGGAACTGGAATTCCTACGAGATTTCCCATTTTGGCGAAATCTCCTTCCAGTCATATTTAGGACCCAGCATTGCGTAGGTATAGTGTATAAATACATACATAAGTTCTGTTAAAGGCTGCAGTGTTACAGTAGATATGCAGTGCACTGCAAAGCGATAATTTACAAGGGGCAGAAAAGGAAACAGCGCCATTGCACTAAATTGGCCTGGTGCATTATGGGGAGGATTTCATCTCCCTCTAACATATGAATTACTGGGCTGTAGCTGGCGGCCAGACACCAGTCCTGATGGACGAACAGCCTAATGCAGTGTGGGAATTTGGAAACCCTAGATTCCTATAATATGGGGGGCATGACTTGCCAGGAACAGAGGGTGTGCGTTAATCTCTCCAATTCCCCTCTCCTCCCCCCAGCCTGCCTTGCCTGGTTTCTTGAACCGCTCGTCTGTTCTCAGGCAGTTTAGCCCTTCGTAACCCCAGAGGTTGCTGTCAGACGTCGAGGGGAACACAAAGCCCAATTCAAAACACAAAGGAGGATCAGTAACACCAGTGGCCCTGTGACCTTGTGACCAGCCATTCCTCTCGGCCTCCAAAGAGCCAGAAGGAATAGCATCACAACAGGAGTCGGGCAATATTAGTGGAGTTTCTCTTCCCAGCCTCATTGTGAGAATAAGACACTGCTTTTCACACAATGGAAGCCTTCTGCCAATAACTAGACCGGGGTGGGAAATCTGAAACCAATAACATCCTGGGGTGAATCTACACGAGGGAACAGCTCAGGCCTTTGAATTTTTCCTTCTGTGGTAAGCGATTGCAGAAGCCGTCTTGACAGCTCAAAACATTACGAAACTACGAGCTGACCCCACTGGGGGAGAATGCAAGGTCTGAATTTGTCAGTTCAGTAGGGGGCGTGCAAGGGGGGGCCACATTTTTGTATTTCCGATGTCTAATCTGGTTTCAGTGCCAATTTTTGGTGGTGGGGGAGGGGTGCTGTGTTTTGTGTCTCAAAATTTTGTGGCCTGCTATAGTTGGTTGGGAAGCAAGCAAGCAGAGGGTGCAGCCTTTGTGCCCAGCCTGTGTGTGTGTGTAAAGGGGTGTAAACCCACTGTGTGTGCATTTGTGTGCACACACATGCATAGGTGGTGGCCCTACAACAAACAGCAAAGGACCCTGATATTGGCAAACTCCAGAGCACCAGGCAAGGGAATCTCACCCCCTTGCCCCATCCCATCTGGTTCCCTGGGTGCAGTTCCACCTCCAGCTGCCTGTGGAAACAGGCCAACCCCCCTGAACCACAAAGCACTCAAAGATCAAATGTAGACCTAAATGAAAACACAATCCACTCCTGTAGATCACCACTACTGGGACTAAACTCCCCCCTGACCAGCACAACTTCAGGGGTGTCGCTATCACAGGGACAGGGAGGACATTTGTCCTTGTCCCGGGACGCAAGCTGGCGAGGGGGAGGCACAATCCTGTCCTGTTGCAGCGTGGCTGGGCAGAGACTGAACCGAGCGGAACCGCGCAGTATGCATGGAACCCCCCCCGGTGGGCAGCACAGGAAGGAGCATTCACAGCAGCAGCGGCGGCACGAGGCAGGGTGCGCAGTCACAGCCTCTAGGATTCAGGCGCAGTAAGCGGAGGGAGGGAGAGGCACCGCGGGGTCCTGAGTGTCTCTGGAGTCGTTACCATGTATGTTGTAAGTTGACAGTTTTCTACAATGAGGATGCGGGGTGGGTGGGAGGAAGGAGGAGAGGGGACGGGATAGGGGAAAGGATGGTGATGGGGTGTGTGTGTGTGTCCATTTCTTGCACCTGGGCCCATTCCAATCTAGCTACTCCCCTGCACAACATAGAGGCAAACCGTGACTCTAGAACTATGCGGGTCTTCAGCCCCATGGTGGTAAAGGGGTGCAGCGCTCTGGATTAGGAAATGTTGACCCACCCCTGTGGCTAGACCAACCATCGAAAACGTCTGTTTAGAAGTAGAAATGGACAGGCACGAAGCACACGAATAGAAAACTGAAAATCACAAGGCTTTTGTGCATGTGTCTATTTTGAATACGGAGGCCGGAATGGGCTTTTCTGTGTTGGTTTGTGTTTTATCAAACCTCAAATACACAGCCCTAACATTATTTATTGTTTTATTTAAATTTAATTTTATTTCTTTATTTTATTTTAAAAATTTGATATCCCGTACCCATCCTGCGTCGGGACCGCTCAGGGCGGCTTTGATCGTGCCCTTGCCTAATGCTCAGTAGATGGTTTCCGTTGAGGTACGGCGCTTGATCCCAGGGGATGGCAGAGGAGGAGTGACATTCTTGGGAGGGGAAGAGGGTGGGAAATGAGGGCAGAAAGATAGGCAGGGGGTGGGGGGAGCAAGGCCATGATCTGACAAAAATATGGAAGGATACATGGGTAGTGTAGAGCAGAGGTTTGGGGAGAAGAAAATCCCACCCCAAACAGTGGCAGGCTGGGTGGCAATCCCCTTCCTGGAACCCCCTTTTCTTTGCAGACTCCACAGCTGCTCTTCCAAGACACCAGCCCCTCCCAGTTTATCTGCCCCTTTAACCCTCATAAGGCAGGCCCATGTGTTGCTTGTGGAGGAATAGGGAGCCATTTGTGTGACTCCAAGACAATTTCAACTAACGAGTAGATTTGGAATCTCCTCAAAAACTCCTGTGGCTAGCTCGTAACTTGGCAAACAAAATTCTCCGCAATTCGGCTTGCAAATATCACAAGCTGCTTCTTTTCTTCCAAATGAAACTTTGCTTTGCGAATGACTCAACGGTTATATTTATAGTTTTTCTGAGAATGTTTAAAGCTGTGATTTGGACTTCTTCCCTCTTGAGGCTTGTTCACACATTAGAGTGAGGGAGATACAGAAACCTCGAGTTATCTACCTTGTGGCTCTCTGATTGGGCGAATCCTCAGACGTGTGTGCTAAGCTACCATACACGACTTGCCATTCCCTGCCTGCAGCTCTGTTGCCCTTTATGCTTGCTAGAATAATCTGTTCACACATTATATTAGCTTACCCCAAAGTGGTAATTAGTTTACCACTCACTAATAGAAATGTGCAAAGGTGACAAATTTTGTATTTTTGATTTCTATTCTGGTTTCAGTGCCAATGTTTGTGTTTTGTGTCTCAGCATTTTGGGACCTGCTGCAGTTGGTTGGGAAGCAAGCAGGCAGGGGTGCAGCATGTATATGTGTGTGTGTGTGTGTGTGTGTGTGCACACACGCATGCACGGACATGGGATGACCCTACAATAACAGTAAATGACTCTAGTATCAGTGAGCCCCAGAGTCCCAGGCAAGGGAATCTCACGCCCTTGGTCCATCGCATCCGGTTCCCTGGGTGCAGTTCCTCCTCCAGCTGCCTGTGGAAGCAGGCCAAGCCCCCAAACCTCAAAGCACTCAACGATCAAAAGTAAACCTCAATCGAAAACCCAAGCCACTCCTACAGGTCAGTGTTGTTGGGGCTAAACTCCCCACTGGCCAGCACAACACCCCATGAAAGCTGGAAAATGATTAGACTGCTAGACCAATGATTAAAATCATCAAATTAAAAGTGGAAATTGAGAAGCACAAGTTACGCTAATACATATCCAAAATGTACAGGGCAGTATCTATATTCATTATTTATATAGCACCAGCAATGTACCTGGGACTGTACAAGCCATTGTGTTTTGAATAGGGAAGCTGAAAGTGGCTTTTGTGTTTTATATTTATTTATAAAACAATTTATATACCTCCCCCTCCTGCCCAATGGCAGCCCAGGGCAGTAAACAACATTGTAAAATACAAAAAATATAAAATAGCCTAACAATAAAAAACAGTAACCCATCGGAAGCCCGAGATAAAAATGCCTTTAACCCTAAAAGAAAAGAACACCCCTCAAACCCCCACTGCCCGTCTCCCTCACCAAATGCCTGGCGAAACAGCCAGGTTTTACATTGTCTGTGGAAGGAAGGGAGATCTGGCGAGAGGTGAATCTCTATCAGGAGGGAATTCCACAGCCCCGGTGCGGCCACCGAGACCGCCCTCTCGAATATCCCACCCCCCCGGAAACCCAAGGAACCTCTAAGAAGGTGCCCCCAGTCAACTGTAGGGGCTGATCCAGGACCCATGGGGGTGAGGCAATCCCGCAGGTAAAGTGGGGTTCAAGCCATGTAGGGCTTTAACGGTTATAGCCAACACCTTGAATTGGGCCCGGAAGATGGTAGGCAGTCAGTGCAGAGAACGGAGCACCGGTGTTATGTGCTCCCAGTGGCCCGCCCCCATGAGGAGACGGGCTGCCGCGTTCTGCACCAACTGCAGTCTCCGGGTTGCCACCAAGGGTAGCCCCACATAGAGTGCGTTCCAGTAGTTCAGTCTCGAGGTGATGAATGCATGGATGATGGTGGCAAGATCGGAGCCTGAGATATAAGGCCAAAGATGTTGGACTTGATGTAATTTACCAAACGCACTCCTTGCCACAGCCGTCACCTGGGCATCCAGATGGAGCTGTGAATTGAGGAGGACTCCCTGACTCCGAACCTGAGGGACCAGGGAGGGATGCCCCCCATCAATGATTATGGCCTCCACTCCCTTGGTCCTTCCCACCAGCATCACCTCAGTCTTGTCAGGATTCATCTTCAGACGACTCGCCCTCATCCAATCCCCCACCACAGTCAAACATCGGGCGGGCAAACACCAAGACTGATGGGCCTGGGTCCAATGAAAATGAGAGGTACAGTTGGGTGTCATCGGCGTACTGATGACACCGAACCTCAAACCCTCTCACAATCTCGGCCAAAGGTTGCATGTACACGTTGAACAGGAGAGGGGACAGAATGGAACCCTGTGGAACTCCACACATGAGATCACGGGGGGATGATGTACAATCCTCCAGAATCACATGCTGAGTTCTTCTGGCCAGGAAAGAGTGGAATCACTCAAGAACAGTTCCGCCCACCCCAGCATGGGCCCACAGGCAAGTCAACAATATCTTGTCATCAATCGTGTCAAACGCCGTTGAAAGGCCTAACAAAATCATAAGGATGGACCGACCTTGGTCCAACTCCTGGTGTACATCCTCAACCACAGCCACAAGCGCAGTCTCAGTGCCATAGCCCGGATGAAAGATTCTGTGAGGGGTCAAGGAAACAGATGTGGTCCAGATACCCCTGGGGCTGCTGGGCCACTACCCACTCAATAACCTAAGGGAAGGTTAGAGACTGGCCGATAACTGACGTGCGCCAGGAGACTGGCCCTAAGGAGATAATGGTCTGTCCATGACAAGGGCACAGATGACACCTCCCCCACTAACTGGCCCTGCGCTTCAAGGTCAGTGCAAAACACCAAATCCAGAGTATGCCCCCACCCCCTCGTGAGTCAAGCCAGATACTACCTGAGACAGACGCATAGTTGCCATGAGCTCTTGCTCTGCCCCCTTTACACTGGCATCGGCGTGAATATTGAAATCCCCCAAGACCAACCGCCTTGGGGATTGCAGTATCACCTTCGACACCAGATCTGCTAGAGCAAGTAGAGATGCTGCCAGACAGGAAGGTCAGGGCTGGCCTTACCCAAAGTGAGGCCTAGGGTGGGGAAAGAAGGTGGGGCCCTAACTTCCGGTGGCAAAGCCGGTGGTGGCCAGCAGACCTAGGGGTGCTCCCTGGCTCAGGGTGGCGCTCCCCGGCTCGGGGGTGGCATATTACCCGGGCCTGGGTTCGGGGATGGGTGGAGGGGCACTCCCCTCTGCCCAACCCCGAGCAGCCATTCGGATCACCTACCTTATCCGCAGTCGCTGCTCTCATCGGTCGCCGCTCTCATCGGTCGCTGCTCTCGTTTCCGCTGCCGCCAACTCCGGCCTGAGGCCGGAGGCGGCCTGGGCCCTGGCCAGGCAGTGGAGGGGGCCAGCGGCGTGAGGGAGAGGCAGGGCCTCTCCTTCTTCCTCACTTCCGGCGGAAGTGAGGAAGAAGGCGGCAGAGGTCCCGTATCTCCCTCACGTCGCAACGCTGGCCGGCCGGGCCCCCTCTGCTGCCTGGCTCAGTCTGTTAGTTTCAGCCAGAGGAAATGAGGGAGAGGTGGGGCCTTTGCCTCTCTCGCCTTCATTTCCCCTGGCCGACTGTGACAGGCAGCGGAGGGGGGGGGCACGGAGCATGGGAGAGGCGGGGCCTCTGCCTCTCCCTCACTCCTGCCGGCCCCCTCCACTGGCTGTCAGATGTGAGAGTCTCATCGGAGAGGAGTCAGCCGACTCCCAAGGGCCCTGCGCTCAGGGTTCCAGCTCCAGGCCACCGTCAGGCCGGGAACTGGGGACCCTGAGTGCGGAGTCCCCCCAGGAGAGGGGCCCTGGGCGGCTACCCCTAACCGCCCCGCGGTAAGGTCGGCCCTGAGGAAGGTGCATACAAGCAGCAACCCTAATCTGTCTCCATGGGCCAAATCAACCACAAGGTGGAGGTCCTCTACTCCCGGTGACATTTGCACTGGATATCTCCGTATGGACCAAGTGTCCCTAAAAAACAATGCCTACACCACCCCTCCCCCGCATCTGTCCGGCTGTGGCTGATGCTGTACAGAGTACCTGGCTGGGACAAGGTCAGCCAGAATTGGCCCCAACTCAGTGTCCAGCCAGGTCTCGGTGATACAAACCAGGTTGGCCGTCTGGTCCAGGAACAGGACCCGGACCACAAAGGGCTTATTAGTGACCGATCTGGATTTACCAGATTGTGTTTTGTCGAAACCCAGGTGCACAGCTCTACTCACTAACCCTCAGGCCTGTAAGTAGTAATTATAATTACCTAAGTCGCGGTGGGGAACCTTTTCTATCCGGGGGGCCACAATGAATATTAGTAAAAGTTCTGGGGGCCACATAGAGGTTGGTGGCGTGAGTGCTTAATGGGTTTATTCAAGAAAAGGAAGCCCCAGATCATGGATCTGTGCCGTGGATCTATCCCCTACCCATCTGTGCCTGCCCTCCTCTCTGCTCCATTATTCTGAGCTCAGTTTTTCAGTGCTTGGGAGTATAAAATGGATCTAGGGGCCAGATCCAGGAACTAGAAAGGGACCACATAAAAACTTGTCGAGGGCCGCATTTGGCCCATGGGCCTGAGGTTCCCCACCCCTGACCTAAGCCATACCACTCTTGTAAGGTATGAACATGTAAATTATAACAGGGTTCCGTCAAATAAAGATTGGCAGGCCAAAGGTCAACATGAGAAGCCACACCTCCCTGCTTCAGAAGCCACGCCCCCTTTCCCAGAGCTTGTCAGAAGAGGAAGATGAGCCCTACTCTCCAGCTAGCAACCCGACCACTGGCGGAGTGCTCGTGATTGAATCTATACGATGACCAGCACGGGGGGTGGGACAGGAAAGTCATTAACGAAAGCCAAATAAACCATCTATGGGTTTTTCTGGCTTTCGTTTCCAACCCAGAAATGGCCAATATCAGTCTTTTCCTAGTTTTCCCCATTTTGGGGTGCACACACTGTCCTGGGGCTTAGTCCCGCCCCTTTGAATTTAACTGCTGGGGTCGATCCCTAAACAGAACAGAATTCCTGCCTCTCCTTCTGCTTCCAGTTGCCCCAAGTCCAGGTCTAGCTGTTGCATGCCCCTATGAAGCTTGCCTTCCAGCCGTTTCTTCAGGAGACACTGAGATGCCCCAAATCTCAGTTTTGGACGCCCGTGTCACATTCATCTCATTGGCGAGCAGTCACTTTCTTTCAGCCCCCCCCACCCC
>QEPC01013826.1:3745890-3771500 GCA_003113815.1 Sphenodon punctatus
AGCATGGGAGAGGTGGGGCCTCTGCCTCTCCCTCACTCCTGCCGGCCCCCTCCACTGGCTGTCAGATGTGAGAGTCTCATCGGAGAGGAGTCAGCCGACTCCCAAGGGCCCTGCGCTCAGGGTTCCAGCTCCAGGCCACCGTCAGGCCGGGAACTGGGGACCCTGAGTGCGGAGTCCCCCCAGGAGAGGGGCCCTGGGCGGCTACCCCTAACCGCCCCGCGGTAAGGTCGGCCCTGAGGAAGGTGCATACAAGCAGCAACCCTAATCTGTCTCCATGGGCCAAATCAACCACAAGGTGGAGGTCCTCTACTCCCGGTGACATTTGCACTGGATATCTCCGTATGGACCAAGTGTCCCTAAAAAACAATGCCTACACCGCCCCTCCCCCGCATCTGTCCGGCTGTGGCTGATGCTGTACAGAGTACCTGGCTGGGACAAGGTCAGCCAGAATTGGCCCCAACTCAGTGTCCAGCCAGGTCTCGGTGATACAAACCAGGTTGGCCGTCTGGTCCAGGAACAGGACCCGGACCACAAAGGGCTTATTAGTGACCGATCTGGATTTACCAGATTGTGTTTTGTCGAAACCCAGGTGCACAGCTCTACTCACTAACCCTCAGGCCTGTAAGTAGTAATTATAATTACCTAAGTCGCGGTGGGGAACCTTTTCTATCCGGGGGGCCACAATGAATATTAGTAAAAGTTCTGGGGGCCACATAGAGGTTGGTGGCGTGAGTGCTTAATGGGTTTATTCAAGAAAAGGAAGCCCCAGATCATGGATCTGTGCCGTGGATCTATCCCCTACCCATCTGTGCCTGCCCTCCTCTCTGCTCCATTATTCTGAGCTCAGTTTTTCAGTGCTTGGGAGTATAAAATGGATCTAGGGGCCAGATCCAGGAACTAGAAAGGGACTACATAAAAACTTGTCGAGGGCCGCATTTGGCCCATGGGCCTGAGGTTCCCCACCCCTGACCTAAGCCATACCACTCTTGTAAGGTATGAACATGTAAATTATAACAGGGTTCCGTCAAATAAAGATTGGCAGGCCAAAGGTCAACATGAGAAGCCACACCTCCCTGCTTCAGAAGCCACGCCCCCTTTCCCAGAGCTTGTCAGAAGAGGAAGATGAGCCCTACTCTCCAGCTAGCAACCTGACCACTGGCGGAGTGCTCGTGATTGAATCTATACGATGACCAGCACGGGGGGTGGGACAGGAAAGTTATTAACGAAAGCCAAATAAACCATCTATGGGTTTTTCTGGCTTTCGTTTCCAACCCAGAAATGGCCAATATCAGTCTTTTCCTAGTTTTCCCCATTTTGGGGTGCACACACTGTCCTGGGGCTTAGTCCCGCCCCTTTGAATTTAACTTCTGGGGTCGATCCCTAAACAGAACAGAATTCCTGCCTCTCCTTCTGCTTCCAGTTGCCCCAAGTCCAGGTCTAGCTGTTGCATGCCCCTATGAAGCTTGCCTTCCAGCCGTTTCTTCAAGGAGACACTGAGATGCCCCAAATCTCAGTTTTGGACGCCCGTGTCACATTCATCTCATTGGCTAGCAGTCACTTTCTTTCAGCCCCCCCCACCCCGGGGAAATTCTAGCAGAAGGAAAAACCCAAAGACACTTTCTCAGTACACCCAGCTTTGCATTTGTCGCTTTGTCGTTCCGTCGCATCACTAATCATGCCCCCTAATGAACCGTAGCAGGGAAAACGCATCCAAAGGCGTGAATGACCAGCTGCTGGTTGAATATTTTTAAAGTGACATACCCCCGTTTTCCATCTGAAAAGCTGCCAGCCGTTCCTCATCATGGATTTTCCAGACTGAAAGCCTTAGGTGGCCTGAGGTCACATTGAACAGCTGACCCGGTCTAAGTCTTCACGCCAGGTGAACTTTCAGCAAGCTTGTTTGCAAGTCAAATGCAATGCACGCTGAATGTCTGACTTAATTGGGTTCCAAGTCTCCTTAATCCAATCCCCCCGGAAAACGACACAGCCTGAAATCCAAACACCCCAGAAGCAGATTCGAAACAATGACAGCATCTAGTTTTTCTTAGTTGTATACAGTTTTTCAGAGATTATATTCTTAAATTATAACTGTTCCGATTAAATAGATGTTAAAGACACTAGACTATAGTTGTTCATAGATTCAAACAGATTTTAAAACCACTATAGTTTTTCATAGATTAAAATAGATTTTAACACCACTACATTATAGTTTTTCATAGATTATAGATTTTCAAATATGAGAATAGATTTTAGGGCCACAGAATAATAATATTTCATAAATGATAATGGATTTTAGTGGTACTAGATTATAGTTTTTCATAGATTGCAATAGAATTTAGGGCCACTAGTTTATACTTTTTCATAGGTTATAAGAGATTTTAAAACCAGTAGATTATAGTTTTCCATATATTATAATACATTAAGGCCACTAGATTCTAGTTTTTCATAGACTGTAATAGATTTTAGGGCCACTACATTATATCTTTCATAGACGGTAATAGATTTTAAGGCCACTAGATTATACTTCTATTATAATCTAAAAAGAAGGGGCCGGGGTTCACCCCTGGATTCCCTCGCCCCCCTCCCAGCCAGGGCCATGTTTTTCTAAGGGATTTTTTGTGCTAGCCAGACCATGCTCCTCCTCTAGAGGCCCCGAGCTTCCCAATTGGTTGCCTGCCTATGTATATATAAGGCAGTCCTGAAGTCACAGGAAGTTTAAAGGATCATCTTGTCACCCCACCCTTTCTCCCTCCCCTGCTCCTGTTCTGGTTCTGGTTGGCCTTGAACCCTGCTTGTCCTTGGACTGGCTTTCAAATTATTAAAGGAGAAAATATTTACGCTAAACATTAGGAAGAATTTGCTAATAATCAGAATGAGAGCTAAAACTAGTACTTGCAAAAACAGGTATACTCATTGAAATTACAGTGCCTGACTAGTGGCATCAAATACTTATCGGTTCCCGGTTAGTGCCCAACGGGTTACACAATTTTCTGATTTCTGATAGCAATTTTCTGACTTCCAGTACCGATTTTCCAACTTTTAAAACCTATTTTCTCTACTGATTTTCCAACTTCCTGCACCAATATTCCTCTACCAATTTTCCTGACTTCCTCTATTGATTTTTCTGACTTCCTTTGCTGATTTTCCGGTTTCCTGATCAGTAAAATGGCAGATCGTTATTAGTAATATCCAGTTATTTTCAGGTAATCAATTCCCTGACTCGGTACTCGGGTACTTATCAGACACCCAACAAACTACTCGGAATTGCGGGTATTCCCCATGGGTAATAAACATGTTACTCATTCCAGGTCTCATCCAGAACAGTTAGGCAGGAGAATAGTTTGGTAAAGAGAATTGTGGAGGCCCCCATCACTGGAGGCCTTTAAGAATAGGTTAGGCAGACATCTCTCCAGGACAGCGTAGATACTCCGGATCCTGCTTAATGGCAAGGGGATTGACCAGATAACCTTTGGCATCAATGGGGAAATCCATTGTCCTTGTCTCTAAATGGTAGCTTCCCCAAGGGGACTCTAGGAGAACTTTCACATATGAAGCCATCTAGCTAAGGTCCCCATTATTTACATGGGTCTGGTTGCATGCCCTATCTGGGGTAATGGTCTCTCCCCAGTAAACGCAGAGGGTGCTGCTTCGGCAACAGATCAGCTGTTCCATGATGAGAGTGGTTTGCTGTGACTGGTCTCCTCCCCCCAGTTCCTGTGGCTGTAGTTGGGCTAGGGTGCTGCCTGCCAATACCACGCAATTTGGTGTCAATTCATGTCCTTGTTCTCTGACCATTATTTGCTTGCATACCCTTGCTTGAGCTGGTGTCACCTGCAAGTCAGATCCCACCGAAGAAGGTTGTAGTGGATAAACAGAACTGATCTTTGTTGGGAGCTGAACAGTGTCAAGCTCGTACGCTTTCTAGAAAGCGTTCTGCGGAGGTCAACTCAACTGGGAGTCAACCCCCTGCAGGTCCCGCCCAGTCTTGGAGAAACTCCTTATTTAAATGCCAATGATCTTCAACGATCACAAAAGGGAAAACCTGGTGAATTTCTACAGCGGCTCGGCAAATCCCTTCATTCTGATCTTGCTGATTCATCAGCTGTCCCCTCAGGAAGGCTGTAAGCAGGCGACAAGATGAATGACCGAATGAATGGTCAAATGAAACAAGCACAGAGGGTTGCTTTTGAAAGCAAAGCAGTGCCATGGAAAAGCTTCTCTCTCCTCCATGCAGGATGCAACAATAGCAGCCTAATTTCTTTCACATTTGCCAGAATCTGGACTCTAGGCTGAACAGGGCTTGCTGTGTATCTCAAACTGATTGCAGTGAACTTGTCCTTTCCAGAAACAGGGCATCAGATTAGACTCTGCTCCATGCCAAGGAGAGAGAATACCTCGGTGGGAGAGGAAGACCAGGAGGCTTGGTTCACCCAGTCGTATGACGTCAGAGACACAAGGACTGTCTGTGTCATGCACAGTGCTGACATCTGGGTTTTCCACAGCTGGAGCAAAGAAAAAACAATGTCCTATAATATTTCTTTACATAATACCTCGTAAGACAATGTAGTGCCCTCTGTGTGTCCCTCCCCTTTCCTGCCACCTTGGACTTTAGCAGTGCAAAAGCCATAACTCCCTTTCCTGAGCCATGCAGAACCGTTCTTTGCCATCTTCTTGGTGGTGGTCCTTTAGATATTTGAAAACGGATATCATGTCTCCCCTTAGTCTTCCCTTCACTAGGCTAAACATATCCAGTTCCTTCAACTTTTCTTCATAAGACTAAAAAATTGAGCTTAGGGCAAGGGTGTAGAGACGAGGGCATGCACACTGCATTCCATTTCATTTTATTCGTTTCAGGGCACTAGCCCTCGCCATGGCGCAAGAAAATCATCCAAGCAATCAATCTAAAATATTATACAAAATAAAATTTAAATGAATGAATACATATTTAAAAATGTTATTTACACAACACAAACAAAACATACCCAGGTAATTCAAATCCTCACTCCTAAATAGACCACTGGCATGGACAGGCTGGACCCTTGAAGGCAAGTTCAAGTCCTCGCTCCTAAGCAGAGCACTAATATGGACAAACTAGGTCCGTGATGAGAAGTGTGAGACCTTACTCCTAAACAGAACACTGGTATATACAAACTGGGTCCCTGATGGCAGATTCAAGTCCTTGCTCCTAAGCGGAGCACTAGTATGGACAAGCTAGGAGAAAGTAAAATCTGGATAGGAAAGTCTTTCATTATTTGTCGTCCAATTGCCTTCGTCTTATAAGCAAAAGTAGCAAGATCTACCAAGATCTTAAATCCTTCTGCAGAAATAGCCACATCAGTTGCTCACAGCAAGTTAAGAAACTAAATTTTATTATATGTGGTGACAAATAGGAATTTCTGATTTCATTAAAACAAGGGCAATGGAAATCATAATGGATAATATTCTCAATAACCCCAACCCACCATGCACAGAGCCTCAATTCTCCAGCTATATAGTTTCTCCTACCTTCCAAAACAGCTGACGGCATCTGCTCAAGTCAGAGTCTACAAAGAGCCATAATTAACTTACTACTCAATTCCATAGCTAAATATTTTTCAGTCCCTATGTCTGTCTTCCATAGAAAATAGAGGGGTGCAATACTCCTCAACCGGGAGGCTGCAAAATCCTCCTGCCAGGAGATATATAATCTCTGGAAAACCAAAGTCCTCTTCTCCAGAGCAAAAAGCATATGGTTATTTGTAAAATAATAACCAAGACCAATTCTGCTAAGAGAATTACCAACAAACCTCAACCAAGGTGAATATCAGGAGTAACCATGATTACAAACTTTTAAAAACACATCTAGGGATATCTTAAAGGTGAATAAATGAGTATTTTAAACCAATACCCCAAATGTTTACTTGTCGTTATGGTAACCAAATTCTCCATCCCTGTCTCTAATCTTAAATAGGGTGCCAGAGTGGACAGAGAAAGCCCAAGAACTCCTCTTAAAAACTTATTAGGGGGAATATTAATGGAATCATCTGTATCAAAGCCCTAGACTTCCGCCCCATAAGCAATTTGAGAAATAACCGTTGCACGGCAGACCCGCAAAGCAGCCATTGCAGATTTTCCTGCATAGGTATCCCGGAATTTCCGAATTGCAACACCCGACTGCATGACTTTGATCTTAGTCGCCTGAAAACAGTTTCTCCACAGAGTGGATCTTGTTAACAATAGTTCTAAATATCTAAATTCCTTGACAACCTCAAGAGAATGATTGTCCATATACAAGCAAGACCTTCTCAAGCATTTTCCCCAAGTTATTATTTTAGATTTAGGATAATTTATATGTAGATTGTTCTCAGTACAAAGTTGCGAAAATTTTCCTAACGCTCGTTGCAAACCTATTGGGGTCCTAGAAATAATCACCGTATCATCTGCATACATTAGGACCCCGATAGGAGTTGTTAACAATATGGGGGTGGGGGCGGAGTTTGGGTCATCCATATCACCAATAATACCATTCACAGAAAGATTGAACAGAAGGGGCGCTAATACACAACCCCGGTGTATGGTTCCCACCTTGCGGGTACCAAATGTAGGTGTCAGTTCTCCCTGCAGGCATACCTAACCTGCACCCAGGTATCCTCATGGTATGCAATTAACAACTTCTCAATTCCCATGAGCGCCAGTTTCTGTCACAAAAGATTTCTATCGTGTCAAAAGCTGCAGCTAAATCAATAAATGCGACATATAAAGCTGTATTAAGCACTTCTATATACTTATGATGAATGTACTGAATTGTGAATAAATGATCTAATGTGGAAAAACCCTCCCTAAACCCTGCCTAAAAGTAGATTCCTATCTTCAACCCAACTTATCAGATGGTAGAGTAAGTGCTGGTCAAACATTTTCGCTGAAACATTAATCAAAAGCAGGGCATGAAATTTCAGATCCAAGTCTAGTAGCCAAAAAATTTCTTGGTCACCAAGGGTAAATTAAACTGCAAAAGAAAGGGCAAGAATCTGTTTCCTTTCCTGGTTCCCATGCACAACCCAGTTGTGGGAATGTGTTGGGTGCCATCTCAAAGAATCTTCTTTAGAAAGCTACAACCTTCTGATCAGCACATGGGGAGGAGACGTTTGTAAACAAACAGCATTATCTCCCTTTCCAATCGGCAGTAGGGGCAGGAGTAAAACAGTGCTAGTTGCCTGTGAGGGGGGCAAGGTTTTTTTCCAGAGGGGCATGAACGGCCCCATGATGGAGTGGGGCAGCCTCGGCGGGGGTGGGACTGGCAAAAGTCCACGCCCCTTGCTTAGAAAACAATGTAGGGAGGGAGCACAATACTGGCAAAATGCCCCCCTCCCAGCTCCGCGCACTGGGGAGAAACCCACATAGGGAGGAAACAGGGGACTAGCCAAAGGCTCCCCCCCGCCCGCTCCGCTGCGAACGTGCCGAACCCTCCGGCGGTGGCGTACTCAGATCTGCACGGGTCAGCCCCCACTCGAGCAGCCATGTGCTCTGAGCTGGCCTCCGGGCACCCACGCTCCGGGAAACTTCGCCTGCCCCATGGTACCCCCAGGGCCTCGGAGCAGGGGAACCCTCTGGGAAGCGGCAGTGCTCCCCTGGTCGGTGCAGCGCAACCCGCCCTTCCCCCGTGAAAAGGTGCCACAGCTGGGGGGATGGGGGGGAGAGGGAAGCAGGTGGTAAGTCAGGCAGGCGGGAGGGCACGGCACCCCAGGCAGAGAGTGGAAAGGGAACTGAAACGGGACTCCTGTTCCAGCTTCCAAAAACTCCGGAGAGCATTCAAGGCGGGGGGAACCGCTGCGTTCCCATCACGCAAGCCCTTCCTTCCTCCAACAATAAAAAAGAAACTAGCCCCCCAGCCGTCTAATCTCCACCCTCCCGCCTAACCCACCAACCTGCCTTGCTTTGCTTCGCCTCCTTCAGCTCCGCTCGCTGCCTCGCTCCGTCACCACACGCATGCGTCAGCAGTGGGTGCGGGGCCCCGTACGCTCTCCCTCCTCCCCCTCCCCTTGGCCCAAAGACGGCGGCGCGCAGATTAAAGGGGAAATCTCGCCGCAACCAAAAAATAATATAAGATACAGCCGCATTAAGGACAGGTCGCCAGCCCTCATTTTCTAGTTGCTATTGGCGACCAGAAATTTCACGCCCTGATCAAAAGTATAGGGTGGTACGAGTTGGGCACATCCTTGGAGCCCTTCTTATAAATCGGGATAATAATATTTCCCCTCCCGGAGTCTAGGATGATTCAAGTCTCAATAATACTATTATACCAAGCAGTCAATACCGGTACCAACCCATCCTGAATTGATATATAAACCTCAGCAGGGATCCCGTCTGGTCCTGGTGCTCTGTTCTTTTTCTGCTGGCTTACCAAATATCTAACCCGGTCCTCTGTCACAAGGTACAAAACAGTATCACTGCTGGACTCACAAATCTTATACGTGGGGAAAGAATCCTCAGTTAAAGCAATTTTTGCAAAAAAAAACAGGTAGCCCACACTTCTGGGGGAGATGTTACAGTACTACTATACGTGGATGTACCTTTTGCCACCAGATGCCAGAATGCCCTAGCATCCCTTTTAAACACAGCACCTCTAAGCTTTATCCACTGATGGTTGTAGTAAGACTTCTTTTTAAGACAACACCAACCTCTTATACTCCATCTTTATCTTGTAGAAGGCACCAGATCACTCTCCATTCAGTTTCCTAAGATTTCTCAACTCGCAATTTAGGCGTTTTTTCCCTTGCCTGCATTCATGATCGTACCATGGGGCACTATTTAAGGTGTGATATCTGTTGGGTTTTAGGTAAACTGACTGACCTATACAAACTAGAAGTAAATTAATTATACTTTGGGAGTGCTCTAAAATCTCCTTTGGATCCTGAGAGATTCCATTATCATCCTGCGATGGGCTTCAAGATTACCATTCCTTAATTTGTCACTGATCGTATCTGCAATCAATTTATCTCAACGCAATCATCTATTATTAACGATAACAGGTACCACATTATCCCCAGATTCCACCCACTGACTCAAGTCTATATGTAATTGTAAAGTGAATGGGAGATGGTCACTCTCAGGGTGAGAGAAGATCTCCAAGTTTGTAATATCTGTCCAGTTGGCCGGCTCAATCAATATATAGTCAATCATGCTGGCTCTTCTGCGCAAATGAAATGTCTCAAGTTTACAACTGGAAGTTGGAAAGGAACCATTGTTTGGGCATAAATTACGAGATATGAACAATTTATAAAGATCAAGGGCAGCTAAATTTACACTTTTGTCAAGTTATTCCGGGAGGGGTATTCCACAAATCTCATCAATCAATCCTCATCATCCCATACTAGACCCCCTATCCTGGCACTGAAATCACCCGCTATTAAAAATGTATCCATAACAAATTCACACCTCAACTCCTCCAAATAATGATGAGAAGATTCCCATTTGTTCATGATTTGGTCCTTTGTAGACAGAGGAGTGATGTACACATGAACTATAATCCAAGGTGGCCCATGGGGGACTCTTAGCCTGATAGTAAGACACACATCTATACGAGAAGGAAGCTGGTAGGTTTTCCAGGCCCAGTTATTTCCAGCAAGTGTGTGAAGACCTGCGCATGGACAACCTCCGGCTTTTGAAGGCACACTTGGCAAATTAAAACAAGTATAACCCTTCAAAAAAAAGCGTTCCAATAACCAAGTTTCCTGGAGTTTTATAATATCATACTCCAGGATGAACGACATACAATCCCTATCACCAAGCTTACTTGCCAAGCCTGACACATTCCAAGAGAAAATACATAAGGATCAATTTCTGTGTATACTATCTCCTTTAAGTCATAACCAATTGCCTTTAGAGGAATTAGATTCCAATGCCCCCAGACCGCCCAAGATGGAGGGCTGGTCTGACTCAGAGTTCACAATTTCTAAAGAAGACAGGGCTACAGCAACATTAGATAACCTGGGCGGTACTGATTTCTTGACTCCTGTCCCATGAACCCTCTCCTCAGAATCTAGCTCATCCCAATCTAAGTACCTACAGGCTTGCCACTCTCTAGTAGATGCCAACGTATATTCTCAAGCCTGAGATACGGGAGGAGACGGGGGTCCTTCAATAATAATATCATCCTCTCCTTGACCCTTTGGGGACACGAAACCTGTCCTGTGGGATGAACAGGGACTGTTTTCCCCTTGTCTCTGATGTCAATTAAATGTTCTCGCAACATCCACAGGCATTCAACTATATGGCTCTGTTCTTCAATAGGTAAGTTTCTAAAAGAGGTTATCAAAGCAATTTCTTCCTCCCCCAAAGATTCCATCCGACAACTGATCCTCCCTTCCTGACTCCAAAACGTTAGCAAGATTTATCAGGGTAATTTTGAACAACCACCTCTTTCCCTACCTCCTGGTGCACATCTCCATTAACTCCCACTATGAGGGGACTTTGTACCCCGATGGAGAATATCAGGTCCATTATGAGTCTTTAATTTATCCTCAGATGACTTCAGAGAGCTAGACAGCCCTACTCCCATCCTATCTTCGTTAACAACTACCTCCAGATTAATCCAAGGACGTACTGTTGGAACTCGCCCGGCTCCTTGCAAAGTGGAAAAGGTCTCACACTCACCGTTACCTACTTGATAACGAAGACGACGGTCTGGAGCCTGGTTCTTAAAATATCTCTCAACCTGGATTTCCATTTCTCAAAACCTAGACATAAGGCTTTACACCATCTGTCCTACATGCTCCAAACCAACGGTGACTATTGCTGTAGCCCTAATGTAACTGAAGAATATATAATCAATATGCTTGATATCGGAGCCTAAAAGTAATTCCACCATTAGTTCATCTGTGAGCTCCAAAAAATTTGCCTTATCCGTTCAGTCTGAGAGTTAAGAGCCCACTGGGCTTTGGATAATTAATAAAAACTATTTGAGATCTGATCAATTGTAAATTCCAGCTAGTCTTAGTACAAGGTATTTTATGTGTCATTCTACTATTATTCAACTCTCCAACAGCCAGGATGTGGGCCCATGAACCTAAGAACATAGTCAGTGCCAGACTGGGTCAGACCAATGGTCCATCTAGCCCAACATCCTGTCTCCGACAGTGGCCAATCACGGTGGCTTGGGAGAAGCACCCAAAAGGTCACAATGGGGGATCCATTCCCTGTTGTTTCCCCCCAGTTCCCGTCATGTTCCCTGATCCTGTCTGGCTAAAAGACATATCTTATATTACCTCGTCCTGGTTTGACTGAAGTGAAGTTCCACTGTCAACCAATCTTGAATCAGTGGAAACTACATCTTTGTTTATAACTTTAATAACCGTCTTATTCTGATCTCTAGACATGCCCAACCGCAAGGGTTTCGTTTTTCGACGAGACCTAAGTTTTCTTTTCTCAGACTGAGTAGACGAAACAACTTTTTAAAAAGGGGTATGCCTACTGGAGTGAGTCCCTATTCCTAAGCCACGTCTCCCAGTTTTAATATATTTGCTTTTCTTTACAGCTGGCAATTTCCCCTTCTGTTTTATCCCTCTAACCTTACAGGCTCATGATGGATTGAGGAAGGCAGGGGGTTGGATCAAGTCCCCCCATAGCAGGTGCTTTATTAGAAGAATCATTTCCATGGATTAAAAGCTCTGAAAGCACAGCTAAAAGGCCCCACAGATTAAAAAAAAAAGCTTCCTTACTGCATCAGTGTCCTTAAAAATAGCAGCTATTAAGTTGCTATTAAGGATATATTGATTACCCAGCCTCTCCCAAAAGGAGAAAGAGATGCAAACAGACAATTCACATGAGTTCTGGGCTTCCTTATCACTGTGGGTCTTAATACACGAGTCATCACCGCAAGTCAGTTGAACGTTGCTCATTAAAACCAGCCCCTCCCACTAAAACTTTGTTTTCATCTGAAACATTAGCTGCTGTACTGACCAACGAACTATTTTTGCTCAATGGAATTTTCCATGGGCTGTTCCTTTTCCTTTTGTTATAAAGAAATCAGTCTTTATACAGTCTTTATATACTGATTGGTAGCCGATCAGTCTGTATACCCAGCTTCCTACAAGTGTCTCTACTAAAAACCATGATTAACGGCAATAATACAGATGCACTAAACAAAACTACCTTCCACCAAGCGCCAACAGCAAAATAACGCAAGCAGAGTATGACTATAAACAGTTGGGCCCCCAAATGGAGTTGAGTCCTAGCTCCTAGATGGAGCAGTGGTGGGACAAGCTAGGCCCCTGAAGACAAGCTTGAGTCCTCACTCCTAAACAGGGCCAGCCTTACCACAGGACAACCTAGGGCTGCCGCCCCGGGCCCCACTCTTCCTGAGTGCCCCACAGTGGCCTCTATTTTCTCAGTGGGGGCCCAAACGTGACCCCCTTCAGGGCACCGAAGAGGTAGACCCCAAGGGGGAGGGGCCACCAGGGGCCCAGCATTTTATCTTTGCCCTGGGCCCCACAAATCCTAATGCTGGCCCTGCTCCTAAATGGAGCCCTAGTATGGACAGGCTGGGCCGCTGTTGGTAAGTTCAAGTCCTTGCTCAACTGGGGCACTAAGGAGGCCAGACTAAGCTCCTAATAAACAGTTAAAATGAATAAGCGTTAAAATAATGTAAACGAAACCATTTACAAATTGTACCAACAGTCGCTTCTTCCCTACCGGCTCTACGTTGAAACCATCACCGCTGCTGCTCCTGCTCCTGAAGAAGATGCTTCCACTGCCTTTCCAGGGAGACCGTGCCACAGAGGTAGGGCTCCCGGCTTCGAACAGCCACCAAACCGGCCTGCGTCCTTTGGTCGTCACCCTTCAGGCGGTGATCAGGGGCTGCTGACCCTGGCAGCCTGCAACCCTTATAATGGGGATACCTGAGAGAGAGAGGAAGGAAGGATCAGGTGGGCCCAATAACCTCCCTTCAGGCACCAAAGCAGAACCCCAGCATGACAAGATCCAGGGCACAGATCATTGATCATTCTGGAGCCTCCTCTTCATGAGCTCACCCCGATCCTACTTCTATGGGGCTTTCCCAGCTTGTACTGATTGTCAAAGTGGCCCCCAGGACGGGAAATGTTCTCCACTCCTGGGAGAGAGACTCTCCAGCTATCCCACATATGCCCAAACTCCATCGCTTGGCCAACCCTGAAGACCCCGTGCCCAACTCCAACACACGTGGAATGAGGTCGGACTAGGATCTGACAAACGCACCCCACCCCACCCCTCTCCATCACCGGCATGAGTAGATAATGCATAGCTGCTGGTGTTCAGACATGACAGTAACCACTCATTTTGTTACTGTTGTGTCTAAAAGTCCCTCTGGTCACATAGATGAAGATAATTTTGGGTGGAAAGGCTGGATCATTCTTGGGAATATTCAGCCCTCGTTTGTGCCACTTAGGATGGAAACTGGACAGCGTTTCTATGGGATGTTATGGGGGGTGGGGGTTGTAGGCTCTCCATCATGGGAGGATTTTTAAGATGCTGGACCGCCATCTGTCAGGGATGTTGTGGCTGTAGTCATCCTGCATCCAAACGGGGTAGGACTAGATGACCTTCGACGACCCTCCAACTCTATGATACTATGGGTGTTTTCAGACAAAGCACTTCCCACCCGCTATATGTTACAGAGCACCCATAGGGCAACCCTGCAGCCCTGCAGCATGTATAGTGGGTGGAGAGTGTCTTGTCTGAAAGTGTTTAGATAGGTGCGAGACTGCCCACCCCTGGAGCTGCTCTGGGGTGCACCCTCGCATCCGCCTGCTTCCAGCCCCGCCTGGGTCCACTTTATATGGACCCAGCGGGTTCCCACGGATGGGGTCTGCCCATGCAGCATCCCCCACATTGCGGGTGGATCACCCGACGTTCTAGGCTGGAACCCGTAACCCTATGGTGTTGCCGGGGCAATCGCTGGCCGGGAGCGGAGCTTCAGCGTGGGCCCACCAAGCAGCTCCACTCTGGGCCAGTGCCTCAGGTCTGGCTGTCCTGTTCCGCTGGCGGTGCTCCTGGGGATGTTTCGGAGCACCGCGAGTGGTGCGGGAGCGGAGCTGGCGGTGCCTTGCTCTACTTGCACATCTGGCAGCCTGCCCTTAGATGGATGGGCAACCCTGGGTGGAGCGGAGGCGGGTGACGTCCGTCCATTTACACGCTATGTATCCGCAGCCAATAATGCAAAGCTTTCTTGGAGAAGAGGCGTAGATTGTTGCCCATTGGAATCACGATTCTTTTGCTTAAAAGCCTTGCTGCGAAACAAGACCATTCCCCATGGCTCCCATTCTCTGTCCTGACTTTCACCTCTGGAAGAGAGCTCCTTTGCAACAAACGATTCCCATGCTCAGCTCTTACAAACCGACCGAGGAAGGACTGGAAAAAACCCAGAGGGAGACATTTTCAGAAAAGCCCTGTGGTTAAACAACATTCACTAACGAGCAAGCTTACGCTGCCTGGAATTAGCCCTTTGCCAGGGCGGATAAAATGAAGCTTGTCTGCTCGCACTTTGGGAGGGGCGTGAAACTGCCAAAGACGGGGAGAAGAGAAGGTGACTGAAACAAAGTGGAATTGTAAAGGATTTCAGAGCCTGTTTGTTAGGCCCCCTGAACTGGTGGGAGGGAGCTCCACAAACTCAAGTTGCTGCACCAGTGCCTGCTTCATAGAAGGAGTCTTCGGTATATTTACAGCAGGGGTGGGGAGGTTTTCCCCTCCTGGGGGCCACTTTAAAAATGAGTACAAGTTCAGAGGGCCGCAAAGGAGCTGGGGGCAGGGATGCTTAAAGGGCGTGCTCAGATCACTGCTCTGTCCCTTCTCCTTGCGTGCACAGCCTCCTCTCTCCTCCTTTCCCCTGAGCTCAACTTTTCAGTGCTCGGCAGTAGGAACTAGATCCAGGGGCCAGATCCAGAAACTGGAAAGGGACCAAATAAAAACTAGCCACTGGCTGCATTTGACCCCCAAGCCTGAGGTTCCCCATCCCTGAAGTCTACAGAACCTCGTCCACGCAACTCCAACAGGGCTATTTTCCCTTGCTGGAACTAAATTTTCCCGGTTCTCCTTGCTCTTCACCCAAAGTAAATTCATACCACACAACGGGTGTTTTCAGATGGACAGCTGCCCCGCTTCATTCTCGGGTGGGCTGTTTATTTAAAGGCGGCCCGCCAGATGTGCCAGCGGAGCAGCCGTCCCTGCTCTGGGGCAACCCCTCCAGAAGTGCTCCAGAACGTCCTGGAGCACCGCTGGCAGAGCAGGCTGCCCAAACCCGCACCTCTGCCCCCGGACAGGGGTATTGCGGACGCTCTTGTCCACAACTCTATGGTGTGAGGGAGGGGCACCACATGGGCAGACCGTTGCCCGCAGCAGCCGCTGTTTAAAACAGACCCATGCAGTAGGGACACGGGGGTGCACCCCCGGACGTGCTCTGGGGTGATCACCCGCTCTGCATCCGTCTAAAAACACCCAATGTGGTGGGAATTTGAATCCCAGTCTTTCAATAATTTTGAAGGCAAACCAGCCAGGACCCTGTGCTTTTCTAACAGACGTACGTATTCCAAGCCTGCAGCCTCTCTCTTTATCGCGTGGCGTGGGGGTCATAGAACTTCAATACGCTATAACAACATTCGTGTTCTATACACTGTAACACATTAGCATTGTTCTAATTGCACACTTGACCTCTGCACTATACCGGAGGTAAATATAGCTACCCACTTGAACTCGAACCACCGTAGAGCCTTCGATATGTCAATCATTTTTATGTGACTTTTGGTTTCTTTTCATGGAATAATTGAAACTCTGATGGTCGCAGTTCCAATATGTTGACAGAGTTTATATTCCTGTGAATAGAAAGAAAAATTAAATTGCTTTGGTGTTGAAAAGGGACCAGTGTCGCAAGCAGGTCACGCTATAGGAAGGAGATCAGAGAAGGGTGGGATTAGGACAGCTATGCATCAAAGGAAGGAAGGAAGGAAGGCAGGCATACCACAGCTGGTCTTACCCCCCAGGGTGAGACGGGGTGACCACTCTGGGCTACGCTACTTTAGCTACTTCTGGGGGCCTGAAGTGGCCCCTGTTTTCACCAGGGCCCCCACTCTCTCCCACCGTGGCCCCAAACACATCCACCTCTAGGGTCCTGTGGTGGGCGGCCCCAAGGGGACGGCGCCACAGGGGAGGGCCCTCCACATTTTATCTTCGCCCTGGACGCTGCAAATTCTAAGGCTGTCCCAGAGAAACACATACAGTAAATGGTGAGCTTTGAACCCTTCCCCTCGGCTCTTGCGCAATAGTAAGTCTCTCCCTCTCTTTTGCACGAAGGATTGGGTGATCTACTAATCTTTATCGCTGGGTAAAATAATAACATTTGCTTTGTCATTATGTTGGGCTTTGGGGTTTCATCTGGCTGGATTTGTCGGTTCCCATCTAAAAGTATTTGTGAAGCAAACAAGGAGCACAAAGGGTTTTTTATTTATTCATCCCCGTCCCCCGTGCGCTTGTCCCCAAGCCCTAACACCACCAGCTAAAAGCCTGGACAATAAGTAGGTCTTATTTCTCTTTGGCAGAACATTTGGCAGGTGGGGATTTTTAATTGTAGTCCATTTTATATTTTTACTATTTTGTGTTCTTCTTTTCCTGAACCTTTGGGGAAGGGCAAGATAAAAAATAATTAAATTAAATTAAATTAAAATAAATAGCCTCCTGAAAATGCTCGGGCTTTGGTGAACCTCCAGGGGAAGGGAGCTCCAAAGTTGTGGGGCAGTCACCGAGAAAGTTGTGGTGTCGGGACCCGGTGCAGCGGTGAATCCTGCAAAAGAATGCTTCCCGCTGACCAGAGGAAGCGCAATGGAATGTAAGGAAGGAGGTAGCCCTTGAGATAGGTACTAGGGTGCAAGCCATTTAGGGCTTTATAGGTTCTTCTGGCTTTCTTGGCCAGAAGAACTCAGTGCGTGGTACTGGGGGATCTTACATCATCCCCCGGGACCACATGTCTGGACTTCTGCAGGGATCTATTTTGTCCCCGATCCTGTTCAACGTGTACAATGCAGCCTCTGGGCGAGATTGTGAGAGGGTTTGGGGTGCGGTGTCATCAATATGCGGATGACACCCAGCTCTACCTCTCGTTTTCATCCGGCCCAGGCCCTGCAGTCTCGGTGCTTGCACAACGTCTGGGGACTGGATGAGGGCGAGCCGTCTGAGGCTGAACTATGACAAGACGGAGGTGATGTTGGTGGGAAGGGACGAGAGGGAGCGAAGGCCCCCAACATTGATGGGGGCCCCACAGGTTCGGAGTCTGGGAGTCCTTGATCCACAGCTCTGCCTGGATGCCCAGGTGGCGCATTTAGTAAATGACATTTGGTCCATCGTCTATGGCCACGTATATCAGACTCCAATCTTGTCACCGTCATCCATGCATTCATCACCTCGAGACTGGACTACTGTAATGCACTCTGTGTGGGGCTACCCTTGGTGAAGACCCAGAGGCTGCAGCTGGTGCAGAACGTGGCGGTTTGCCTCTCTGCACTGGCTGCCTATAGTTTTCCGGGCCTGATTCAAGGTGTTCGGTATTACCTTAAAAGCCCTATACGGCCGGAGCCCCTCCTACCTGCGGAACCGCCTCATCCCTCGTGTCCTGGACCAGCTGCTGCGGTTGGCCGGGAGCACCCTCTTAGAGGTCCCCCTGGTTGTGGCATTCGAGAGGGCATTCTCAGTAGTCGTGCCGTGGCTATGGAACTCCCTCATGGTGGAGATTCGCCTCGCTCCCGGATTTCCCCTCTTTCTGTAGACAGTGTAAGATCTGGCTGTTTTGCCAGGTGTTTGGTGAGGGGGACGGGTGGTGGGTGTTTCTTTTGGGGGGGGAGGAGGGGTATTTGTCTTTTTGGGGCCTCAGTTGTTTTATGGTTTTAATTGATGTTTTTACATTGTTTTTTATAATTTTATATTCTGTTTTTTAATATATATTGTTTGCCGCCCCAAGCTGCCATTGCGCAGGAGGGGACGGGCTATAAATTGTGATAATAAATAAACAAACAAATAAATAATCCAGCACCTTGAATGCACACAGAGAATTATAAGGCTGATCAAATCTTGGGATCCAAGGCATCGGTTGGTCAGCTTTTACAAACAGGAACTATGTTCCCCTGCTTCCTCTCCACAACGTTACACAAACAGCAAGTAGTTCCCAAACTTTTTGCCTGCGTGACTCCATTTTGAGACTTAAATAAGGGAAAGAGGGGCACACAAAAAAGGGTATGCCCGTTGAAAACGTGGTACCCAAACTGTCTTGGGCGCATCGGGCACTTGGCGCCCAAAGAGTTCTCTGTATCACTGAAGTACTGTTTTCCGTTACCGTTATTTCATTTGGGGCCATTTTTCTGAGTTCCATCTACTACTACTTATAATTTCTGTAGCACTACTAGTCGTACGCATTCTTACATTGCAGCCATTCATTTAAATGGCTGCAATGTAAAAAAATCCGGTACCCGGAATCCGGTAACCGGACCGGATTTACCGGATTCCGGATTTTCCGGTATTCCCACCCCTAGTATGTATTTCTTTACAGATACACACAACATAAAGATGGCCCCTGCTCCATGGAGCTTACAATCTAATTAAGACACACAGACAACTACAAATAAGGGTCTTCCTATGAATAATGGACTACAGGATGTAGGGATTCAGTAAGTTTATTTATTTCAGTTAACATGGTTGAAATCCACGAGGCTAAGAAATGGATAGGGCCTGGGTTTATGATTTAAAAGCGATCTCGAAGAAGTGGGCCTTTAGGCGGGACCTGACTATGGACAAGGAAGGCGACCTGATGCACCCCCTCAGGAAGTTTCTTCCAGGCATACAGTGCAGCAAGATGGAAAGCACGGAGTCGGGAGTTGGCGATGGAAGAGAAGGGCACAGTTCAGAGCATCTTGGTCAATGAGCGTCTGTTTCCACGGCCCCTCTTGTGGTGCATGCACAACCACAAAAACGACGGAACGCAGAAATTCAGAAGGACACTAAAACAGGAGCACAGTCAGTCGGGATGGGTCGGTAAAACAGAAAGTCGGTTCCTCGGTAACAGTAATAGCCACCATTTTAGGTAATCGGTTATCCACCTTGGCATGCAGGTACAGATGAGGTGACCCAGGGATGGGAAATTTCAGGCCCAAGAGCCAAATGTGGCCTACAGCTAGTTTGTATGTTTCCTGGATCTGGCCCCTGGAACCAGTTCCTACCCTCAAGCACTGAAAAACAGAGCTCAGGATAAGGGAGGAGAGATGAGGGCATGCACACAAGGAGAGAGAAGACAGTGCCATGGCACAGATCCATGATCTGATCGCACCCCTGAAGTACCTCCACCCCCATCTTCTATGCGGCCCTCAGAGCTTGTACTAATGGGACGGACCCTGGGAGTAACGCGGACCCTGGGATGGAAAAGGTTTCCCATGCTAGGGTAACCAATAGACTACCCAAAATGGCAGGTATTACCAGCAGGTACAAACTGTTCAGCTCTAGCAATTATAATCCTATGAACCTAGACGTCAGCCAAACAATATAAAGCCTATCCGTTTTTCAGTTGGCATGGCAACCCCCGTCCACAGATGGTACGACCCACTTGGGATCCTGACTCATCGGTTGGGCCCTCAACATTTGTGGAGGAGTCTGGCAGGGCAGCGGAGTCTGGTTCAGAAAAGCAATTCCTTTCTATATTTCTAATTTCATTGGTTATTACTGAAGGTGAAGAAGTGGCTCCTTATCTGGAGCAGGCCGCAATCTGGCAAACTGGATGTGTGATCCATGGCTAGGCAAGGTTTTCAGGGGGATCCCTGGATTAGAGGCTTGTGGGTATGGCTACCATATACTTCCCCTTTAAAAGAAGACGCTTAAATACATGTTGCAGGGCTGCACTGGAACCAATGCAGTCAAGCACCATGTATTTTTTCATAAGTGTCCTGTTTTAAAGGGGAGGTAGGGTAACCCTAGTTGTGGGGGTGTAAAATGGGATCCAGGATAACAGAAGTTCCGAACTTGGGGGAGTTGGACCACATGCATGGGGTGGGTCACAGTCCGTAAATTATATTTAGTTTATTTTGCATGTCTTGGTTGCTGTCTGTGGGGATGGGATGATATGGAAGTCTCAAAATAGGGCTCCCATTTGGGAGCCATTGCCATAAGAGATGTCCTAACCAGTGCTTATTTTGTTTTGTTTTTTAAAATGAATTACCAGGGTCCAAGCCTGCCCCTGAAGCCACACCCCAACACCAGAAGCCACACACCCTGCCCCAGAGCTGGTCAGATCCGGGAAATGAACCCTCGTCTCCAGCTAGCAACTCAACCACCAGCCTAGCCTGCCTCTCTCCAGCTGAATCTAAAAGCGGAGTTCTTGTGATTTAATCTATAACATATGACCAGTTCAGAGGGTTGGAATGGGGGCGGGAAAGCCATTGATGGAAGCCAAATAAACCATCCAGGGTTTTGTTTCCAACCCTGAAATGGCCAATATATTAGCCTTTTCCTGGTCTTTCCCGTTTTGGGGTGCACAGTTGGGCTCAGCTCCCTCCCTTGAATTTAGTTGCCGGTGCTGAGTCCTGGTGGCAAGCCTCCCCCACCCCAAATTAAGCCCTGAACTGAAGAAGGGTGTGGGGAACCTTTTCCCTCCTAGGGGCCACTCTGAAAATTAGTACAAGCTCCGAGAAGTTGGGGAGGGGGCTGGTGAAGGGGTGCCCTCAAGAAAAGGAGGGACTTGTGGGCAGGCCCTCATCTCTGCTCCCTTCCCCCGAGCTCAGTTTTTCAGCCCTTGGGACGCAGGAACTGGTTCCAGGGGCCAGAGCCAGGCACTGGAAAGGGGCCACATAAAAACTAGCCATGGGGGTCACATTTGGGCTGAGCTTTCCCATCCCTGTCCTAAGTGTTGTCTGATGAGCTTCCTCTAACCCTGAAAGCTGCCAAGGGGGACCAGCAGGCTGAACACATGCTCTTGGCTACCTCTGAACAATGGAAAGGGAAGAGCAACTTTTTCTTTGAAGTCAGGAACAGGGAAGCCCCCAAACTGTGGAAGGAGGGGAGGAAACCATCTGTTCCAAGTTTTCCCAAAGGCCCTTTATCCTTGAGGCTTTCAGTTCGACTGCTCTTAGCAGAGACGTATACCAGTACTCCGCTGATGTATCATGTTATAGCTCTCCTCCTTTGATTTTTTAAAACTGAAGCTTAATTCTGGGATTGCAATTCCCCCTGTTATGGGGCGGGGGACAATGATCAAAAGGAGGGCGGGGTAGCCACTTTGTCGCGGTGCTTCTTATTTTCACTGTGCGATGTTGCTGGGTTTTGATGGGATTCTTCGCGCGCACACACCCTTGTGAAGTTACCCATGCCGAGGCCTCCAGCGTGTTGATTTACACGTTTATTTTATATATATATATATATATATTTAAAAAAAATAATAATCAGTGGATGGAACTGCTGGCAGGACGGAACAAACTGGCAGGACAGACCTTGGCAGAACACGACAAACATATGCCGCTGCAAGCTTCAGGATGCTGGCGGGGAAGGGGGAAAGAAAGTCATCTCTAACAGGGTGGACCTGTAGGGCTGTAGCAGCAAAAGAGAAAGATAAAAGGGAAAACTCCAAATCAATATGAATGCTGCATAGCACGGAAATAAAACAGCATCTCTCTCCTCCCTTTTGGGGGGGGTGGGGGGTGGAATTCCACGGTTCATACTTTTTTTTAAATCTCTTTTTTTTTTTTTAAACCAACCCAGAAGTAAAATCCATTTCCGCCCCGTTTTCCAGACTTGAGTTCCATGATAAAACCAGCCCCATTTATTTCCCAAGAGAGGTGCCCTAGTGATGGGGAGGGAGGAACACGGCACAGGCATCTCTCTTCCAGAGGTTGCTGCTTGCAACCGTGAGCAAGTCTCAGTGAGTTCCACAGACAGGCACGTTTATTTCAGTTGCTTCGAAAGGCACTGCAGGATGCTTTGGCGGTGTCGCGACATCTCCTTGTAGGCCACTGGGTGTCCCCGATTTCAATAATAATTTCAAGTGAATAATAAGGATACTATAAATCTGTAATAACAACGTTGTCTGTGGTTGTGACCCGTTTCTTCAATATGACTGGAAAAAGTACTGCTGTTAATGGAGACCTTGACTGATGTGTATACTTCAGTATTTGTATTTCTGTTGTTCTTGATGATGCCAATGAGAATAAAAATAAGCACTTTATATAGCACTTTCAGTTTTTAAAGTGTTTTACAATCCTTTTCCAGGTCACCCTCAAAAACAGAGGGTTTGTTAATGGAGACCATTTATATTCCCATTTTATAGATGGATAACGGAGGCTGTTGGAGATTGACTTGGCTAAGAGCACCCCGTGTGTTCATGGCGAGGATGGGATCACCCTGTCATTTCCTAAGATCCTAGGCCTTTTCCGCTAAGCGACACTGACTACCTACAACTTTAAATATTAAATTCACAGTTAAATTGAATATTACAATATTCAATTTAAAAGCCAGCAGTGGTGAAAACCTGCAGCATAACTAGTCTCAAATTAAAATTATTTAAGTTCTTAGAGAATAGAGCCATAAGTGCTTACTAGCTGGGGTTTAAACTCCTGTCTACTGGTAGTTGAGAGTGGTTAACAGAGATAGGTCACATCTCCATCACCTGTACTTCTCTCAAGCTACCAGAGTTGGCCACTGACAGAGACAGGATGCTGGGTTTGATGGACCTCAGATCTGACCCAGTATGGCACTGGCACTTCTTATGTTCATATGTTCTTATCCCTTATTTCAGAACCCCTAGCTCCACAGAAAGTAACAGATGTCCCTTACTTCACAGCTCCAAATAACAGATGTCCCTTATTTCAGACCCCACAGCCCCATAGAACATGTCCATTATTTCAGACCCCACAGCCCCACAAAACATTTATTTATTACATTTATACCCCGCCCCTCCTGAAACAGCTCAGGGCGGCCCCATAGAACATAACGTGCACCCCTTATTTCAGAACCCCCAGCTCCACAGAACATAACGTGTCCCTTGTTTCACAGCCCCCAGCCCCATCGAACATAACAGATGTCCCTTATTTCAGACTCCACAGAACATAATGGGGGTCCCTTATTTCAGAGGCCCCAGCCTAACAGAACGTAACGGACGTCCCTTATTTCAGAGCCCCATATCGCCCTCATTTTTTAAATTTCGAGCTGCCAACCCTGCCCTCCTATGTGTTAACCATATTGCTCAGGGTCACTTACTACCCAGATCAGCATCACCCCCCAAGACATCTTGCACAGAACAACACCAAGGCACAAACACAGGAACCCCTGCCGTCTCCTTAACATGAGCTACAATTTTCCAGGGCATATTTTAATCTTAATCCGCGCCGCAGAACCAGCTAGAGGAAAGCAAAGAATAAAAGGGCGTCGGCTCCTTTCTGCTCCTCAGCCGCCACCCCACCTCCTCCTCACACACACACTTTCTATTATTTTAAAAGAAATTTCTCCCTGTGTTATGGCATCTGAATTTGGCGTTTTGTGCTGTTTTTGGCTCGGATCAGAAAAGGCCGCACCAGACGCAAAATCCTCCACGCTAATCACAGAGGAAGGGAGTGATATTTCTTGCTCTAGAAATGGCCGCTTCTTCAGTCGGATTCCTGTGCGCGCCAAAAATGGCCTGTCACTCGTTTCCTGCCCTTGATCACACGGATCTGTCAGTTGTTGTTTTTTTAAAAAAAACCTCAACTAAAGCGTCTCTGGACCTTAATGAAGAAACTAAAAGCTAGGAAGAAATACGGGCAATTCAAACACACACATGGCCGCTCTCCCTCGCGCGTGCTAAGGCTAGCATGCAGCAGGGAGAAATGAAGATGTCTCGCTTTCCACCCAAGCCTGGCAGCGGAGATGCTGCTTTTGCGTTGCAGAGGAACTGGATGTTTGCAGAATAATGTCAACTGTACAAAACTCCCCCACCCACCCAAACCCACCCCCCATGAATATAAATAACCAGCTGGCGCGATCAGTTTTTGAATTGGGCTTGGAGCATCGGAGAGGCAGAAAACCAGCTTTCCTGATAGCTCAGGGTTCTAGGGAGGGCGAAAGAATGGCAGAAATGAAAACAATTCGGAGGCCCCTCTCTCCCCGTTTCCCGCCTCCCCCCCCCTTTCTCCTTTTCCCGCCTTGATGCTGTTTTGCTTGCTGTCTTTCTGAATGAATTCCACCCCCACCTCCCACTGGCCTCTCTTTCCGCGCCCCTGAGCAGGCCCCAGCGCTGGTGCCTCTTTCTTGGAATTACGCTGCATGCCAGTTGGAGGCCAGCGTGGGGAGGGGAAGCTGGGAGCGGAGGTGGGGGGAGCTTTCCTGCAAATCACATGATTGCCTGGCTTATATAAATCACAGCTTGTTTTTCTCCATCTGAAGGGGATTTAAAGGCACAGGGTTGCTTTATTTTATTTTTTCGTTCAAGGAACATTCTCCCTGGATCAATTTGACACAGAAACCCCACTGCTACGATCACGGAGATCTGCTTTTGGAGCATGTCTAGTCGCAGTAGAATAAGTCAATAGGAAACCGCTTCTGATGCTTTTGCACCGTAGAGCTGCAGGCGTGGGACTTTGGATGGATTTCCGGATTCAGATCTGTTACGGATATGGAAACCATTTATTTTTTTTAAAACAACACGGATTTATGTTACGGATCCATATTAAAAATAATTTAAAGATTAAAACCAAGTCATTCTGTATGCGCAAAATAACCACCACCCTTAACCAAAATGGCGGCAATAGCATCACTGCCCTTTTGGTTAAGGGCGGCGGCCATTTCTGAGCATTTGTAAACAGCCCAGTGGTCATCTTACACAAGTGCATGAATTGTTAAAAATATTTTTATTATTTTTAGTACGGGTCCATAAATACAAATCTGCAATTGGTGGGGTGCTTTCGGATTCATCCCTAGCTACTATTTTCAGACAGTTACAGATTCATCCGAATCCGTAACGTCCATCCCTAGTAATAACAACATGTCAGGGGTGGGGAACCTCAGGCCTGGGGTTCAAAGGTGGCCTGCGGCAAGTTTTTCTGTAGCCCCTTTCCAGTTCCTTGAATTTAGTTCCTACCTCCAAGCACTAAAAGATTGAGCTCAGGGGAAGGGAGCAGAGAGGAGGGCCTGCACACAAGATTAAGAGACAGATTCATGACCTGGGTCCTCTTTTTCTTGAATGCCCCCTTTAAGCACACCCTGCCCCCAGCCTGTAGGCAGCCCTTGGAGCTTGTACTAATTGTCAAAGTGGCCCCTGGGAAGGAAAAGGTCCCTCCCGCTCCTGACATAGGTGACGTGACTGTAGCTTTCATCTTTCACAAACTGCCTCTATAGAACGCGCCACTCAAATGCAACCCTATCTGGTGTGGAGGATGAGACTTACAGATAGGGCTGGCCTTACACACCAGTAGGAGGCACGGCCTAGGCCCCGGGGTCAAAAGGGGCCCCACAGGGAGGCTGGTCCTGGTAGCCTCTAGGTCCAGCGCTCCTGAGGCCTTGGGGAGGGGTTATTTCTGTGGGGTCCTCCCCTGCCTGTGGCTCTGCTTCCTTCTCACCAGTCGCTGACTCCCCCCCTGCCAGGGGGCAGTGTGTGTAAGAGAGAGAGC
>QEPC01013826.1:3776282-3801938 GCA_003113815.1 Sphenodon punctatus
GTGTGTGTGTGTAAGGGAAAGGGAAAGCAAGGAAGTGTGTGTGTAAAAGGGTGAGAGAAAACTTGCATCTGTGTGCACGCGCATGTGGAAAAGCCTATGTGCGCACATGCATGTGTGTGAAAACTTATGACACTTCTTTGATTTGTAAGCAAACATCATACTGTCAATGGCTAAAGGGATGGGACTATGGAAGGTGGGGCCTTGGGGGCCCCATGTTTTATTTTTGCCTGGCCTCTGCAAATTCTAACGCTGGCAATACCAGGCATCTAGAGAACGGAAAGGAAATGGCATGTGAATAAGAGACGGTTTGGCTGAAGCTTCATCAGCCCTTGCATTGTGTGCAGTTAGCAACGCCATACCTAAAAGGACAGCATCGGTTTAGCTTTCCTAACTGTGAAAGCAGTTTCCCTCGTTGGTTATAAAAGTTCCTGGGAATGCAGACATGGACGCGTTTCCTTTTGGATGTTCCTTTCAACTGCATTAGGCGCTCGGATGGGCTGCGTAGAGATTGGTCAGGAGCACTGTAGGTTGCTGAACATTGGAGGGTTGTTTGAGCGATAGGCTGTAGCGTACCCATTGGTTTGATGTTGTGAGGTGGTCTGGGAGCCGTATGATTAATACAGTGTTAAAGTATCTGGGTGGGACAGTGCTGGCGGAGGTGTGTACTTACGGAAACGCTTAGTTGAGCAAAGGAATTGTATGCGCAGATGCAATCAGACATTCAAATACTAGGAAAATGTGAACAAAACGGACACTTGAATAGTTTGGAGGACAGGAGTGGGGAACCTCAAGACCAGGGTCAAAAAGGTGACTGTGGAAAATTTTTATGTGGCCCCTTTCTGGTTCCTGGATCTGGCCCCTGGATTTATTTATTTATTTAAAATTTATATCCCGCCCCTCCTGCTCTCAGGGCAGCCCGGGGCAGCGAACAACAGTCAACGAAAACAGTATAAAAATTTTAAAACAATTTAAAAATACAGTATGTGGGGAAACCCCCACCCCACCCTACCCCTACCAGTCGCCAAAAGCCTGACGGAACAGCCAGGTGTTACATACGCGCCGAAATAGCAGGAGAGTGGGAGTCAACTGAGCCTCCTCCGGGAGTGAATTCCACAGCACAGGGGCGGCCACCAAAAAAGATCTCACATTGGTGGCCACCCGCCTCGCCCGGGGAACCTCCAAAAAGGCCCCCACGGATGATCTCAAGGGTCGCACGGGCACATGGGGAGTGAGACGATCCCGCAGATAAGCAGGGTCCAGGCCGTGAAGGGCTTTAAAGGTTAAAACCAGCACCTTGAACCTAGCCCACCAACATCATCTCCATCTTGTCAGGATTCAATAGCAGATGGCTCAACCTCATCCAAGCCCCCACAGCTCCACTTTCTTCCTATGAACAACTGAGCTCAGGGGAAGGAAGCAGCGATGAGGGCATGCACCCATTGTGCCTTAAGTCAGCGGGCAATTGGGCCTTTGCTGTGGGGGGCCCTCAGTGTGGCACTCGCTCTCTGCAGGGGTCCATCTCTATTCCTCCCTATTTCAAAAGCAACTGAAGATTTGTCTGTCATCCAGGTGTTTTTAAGATCCACCGCTGGTTCCCGTTAGTGGGTTTTTTCCTCCCCTTTTAAACAGTTTTATGTTTTAAATGAGTTTTATATATTTTACTGTATTTTTTATGCTATGCAGCACTCTACGTGCCACTTGGCAGGCGGGGTGTGTGTGTGTGTGTGTGTATAAAAATAAAATTATTAATATATCATATTTTTTCTGATATGTTAAGTTCGTCAAAGGAATGATGATTCCATATGTTTTTAGCACCCAGCCCAATAATACACAGGCTGCAATATTAATATCAAACATTATCAGCCTTATTTCCCCTCCTCACTCTAAGATTTCATGCCTGCTTTATATTTTAAGTCCAGCCTTCATATTCTCTCTCTTTTTTATTCTAAAGGGTAAAAACACAAGTGACGCCAGGCTGCCGCATCCTGGGACAGGCAGCCCGGGCGGACAGAGGGTGCGCCAGACCGGAGTGCAAAACAAACGTGCATCCGGCATGTATGGGCATAAAGGGGAACTTCCTGAAAGCAATCAGAGCCTTAAATTTAAAAACCAAGCTCCCGCCTTTTAATCAATGGCAATCTTTCCAACCCGTTTTACCCGACTAGAGGCACGAGACAGGGATGTCCCCTCTCCCCCTTGCTCTTTAACATCTCCCTGGAACTCTTAGTGTGCGCCATAAGGCAGGAACAAGGCATATCTGGCATACAAATAGTTCAGACCCAACACAAAGTTTCCCTGTTTGCAGACGACATGCTCATATACCTTACACGCCCACAAAGTTCAGTCCCCAAAACCCTCCAACTAATAGATCAGTTCAGTCAAATATCAGGGTACAAAATCAATTACCAAATATCCCAGGCTTTAATCCTGGCAAAAAACAAGGAAGAAAAGGAAAAACATTGCAAGGCAGACCCCCCTTTGCAATTGCGCAATCTCAGTTTACATATCTGGGGGTGAATGTCACCAGTGACCACGAAAAGCTCTTCAGGGCCAACTTCCCCAGCATACTAAATCAAATCCGTCTGAAATTGCAACATGGCAAAGACTTAAAACCTCATGGCTAGGCTGCGTTAATTTATTTAACATGATAGCGCTACCAAAAATCCTTTACAAGGCAATGGCCCTCCCAATACACTTACCTGCAGCGTTCCTTAAACAATGCGAGCAAGCCATGATGGAAGCAATCTGGAAAGGGAAAAAACATAGAATTAACAAGAGAACTTTAATTAGGAGAAAGGATAAGGGAGGGATCAATATGCCTGACCTAACAAGTTACTTTAAAGCAACGTCCCTCAGAACCCTAAAATACTGGTTCCACCCCACCGTTAATACTACTTGGGTAGAAATTGAGAAAGATATAATGGCTGTACCGGACTTCCAGGAACTACTGACCAGTAACAGAACTAGTGAGAAGTGTGAAATACAGAGTCACCCATTTGCACCTACAGCTATACACCATTGGCAACAAGTGTTACATAAATTGAAGCTGTCTCCTCTTGCCTCCCCATTCTCCCCTATTAATTCAGAGGAAGCAAAACAATCTGGTTTAACCCCAGACCTCTGCAAAACACTTACCAAATGCAAAATCCTAAGAGCAGAACATCTGTTCCAGGATGAACGATTCCTACCCATCCAGGAACTGAGCACTAGAACGAAGGCAAAAATAAACAGGTTCCAATATTTATAGTTAAAAGCGATGTTCACAACCAAAGATAAAGTCCAGCACTATGCCAGACCCCCCCACTAAAATTGAGAAAATTGTTTTTGGCCACGCCGCAAATAAAGGGTTGATAGCCAGGATCTATGGGGCACTAATCGAGATGGGGACTGACAAACAAACACCCTGTATAGAGAAATGGGAAAAGGAGTTGGGGAAAAACTTCAACGAACAACAGGTGACCTCAATCTGGCAACACATGGATGAGTGCGCCAGTTCCCTAGAAGTAAAAGAGACCCAAATCAAAGTAACCCTAAGATATTACTTAGCCCCCCACCAATTCAAAAAGGCAGCTGGCCCAAACCCAGGTGCGTGTGGGGAACAGGGTACGTACCTTCATTGCTGGTGGAACTGCCCCAGGGTGCAATCTCTATGGCGCATAATTTGGACATACATGAAAACGTCATTGCCCGCATTGGAAAAATGCAACAGACATCTCAGAGACGGCATGGCTGAAACGCATGTGGTACATGTACTCCGTGGAAAAACTAGCAGCCACCCAAGAGAACAAATCCAAGAAATTCACAACCAAATGGTTCACATGCATAGAAGTCCTCCAAGGACAAACCCTCCAAGAAGAATCCAAATCGTATCTGGTAAACTACAATGCATAAAACGTGAAAGACATAATGGACACTAATATGGAGAAACCCAGAATGCCGACACGTGTGTGAATAATTGTTTATTTGTATTTGGTGTATGTATGTTGAGTTTTATAATAAAATTATAATTTTTTTATTTTTTTTAAAAAAACCATGCATCCGGCCAGGCTGACGGCCACACAGCCCAGGGGGCGCAGGGAGAATGGGGAACATGCAACCGGCCGGCCCTGCCCTGCCCCCAGCCATGACAAGCGGCTATGGCGGCTAATGGCTGCCTGTCACGGCGGAGAGCCAGCCAGGGTCAGCAGACCGGCCCATAAACAGACATGCGGCACCAGGGCGGTCTGTTTTGGCCCAACATGGGCAGACCGTAGGTCTCCGGGATCACAGCCCAGGCTAACCACCACCACCACCACAACCCAGGACCCGCCAGAGTGGTGTCTGCACACACCTCCAGGCGGGGGGTCCGTACGCAGGCATGTCACACCGGACCGCTGTCACAGTGGGTTTTATCCAAAGCAGCGGTGTGAGGGGACCTCGGGGCTTACAACAGGTCCCATACTTTTTGCCTACGTGACACCGTTTTGAGACGTAAACATAATCCTGTGACCCAAAGCAGGAATGAAGACCTGAAAAGTAGCCAGTCAGGAGTGTGACCCCCATCTGCGGCTGATGGGCTTGGCTGCTCCGCTTGCCCCACCCCAGTTTTGGGAATCTCTGGTTTGCAACATTTTTCAAAGTTTCCCTCCTCCCCCATTTATTCTTAACTTTTTGTTGTTGTACAGGGATCTTCTGATTCGCCTGTGCATTTTGCGAGCGTGTTTTTGTACAGACGAATACAGGACAACGGAGCTGGCCAAGATTCCTAAGCTACCTCTACTCCCAATTTGCAACAGCCCTGGGCCTCCTATGCGCACAGAGCGTGCCGACTATCATGTGGCAAATTAATCAGCTGGTGTTATAATAAGGGACAAAGCCCATGAGAGATCATGCCACCAATTTGGACCTATTCTCTCTCCATTTCTTCGTTGGGAACTATGACGTTTGGACCTGAACACCGTGCCTTGCTCATGTGGTATCATCCCCCAGAACACGCACAATGTAACAAAAATAACTACCCATTTCCTTTTTGAATCAACATGTAGAATTAAAATGAACATTTTTGATACTTTTGATACTTATCTTTTAAAAAGAAACTTTTAAATTCCTCCAGTAACTCTCTTTCTAAGATCTGAAGCCATTGCTATCTCCTCCTCATTATAGTTTATTAGGGAATTATATAAAGTACCCAGGACAAAGCAGTACTGTGTATAAATAAGAGATTAAGGGGCTAGTTTTATTTTTTTAAATGTTTGAGAAAATGCTGCTCCCTGCTGGCCATCTAATGCAAAGCAGAAAAACGGTGCAAACCATTTCCATTTGGCAACGGCCACTCCTGCCCAACCTGACAAGGCTTCAGCTCTTTTAAGAATGGATGATTTCAGGTGGACGGCAGCCCTGCTTCTGCTCCACTTCACCTGCAGGTGGCCCGTCAGTCTAAAAGGCAGCTCACTAGATGTGGAATCAGAACAGGGGCTGTTTGCTCTGGGCCAGCATGGCTTGCAGTGCCCCGGAACATCCTGGAACACCGTGAGTCTGCCCGTTAGGCCAAATCTGGGGCACCCACCCAAGACAGAGTTGCGGTCCACCTTCTTGGAGGACCCATGCTGCAGCTTCGCATCTGGCCGGCTGGCTTTTGTCCCAGGCAATACCACAGACTTGCGGGTGGCAGACTAGAGCGTCAGACAACTCGCCCGCAGCTCTGGTGCAGGGAGGGGGACATTGCACAGGTGGAAGGTGGCCAGGGAACCCGCCAGGTCCATTTAAACCTGACCCAGGTGGGGCTGGATGTGGGAGTGTATGCCCAGAGCAACTCCAGGGGTGGTCAGCCCCGTGTCCATCTAAAAGTACCCAGTGTCTCTAATGACAATTCATTTTCAGGTCTTGAACTCCCTAGTAAATTCCAGCTGTAAATCATGGGACCAGTTCTTTTATGGGCACGACACAGTGTTTCCAAGGTCCGGCCTTTGAATTTGTGGGGTCCCCTTCCCCTGTGTCCATGTCCCCTCAGAGACACCCTCCGCAGAGACCTAGAGGTGGTCATGTCTCGGGCTCTGCTGAGAGTGGGGGCCCTGGTAAAAAGAGGCACTGATGAGGGACCCCAGAAGTAGGGAAAATAGGGGGGCCCAGGGCAGACACTCAGGTCCGCCCTGTGGTAAGGCCAGTCCTGCGTGTTTCTACCATAACCACACTAGTGTCCATTATGTCTTTCACGTTTCATGCATTGTAGTTTACCAGATACGATTTGGATTCCCATGGAAAACAACACCTCCATCTAAACCTCACCCACATAGAGAAACATCCAACAAATTATTCTTCTCGTGCTTTTTTAGATGTTTGCTCTCCTACTCGGCATAACTGCATTTCACACCGGTGTGTAATGGTGCCCTTGATGAAAAGCAATGTATATGAACATACGGCTCGTGCTAATTTTTTTTTTAAATGTCATTCGCCGGGAAAAAAACACCCCTCTCTTCTAGGCCAGATTTGGATGCTCTTACTTACGTTGAATCACATTGTACTCCACAAGCGGGCTCACACAGCTCAGCTTAAGCAGAAAAGATAAAAATTAAAAAAAATCACAGCTTGTGCCAGTCGACTCCTTCTACCGGAAAGACTTTCTAGGAAATCATAGCAACTAGAGAGAGAGTTCCACTTATGTGTCTGCACTACGATTCCTTCTGCTTTCCAAGGGATCTCTAGCTGCGAAGGTATGTTGTTGGTAGGCATCCAAGAAATATTTCTGTCGTCTTCCGAGATGGTTCTGTGAGATTTGCAGGCTTCTTTATCCCTTGCCCACTCCTCTCCCTTCCGGAAGGCCAAGTTCTCCTTGCAGCAAAACAGGATGACTACTTTCTTTCNATAAACAAGGGAGACAGGGAACAAGAAAGAGGGAAATACCTTCAACAAAGAGGGGAAAGGAAGGACAAGCTAAACAAGGGGAAAGGAACACAACGAAGCAAACTAATAACGATGAGAGATACAGCCTGATTGCCGACGCATCAAAGGAGACAGAATGCAAGGACTGGGTTTTAAATGGCCACACTCTTTATTCAAATAAAATCAGAATTAAAATTGGTGGGGGAAATCACCTAGTACGATTCGGGTCCAGTACTTGAACTCTTAAACAGACAGCAACTCAGGAGTGGTTTCGATATACCCTTGATTACCACCCCAAACACAAACTCAAAACCTCTCCCCCTCTCCATGGCCCCTTGTCACGGGCGAGGGGGACAAAAGTCCTTCCGGACCTGAGTAAGGATGAGGGTGCCATACGTGTCCCTACCACCCTTGCTGGACACCCCTTCCAGGGAGGCTAACCCGCCGCTTGCCATACCCTGCTTTTGCGACTGGCGTGTCCTCCCCATCTCTTAAGGAGATGACTCGTACTTATGCTACTTCTAACCTACTCTAACCTGTAGTACTGGACCCCTGCCACTAAGGGATCACCGGGGTACCTGGATGAACCCAACCCCCACCTCCTAAAACGTTTCCAATATATAAACCAACTTTTCCTTCAGGGCCTCCAGATAGCAATCGTTGCCTTCAGCTGACAGGTGCACCCTGTTCCCCCGATACAGCTCAGGGCGCTTATACAACAGGGCGCGGGTGCGTATGCTCTCTCCTCCCAGGCCAGCAAGCCACCTATCGATCTATCCATCTTCCTAGGGTGCACCCCTTTGCCCCACGTCATATGCTCAACCAGATCGGTCCATATGATGAGAGTGGAAGGGAAAAGTTTTTTTTTTATCTCCCATACGTCCCTCTTGATGTTCTTGATCAACTGGACGCCGTTTAGTTGGGGTATATCGTTCTCGCCCAAGTGGAGAATGACATCGGAGGGGTGGGCACTGTCAAGGTGCCCGAAGCGCTGGGAAGAGTTGGTGCCACTTCATGTTACTACAGCCCTTCCACTGAACCACGGCTCGTGCTGACAAGCCGAGCTGGGTTCCCCACCTCGTTCGGCCGGCCGCCTTGCCAGCCCAGCCCAGCCCACCAAGCTGTGCCCGATGATCCAGATGTGCTTCCTGAGATGGAGGAGAGCACCTGAGGGAACAAAATTAAGTTCAGGATTGATTCTGAACGTAAGACCGGAAGGTCCCTGAGCGCCAACGTCCGACAGCACAAATGCCCTGTTCTGACATACCCACCGCTGTCGCAAAATTGGCAGCCCCTATACGGAACGAGTGAGTTCCATATTCAGCCATCGGCAAACCCAGGTGGGCGAGAGCAGCCCTCAGTACCGCTGTAAATTGGTAACGAGTCAGACTCGTGCCCCCAGCGTGCCTGAAGAAGGGACCGGGTACTGGGGGCCGCACAGCGAGTTATGCCTCGGTTGCCTGGACAGGGCACAAGTCTGGTGTGCCAGTTTGGTACAGCCGAACCACCTCCCCTCTTCCCCTCTGATCAGTTTTTGATCGACGGATCCTTAGGGAAATTGCCACTGGGCGTCGCTGAAATTAAGCGCCCTACCTGTGGTGTCCTTGGCTGATTCGACTACGAGTTCGCTCATGCGGAAGGCCTCAAAGAATGCCAGTTTAAACACTGAACTAAATAAAGAAACCTCAAAACTGTCAAAACATATTTGGGGCAAAGCCCTGCAAACGTCCAGCAGCAAAGGCGGGGTGATAGAGGTCCTTTGGTCCGGGATGCGGCTTTGTTCCCTAGCCCAGCTCTTGAGCAAGCACCTGGTGAAAAAAACCTATCGGGAGGGGGGTGCCCAGCAAGATTGCTCATAAAGCCAAGTGCCAATAGTCTTCTGGTATCCTGAACCCCTGCTGGAAACCCGAGATCACATACGCAGCCTCCTCCTGATCAGGGTGAGCCAAAAGGGCCTGTTCTAGCCGATCTGGCCTAACTAGAGTTGGGGGTCTTACCCGGGGTGCTTGGATTGCCATCTCCTTGCCCACCCAGGGTTGGATTTTCCTTTAGCCCGTTCTTGTTCGAGGGCAAGCGGAGGCCACGTGGTGCCCCTGCAGTTGGGACAGGTGTGCCGAAACCTTCAGGCTGAGCGGGAACCCATAACGGCTGAACTCCCAACACTGCGCTGCAGCACCCGCCACCGCCTTTTCCCTCTCTTCACGAAAAGAATCAGCTGCGGATGCAGCCCCCCCTCTTGCCAATAGATGGCCACTGTCTGACCTAGGGGCATTGCCTGTACTGTTCATATAGTTGAGCCACAGGTCATTCGCGTATAGGTCCCACTGAAGGCCCGGGGTGTAGGCTGCCGTATGTCTGAATGCCTCATTGTACCGGAGCCAGGCCCCAGAAGGACCTGCCTCATATGCCCACCATATGATGTCGGCGTACTTGAGGAGGTCAGCGGCCTGGCAGGGGTACGCTTGTATCACCACCCCGTGGTAGATGGAAAAAGCTGCGGTCCACTTGGACCAGTTCTGCTCAGCTTTGGGGCACTTGAAACGTTCCTTCTCTTTTTAGTCATCCTGTTCGGCCGAGTCTACTATGGGATCGCTGAACAGGAGAACAAATATGTCTATGTATTCACCTCGCCATATTCGTTCCCGTGTGGCCGGGAGGAGGTGATCCCCGACAGGGGCAGAGACATTGGTGTAACCTTTCCCCGGGGTGTGCGTGTGTGTGTGCTGCCTGGCATCCACGGCCAGAGTGTGCGACACATGCAGCGGGGTATTCACCTGCCCAAGACAGCTAGACGGCGAGGCCCACACCTGTAGGGCCCGGCCCCCAAAATTAGTTGTGCCCCCTGCTACGCCCACGGGGGGCGGCGGCGGAGAGGGGTCAGCCCCGCCGCCGGTCCCTGGGGCAGGGGAAGGGGGAGCAGTTACCCGTTCCATTCCACCAGAACAGCTGGGTTCTACTTGGGTCCAGTGTTGTGCTCGGTTGTGCACCCACCACTGCTCCAGTGGCGATGTCAGAGGAACACACCGCCAAAGGCAAGGCCTGAGCCAGTTCCCCTCCACCCCTACTGTCCACACACTGTGTGAGGGTCCCTGCCTTACCTGCTCCATGTTGCCTGGCCTGGCGAGATGGCACGCTGCTGTGCCATCACCTGGATGGTGTGTTCGATAGCCTCGATCCTCCGGCAGAGGTCGTCCCTGCCCTGTTCTTTGGGCTTTGGATGCAACGGCTCCTCCCTATGAGATAGGAAAAGGGGGAGGGGCCCCCCATGCCGCCCTGTGTGTATGTGTGTGTGAGTGTGTGTGGGAGACTGACCAACACTGCCACAGTCCCAGCCACCTGTTGGCCCAGGGCGGCCAGCACATGCTGGGCGGGCCCCCCCTAAGGGGCCCCAGCTAAAGGCATTCCTGTCCTTTGGAGGGGGACCCACTGGCTCCCATCTCAGTGGCGGCGGCCGCCCCTGCTGCCACTACTGGGGAAGGCCCTGCCAAAGGGGGCCCCGCGTCCCGGACACCATCTTGCAGGACCCGCACACTTCTGCTGGGGGCCGCCTGTACCAACCCCCTTGGCCAGTTATCATCCCTGTATCGTGCCGGGGGAGTGGTCACTCGTCCCCCCTGCCGGAGCCACGGGGCAGCCAGAGAAGGCTCTGAATTTGCTCGCTGGCCTTGTCACTGGGGACCAGTGGGGGGCGGGGGGGAAAGGGCAGCACCCTCACATCTAGTGGACAGGGGTGGGCCTGCCCCAGGCCTGTTCCCCTGACTGCGAGCTCCCTCAGCAGGGCCTTGCATCACACCAGCCTCTCATAGAGGGGGGCATCCGCCGCCCCTTCTGAAAACCCTGATGGTCCAGGGCCCCCCTGGCCTGCTAAGACATTGGAGGGCCCTAGGGGAGAATCCATGCCAACCCCTACCACTCCGGAGTAGGGGCATTGGGGGGCTAGTGCGGGCATCTCCGCCTGCCTGGGCTTGCACCGCTGCTGGGTCACGGCGGCAGCAGCCTTCTTCTTTGCTTTGCCCATCCGCGGAGGGGGAAGCAGTACTGCCCTACCTGGGCCTGTTGAGGTCTCCGACTCTGGTGCCGGCCGTATGGCCGGGATCGTGATTTTTTTGATGTGGCAGCGGCTCAAACTGTTGCCGTTTCTTCTGGCTCCAGCCCGCAAGTGGGGCTGTGAGCCACCAGAGCTCCAAAACTGTGGGCCCCACCCAGTCGGGCGAGACACACGTGGTCCTCTTTGGCCTATCCTGGCCCACCGGGCTCACCTAGCAACCCGGCGGGGTTCTAGCATCGTCTCGTCTCTGTGCAGCCGCTTCTTTTCCCACCTCCGGGGGCATGCAAACCCCTGAGACGGGAATCACTCCTCGCCCTGCCCCCTCCTCAGGCGGGCGTGGCATGGGGCCTACCACCCTCCACCCTCGGAGCGGCGGGAGGGGCGGAGACAATTATTAAGGTCACCTCCTACACTGTGTTTATAATATTTTGCAATTTGCTGTCCGGGCGACCTCAGAAATTTGATTTCATTTTCATGGTGTCCCAGGGCTACAATAAAGTGAAACTGACAGGGACCCCAACCTCTCAACACTTATCAATCTTGCATCACCACAAGGTCTTCCAGAACATTTAGTCCTACTTTCACCTGAGCAGTTCTGCTGTTTTCAAAATTTGTTTTCAATAGTAGCCTCTTCTGGGTGCTACAGTAACAGGAGGGCTTACTCCTGTTACCATAGTAACATGAGTAAGATACCAGTGCTGTCTGGTATATATGATACCAGTTCAATAATAAGAGACCGTACGTGAGTAAGATACCAGTACGATCCGGTATATAAGATATATATAATGTGATGAGTAAGATACCAGTACAATCCAGTATATAAGATATCAGTACATTAAAAAGATGTATAAAAAGGTATATATGATACCAGTATAAAAAGATACCAGAACAATCTGTAGAGAAAGTAGGGTTTGCTGTGTTGGTCCCAAATATAAGCAGTCGAGACAAAGGAGTACAGTGGTATCTTTTATTGGACCAACTACAGTTGGTGGAGGTATGAAAGCTTTCAGACCTCACAGAGTCCCTGCGGGTAGGGACGGTGGGGAGGACCTCACGGGGTCCCTGCGGGTAGGGACGGTGGGGAGGACCTCACGGGGTCCCTGCGGGTAGGGACGGTGGGGAGGACCTCACGGGGTCCCTGCGGGTAAGGACGGTGGGGAGGACCTCACGGGGTCCCTGCGGGTAAGGACGGTGGGGAGGACCTCACGGGGTCCCTGTGGGTAGGGACGGTGGGGAGGACCTCACGGGGTCCCTGTGGGTAGGGACGGTGGGAAGGACCTCACGGGGTCCCTGTGGGTAGGGACGGTGGGGAGGACCTCACGGGGTCCCTGTGGGTAGGGACGGTGGGGAGGACCTCACGGGGTCCCTGTGGGTAGGGACGGTGGGGAGGACCTCACGGGGTCCCTGTGGGTAGGGACGGTGGGGAGGACCTCACGGGGTCCCTGTGGGTAGGGACGGTGGGGAGGACCTCACGGGGTCCCTGTGGGTAGGGACGGTGGGGAGGACCTCACGGGGTCCCTGTGGGTAGGGACGGTGGGGAGGACCTCACGGGGTCCCTGTGGGTAGGGACGGTGGGGAGGACCTCACGGGGTCCCTGTGGGTAGGGACGGTGGGGAGGACCTCACGGGGTCCCTGTGGGTAGGGACGGTGGGGAGGACCTCACGGGGTCCCTGTGGGTAGGGACGGTGGGGAGGACCTCACGGGGTCCCTGTGGGTAGGGACGGTGGGGAGGACCTCACGGGGTCCCTGTGGGTAGGGACGGTGGGGAGGACCTCACGGGGTCCCTGTGGGTAGGGACGGTGGGGAGGACCTCACGGGGTCCCTGTGGGTAGGGACGGTGGGGAGGACCTCACGGAGTCCCTGTGGGGTCCGAAAGCTTGTCTACCTCCACCAACCGTAGTTGGTCCAATAAAAGACATCACTTTACTACTTTGTCCATATTGTCAGAACAATCTGATATCTTTTATTGTGTGATTACTCTGATATGCTATCACATACTCCCTATCTGCAGCATTTCTGGCATACTCGTGTTTTGCCTTATGTGCCCTATTTTTTGCCCAATAATTGCCCTATGTGGCAATTATTACCACCTTCTCTTATCTAACCCCTCTTTTTCTTGCCTCCTCTTATATAGTTCCTTCATATTCTATATTATTATTCCTAACTCCGTCTTCCTCTCTGTCACTCTTAGACCCTGTCACACCTACATCCTTCGTTCCTGCAATTTCACTTAATCTTAGTCGTTCCCCTTATTCCCACACCTACACATCTTTCTGCACATCCTTAACAGCCCTGTTTTTATACCTTTGGGTTTGTTTTACGTCTGGCAATCCTCTCCCTAACAAATAACCCCCACACTAGTCACCTTGTCTCATCTAACTCCCACCTTTTCCTGCTTCTTTATATACTGCCCTGTATTTACGGTTTATATATTTTTGACTGGCTATGCTACGTACCTGAGGAAGGGCCCTGCATGGCCCAAAAGCTTGCCTATTTCTACCAACAGTGGCTAGTCCAATAAAAGATACCATTCAAACCCCTTTGCGTCCCCCTCTTACTCACTGGAAGCCAGTAAGTCGCCAAGTCACATCATGTCTGATCTCAGCAGGGATATCACGAGGCTTCTGCCGAGATATTCATGATTCTCTCTATCACGAATGTAACATAAGAATGCATTCTAAGTATGAATAGTTAAAACTCCTGTCCAATTGTACTGGGAACCATTCACAGAGTGTCTTTGGGAATTAGCAGAATGTCATTTATTTACACCCATAACTCCAAAGTTCAACACAGTTCTCTAGGTCATCTCTACACAACAGTCTCTATACAGCTTCAGCCCAACCAGGCAGCAATTCTCAGTCTGACTGGCAAACAGTCCGTTTAGCACTCGCAAGTCACTGGTCCCACTTTCTTGGGTTCAGGCTTCTTAGTCACGCCTTTACTTAAAGTCTCTGCTCAGCATAGCAGCGTAGGTGTTGCTTCCTTGCTGGTCAGGAACAGACAGTCTTCTGCTTCCCACTTCCAGGCTTTTATAGTGCTGAGTGGGCGTGGCTTTGGGCCCATTCAACCTCTCTTAAAGGGCCAACAGCTAATAAGGACTCTGCCCTGTTACATACTGCTTTCAGTGGGATTGTTCCTCTTCAATGTTCCTCTTCAATAAGAATGTAGCTGACGATGAGTGGTATGTGAACAAGAATAAAATCTAGCTCAGTGGTTTTTTAGCTGCATTGGGAATATTTTATCGCTGAAGCAAGTGTGTATGCTCAAAACACACACATCTTTCTAGATGGGAAGCCCTGACCTATCTCTAATTAATGATTATTCAGTGCCAAGTACACTGCTGGGGCTGCATAAATACTTAAAAATAATAAAAGGTGTTTGTTATTTGTTTTTTAAAATACCTTAGTTTTTCAAAATACCTTTTTGTGCAGCTATGCTTTTATCAGTGCAAATCTAGAACAATGAGGCTTAGGTATTTTCTATCATAGGATACAGAAATAGCGTGAGGCGCTCCAAAATCCATTTTGGCTGCACGCCGTTGGATTAGCTAAAATGCTAAAGTAGGAGGCAGGCAAGCCATAATAGTGGGAAAGAGCTTGGATGTTGACACGGTAGCCTACGGTTTGAAAATCTCACTTTAGCCATGAACTCACCGGGTAGCCTCAGGCAAGTCACTCTCAGCCCCATCTGTAAAATGGGGGTAATGATGACTGATCCCGCAGGGTCGTTGGGGAGGGTGAGCTAGATAAGGACTGCAAACCATTCTGAACATTAGAAGCGATATATAAATAAAAACGATAGAGTATGTTGTGCACTATATATAGAGTATGTACAAAACAGATCTGGAGATGCGTTTTTAAATAATATTTAAAAAATAAATAAATAGGAAGGTATTAACAGTTTCAGTTTCTTGGCTCCTTAGTGTTGCCGGGGTCTGAACGCAACAATTACTTGGAAAAACTTTACCGCCCCATGTCGTATGGGTCGATTTGAAATCAGTCAGTCTGAGTACTGTGTTAGTCGTCCTGTTTATTAGCTACATGGATATTATGGAACAGACCTCTGTGAAGCCAGGAAGCTGATAGGATCTAGAGCAAGAAACGTAGTATAAAAGGGTGTTGTATCATATAGAAATCTTCAAAGGGGGACTGTAATCATATTTGTGTGTCTGTCATTCCTGGCAGCAGCTTCCATTGGCGATAAGAGAACGCACACAGACAAGGAACTGTGAACGTTTCAGACAAGGTAACCCATTGCTTTTTCCTCCTTCATTTATGGCTTTGAAAAAGGAACATTTTTAATAAAAAGTTGTTGTTGATGGAGTTAGCTCGGAAGTAGTTAAGTCTAACATTAGGTCAACCACCCACAGTGTGGATTGTTGAATTGTTATGAAAAGTTCAGGAAAAGGAAATGTTCTCTCTCTCTCTCTGATTGCAGAAAATGTCCCTGCTTGTCAGTAATATTTTAAAATTAAGACTAGGGATAATCAGGATTTAGTGAAGAAACCCAAGCAGAACTGTTAGCATGTATAGTTAAGGTGGACGGTCTGTCGGTGGTTGCAGTGGGCTTGCTGTGCTTGGGGTTCCTTGCATTAAATGCACCTTATGCTGACAAGCATTGAAAAGGACGTCCCAAGAAGCAAGGTCATCAGTAAATTTGAGGGGAACACATGTCCCAACTGGTGTGTGCTCTGCCATTAACAGTCCAGAGAGAGAATGTGATTGCTGTATTGGACCCAAAAGTAGCAGATGGAGACCAAGCAGTTCAGATTACAATTTTTATTGGACCAACTTCTGTTGGTTGAGGGGACACAAGCTTCCGAGCCACATAGGACTCATCATCAGGTGACAGGCAGTTTTAGTTCTGAATTGCCCATTGCCGGATGAAGAGTCCGGTGTGACTCGGAAGCTTGTATCCCTGCAACCAACAGAAGTTGGTCCAGTAAAAGAGATAATCTGAACTGCTTTGCTTCCAATCTCCTGCAAATATTAATGTAGCGCGAGAACAGCAGAGGACATAAGACATGTCCAAGCTAAGGAACAATTCCGATATGGTAATTTCTATCATACCCGAGTGTCCTTTTAAGTCAGGAATGATTTTCTAGACCAGATGGAGACAAAGTAATCCAGACAATCTCTTTTATTAGACCAACTTATTTTGGTGAGACCATGAGAGTCTTGGGGCTACATAGGGCCCTTCCTTCAGGCATGTAAGAAGTGGGAACTATCGACTGAGCAGGATATGGAACAGATACATAGGAAAAAGAGTTGGGGCAAAGGAGCATTTAGGGGAAAAATAAGACACACTGCAAAGATTTTAAATACAAATTTGGGCCGTGAATCAAACAATATGCATTCTAGCCTGCATGTCTTCTGCTGAAGAGCTTATCAAAGCTCCGATAGTGGAGTGCTCTACCGTCTTGGAAACAGAGACATAAACAAAATACAATGTCTGAAAGCTGAAGGTAGACAAAATCAATTGTAAAGAAGTAAGACTAACAGTAATATTGGATCAGCTTATACCAGACGTGGCGGACTCGGTGTTTGCCAGGAGCCGTTAAAACAGAGATAACTAATCCTTCCACGAGGTTTGTTTTAATCCAACAGAGAGATTTTCTACGTCTTGTGTGTACAGGAATCATAAAAATAGTCCTGTGTGGCCTTAGAGCCTAATAAAATTACCGAGAGTGGTGGGTTGACTGCCTCAGTCGATTTGCTACAGCAAATCGCTTCCTTTTCGGCTCGTTTCTAATGATCAACATACTTGGATTTGTGGTTTGGAAAATCTTAACCTAAAAAAAGGCACCCAGGCCAATTGTGGCAAAGACGTCATGCGGAAAAGCGGCACCCAAAATGCTGTAGTTCTTGTAACATCTTGCGATCACGCAAGACGTGTTAGTATTTAAGCGGCACCCAAAATGCTGTAGTTCTTGTAACATCTTGCGATCACGCAAGATGTATTAGTATTTTTCCCGTGCATGGGCTGGAATTAAAAGCAAACATTAGACCAATTCAGTGCCGAGAGCAGCAGGGACACTTAGGGTGTGAAAGCTTCCACTGGTAGAAATCAATGGTAGGTGAGCCGTTGACTTTAATGAATGGAGGATTGTCCCTGTAGGCTGCAGATGCTCAAACCAGTTACTCTAGAGCAGTCTTACTGATTTCAGTAAAAACGCCTTACCGTTTTAAAAAGAGAAATTACACTGCCATAACTCAGTGGGGCTATGGGGGGGGAGGGCGCATAGCTCAAGTGGTAAGTGTGTTTGCTTTGCATGTATAAGGTTTCAGGTTCAACTCCCGGCATTGCCACTTCAGGATCTGTTTGCTTTGCATGTATAAGGTCCCAGGTTCAATTCCCGGCATCTCCACTTCAGGATCTCTGGTAGCACACCTGGGAGAGGCCCCCACTGGGGGCTTGGAGGGGTCTCAGGTAGCACGCCGGGATGGCCTCTGCTGGAGACACTGGAAGAGCCGGATTTGGACCCGAATTTGAAACCCCTGCTGCTGTGTCAAGTTGTGACAATATAGGGCTAAGATGGACCATTGGTCTGACTCAGTTAGGCAGTTTAGTTATAACCTTTCCCATATTTACCAGCTCTTGGAAAGGTGTCTGAGAATATCTAGACATTAAAGCGAAAGATCTAGTGGGAAATCCCATGATGGGCACATTTGAAGAAAAGCTAAGGAAGTGTTAGCAACCATTCCAGAAAGAGACTGTCATGTTTAAGATCCCCAAACAGGGTGTAAAATAAGTTTAAGGAATGGATGATGTTGCATTAAGTGACATACCACCTCTAAGAGAGGAGAGCATGCAGCCATCTTATCATACCCACAATCAATTTGCAAGCAAGACACTCAAATTTAGAACAACAGTTACTTCAGCTACGAAACACCAGGGTACTGAGGAGGAATGAGATTACCCAGGACTAGGACCATCAATACTTTGCTCTTAAAATTTCCCCTCTCTCATTTTCAGACCTGAGAAATGTCTTCCGATGATAAGTGGTCTCCAGGGGAAGAGGACACGCCGTTTTCCAAACTGGCTCGGAAATCCCGGGAGGCACCCTTTGTCCCCATAGGTGAGTGGAATCCTTCAGCACTCCGTAATAACAGGGGCAGTGTTTATGAAGATATTTCCCAAGCATCTTCTGGGCTGCATTTAGAATCAGAGGCCGTATCCCGCAAAAGCACTAACTCCAGAGTTTAGTCCCATCAACAGGCAGATCTCGGCCTTTGCAATTCCCCATCCCTACAGAAATATCTTGACACTGGCACGTTGTTTAAACAAACAAAGCAAGAACACCATGACTCTAAATTATTATTATTATTAATAAGCATTTATATAGTGCCAGCAATGTACCTGGTACTTTACAATTGTAAGAAAGAGACATGGTCCCTGCCTTAGCAGGCTTATAATCCGCAACAATTTCATCAAGGGCCAAATTCTGCAAAAAAAATAGCTGCGATCGCAGCAGTGCAGAATTCCTGAAGCCCTTTCCGTAACAGTCCGACTCCTCGCAGCGCTACCTTGTTAAAAATCTCCCTTTCTTTAAAAAGGCACTTGGTGTTGGGATCATGTAATTTTGCATAGTAAACTCTAGATTTATAGTCTAAGCTGCAGGAAAGAAACCTTCTAGATTTCCATATTCGTATGCCATGATCACAGGTCTTCATTTTAAAGTCAGTGCACTGAAGCAACACCTGAAATTACACCCCGAATATCAAGGTTTGGGGAATCAAGCAGAAGCCTAACACAGGGTCTTTCATCAACCTTCATTAGGGCTTCCCACGCCTCTCTGAAAACAGATGCTTTTCTAGGACTTAAAGTGATTTGTGTAGCCCATCTTCCAGTGAACACAGGCTAATCTGCCTGCGTCTGTGTCAATTAAGCCACCTGCAAGGCTCCAGCTTGCTTTTTCAAGCCCTGTGGGGTGATGCCGTCGAAAGATAAAAAGAAATGTCATTAAGTTCAGTCGAGGAGCAACAAAAAGTAATTTACAGCACCTGAAAAACGTTGAGGCAAAGTAAAAAACAAACACATCCTCATTTTTAAAAATACAAATAATTTTGTTCGTAGAGCACCCCTCCGCCAGATGGTGCTTGAAGCACTCTGCCACATTTATATACAATAATACGCTATAGGAAATCAATTTAAAACAATTTTAAAAGGGGAAGGTAAAAAGTGAAGGGGAAAGAAAAGACATGAAACAGGGAACCAGCAGTAGATTCTCCTAAAGCACCTCGAAAACAGAAACGTTTTCAGGTGCTTTTTGAAGGTGTGGAGGGTAAGATGAACATCTGGATGAAGGGAGTTCTCCCCCGGAGGGAGTAAAGCTTCCCCACCCCAAAGTATATTGCGCAAACCGTGTATTTAAGCATTCTAATCCTTCACGCTATTTATTTATTTTCACTATTTATACCCCACCACTCCTACCTTGGCAGCTCGAGGCGGCTTACAAAAGTTAAAGTATTTATAAATATACATAAAATACATAAAAGGGAAGCATAAAAGAATAAGAAAATAAAAACCTCATCCTTCCCACCCACCCTTCACCCAACTCCCTCACCAAAGGCCTGGCTGAACAGCCAGGTCTTCCACCGACGTCGAAATGAGGCAAGATCCGGGGCCACCCGGGCCTCCACCGGAAGGGAGTTCCACAGCCCAGGTGCCGCCACCGAGAACGCCCTCTCCACTGTAGCCCCCCGACCGTAGGCGTCGATCCAGGGCATGAAGAGTGAGGTGGTCTCGCAGATAGGAGAGGCCCAATCCATATAAGGGTTTTATAGGCACGCACCAACACTCTGAATCAGGTCCAGAAGACTATCGGCAGCCAGTGCAGAGTTCGGAGCACTGGTGTGATGTGTTCACGGCGACCCGTCCCCATCAGGAGACGGGTCACTGCATTCTGCACCAGCTGCGGTCTCCGGCCTGTCACCGAAGGTAGCCACACATAGAGCATGTTACAATAGTCTAATCTTGAGGTGATGAAGGCGTGGATGACAGTAGCCAGGTTGGAGTTTGAAACGTACGGCTGAAGCTGTCGCACCAAGTGTAATTGGCGAAAAGCACTCCTCACAACTGCCTCAATCTGGAGTTCTAGGTGAAGCTGCGGATTGCGGGATACTCCCAGACTCTGAACCTGAGAGACCAGTGGGGGATGAACCCCATCAATGATGGGGGACGTCACACCACCACCGCCCTCCCCACCAACATCACCTCTATCTTGTCAGGATTTAGTTTGAGACGGCTTATCCTCATCCAATCCCCCCACAGCCACCAGACATCGGGTAAGCACCGAGACGGCCAGGTCTGGGTAGGATGAAAAAGAGAGGTATGCTGGGTGTCATCATGCTGATGACACCACACCCCATACCGTCTCAAGACCTCGCCAAGCGGCTGCATGTACACGTTAAACAAGAAAGGGGACAGAATGGAGCCTTGCGGAACTCCACACGTGAGGTCCTGGGGAGAAGATAAATATCCCCAATCACCACGTGCTGAGTTCGCCCGGTCAGGAAGGAGCGGAACCATTGAAGAACGGTTCCGCCCACCCTGGCATTGTCCCGCAGGCGAGTCACCAGCATCTCATGATCAATGGTATCAAATGTAGCTGACAGATCTAATAGGATTAGCAGGGTCAAACGAACCTGGTCCAGTTCCTGGTGAAGGTCGTCGACCAAAGCCACTAATGCAGTCTCAGTGCCAGTCTTCCCTAAAAAGGGAAGATTAGAGACTGGCCGATAACTGGTGGGGGAGTCAACGCTGCACCACCACTTCTTTGAGGCAGTCCTGCACTCTGCCCTCCTGCACTAAGTGCCATTTGGTAGATTTGAAAAGAAACTAGCATTTAAAATGAAAGAAAAACCTTTGGTGTTTTTAAATCAAAATGACACTTTCTGGTACTAAGCGATTGCCATTTTCTCTCTCAAAATTTCTAGGGTTCGCCGGCTTCATTGCTGTAGTGAGCTACGGGCTGTACAAGCTAAAATACAGAGGCGAGCAGAAAATGTCAGTCCATCTTATTCACATGAGAGTGGCGGCACAAGGACTTGTCGTGGGAGCAATTATGATAGGTGAGATACCTAACCCAATGATTTTTGCAGTGGCCTTGACAAAGTGGTTGTGCAGTAACGGGTTCCTTTTTGGGGAGAATGGCGAGGGAGATGCGGTGGTCTCTCTATCGTACAGCGAATCATCATGCCAACTCTCTTTTCCGGCAAATATTTGGTCACTCCAGAACTAACATTGGTTCTGTCGTCCCTAGCAAGTCACCCCATGGCAGTGATTTATAATAGGGCTGAAACTGGAATTCTATCCGTGTTCCAGTTGTGTTGGAAATGGACATTTCCGACCATTCCAATAAGAACAAATAATTCCAAACCAATTTTTTTTCCCCTGATCATTTTAATTAGAAACTCCAAATGAACAATCACTTGTTCCGATTTCCGATGAGAATGATAAAAAAAATTAGTCCATTTGCACAGTAAGGAAGCCACCATATGGCAGCATGCCAGAATCATTTGGTTGGAATTCCAGTCGAAAAACCAAGACAGCCGTTGTCTTTTCGCGGAACCGTTCTGCCAAAATTAAATGGCCATTTCAAACCAGCCTTAACTCATAGCACAGCCACTGAAAACCATGGTTTGCTTGGAGAATTATTTGGCCACAGTTGGCCTGAACACACAAGGAAGTGGTTCAAGGAAGGATCTGGAGGACACTGAGGGTGTTTTCAGACACGACGGCTCCCGCCGCCACCACGGACTTCTCCGGGCAGTGGCAGAAGCCGTCACTGTGGCTGGCACTCGGCCCAGCAGCCGAACAAACATTACGGTGGCTGGGTCAGGGAGACACACAGATTTGCATCTGCATGGCTCCGCCCCTGTGCTGCATGCAGTGCCCCCTCCCCCCAGCTGACGGGCAACCATGGTGGCCAATAGCAGCTGCCATGGTGCCCAGTACCAGGAGGAACCCCGACTGGGTTGAGTAAAGCAGCCGTTCATCCATAATGGCACTCTTTACATCCAGTCGGGTGGTGTTAGCACTTAGCCCAAGGTGTGACTTGTTGATGTTCTTGTGCCCAGGCTAAGCACCAACACCTCCCAGGAAACGGCCTGAGCTAATATCTGGCGGCACATTCAAGCGTGACAGTAGTCCGCACACGGATCAAAGTGTGGAAATACGGGCTATCATCACATCTGAAAACACCCAGACTCTCAGATATTTCCACCTGGGCTGAAATTTTAAGACTAAAGGAGTTGGGATGGAAACAAAGCTATTTTTTTTCCATCTCAAGAGCAATTGTTGAGCGGGGTTACATCAGCCACCCATGTCAAATATATCTGCTTTCTTTTCTTAGGCGTCATTTACTCCATGTATCAGGATTACGTCAACCCTCAGTCCAAGAAGAAGTGAATCGACTTCCACAGAAGCAAGGAAGGGAGCCGATCATACATATTTGTTATTCGTTATTTAGATTGTCTCTAGGAAAACGGTATTGTAATAATGTGTTATCAAGTTATTGCCGGGATTTCGGCACCATTAAAATAGCTGCTTTGAAGCCAAGCCTTAGAAGTCCTGTCTGATTGGGTTTGCCGCCCAAATGGTCACGCCTCATTGGGTTTTGGAGCAGAGATCCACAGGTTCACGGCAACTGTTTTCTTTAGAGTCCTTTTGGGAAAAAGGTTATCCACCCCTGCTCCAGACGGACCGAAACAACAAGTGAACTGCAATTAAAACAGAACGAATGCTACCAGTGTCTTTCATTGTTCTCTGCCAATTAGCATACTCTGCCAGGGAGGAAACCTTTTGCCCTTTGGCAAAAGCAGCCACTCACGCCGAGCTCAAATGCAAAAATCCTACAACTGCAGGATCAGAAGGAACTTAAAGGGTCATCTAATCCAACCCCCTGTGCCAAGGCAGGACCTCCTTGGCCTACAGCATTGCAGACAGATGCTCGTCAAGTCGGGCTTTGAGAACATCCAATGAGGGAGATTCCACCACCTCCCTAGGCAACTGATCCCATTTGCTGGGACGTTGTTTCTAATTTAAGCCCATTCCCTCTTGGCCCAACAGCAGAGAACAAGTGTTGACCAGCTTCTTTGTGGCATCCTTTGTAGAGATTTGAGAACTGCTACCAAGTCTCTCCCCACCCCCTCTTTTTAGTCTTCTTTTCTCTAAACACATCCTGTTCTTTCAGCTTTTCTTCCAATGGGCTTGGTCTTCCAGACCCTTTAACCTCTTAGTATCTCTCTTAGGAACCGTCTACATCCTTCTTGAAGTGTGGTGCACACAACTAAATGCAGTATTCCAGGTGAGGCTGAATAAAGTGTAGTCTCTTGCATGGAGGGGTTTCAGGTAGCTGCAGTACACATGCAGCCAACAAGGTAGACACCCCACTCTCAGGATCGGATCACTAGGCTTTTATTGCTCAGGGACTAGAATAGGCACAGTGGATCCAGAATTGTCCCTGCCCAGGAAAACTAGCACAGACCCTCCTAGCTAGCCATGATGGTTCTGAGGCACAGTACAAAGTAAGGGTCTCTTATACAGCCCAAAATAGTTTGAGACAATGGAAAGGGGAAACAAAGGAGGAGACGGTGAGTAAAGAACGTTGATTAAATCTTAGCTCCTTGGGATCTACAAATGGGCTTACAGCTGCAGAAACAGTGAACGAAGGGTGCTCAAGGAGGTGCCCATGGCCACTAGATTTGATTAGGGAGCTGCCCTTTCAGGCTCATGCAAGGACGCCAGCCATCTGTCCTTTCAAGGCCTTTGCTAATTTATCCATATATGGAGCTCTAGATTGCCCTGGGCGTGTCAGAACGTGCCAACATAAAGTGGCACCAACAACCTATTGTGTCTTGTAACACTGAAAAGATGCGTATTTCTAAGTTGGAAGAAGAGATCAATCTCTTCTTCCAACGGCATCATTTAAGCCTATCAACAGACCATCGACCCCAAGGTCTGAGTAGTTTGAATCGTATATTGTGACCCAGTGAGAGGGCAAGTGTGTACTAAATTCTGATGAGGCTGGTTGATCTAGCAAGGTACGGCTTATTTACAATTATTTATTCATGTTTTAACTATAGTACCATGCTTGCTTGCAGCAGAGACGCGCGGGTCTCCAACAGCAATAGTTATGATAGGCAGATTTTCCACAAGCGTCTTCGGTGAAATGCCGGATCGCCCTTTTCTACCCTGTTGCGCAGCTTCAGATTATTTCTGCCGAGACCTTCCCTTGCAAAGCAGGTTTTGATTTTTAAGAAGCCACCAATAACACCGTCTAAGCCGATGTGCCGATTAACTCAAGAAAAGTAAGGAGATTTACGCTGGAAGCCTCTTTGTTCCAGCAAAAGCAACAGGTTTTAGACATGAAAAGCGCTGGCAGTTTATAAAGAACTCCCGAGAGAGAGAAGCGTAAACTTTTCTCAAAAGCACTTAGTCAGTGACTGTACGTGCTGGGAGTCACCTTGTCACAAAGGAGGGCGGCACTGGTAGTTAAAAACTAGCATCGAAGTGGGCACAAGCCAAGAAGGCTCAGGCAGGCAATTTTGACAAGGTCTGAGGCTGACCACATTGGGCCGATGCTAGCCTTTCCAGGCCCAGCTGAAGGGGCTGGTTTGGACCTTTAAACCTTCCGGGGATGGGCCACAGGGAGCACATAACACCTGTGCTCCAAGCACTGCATTGGCTGCCCATTGTCTTCCAGGCCCAATTCAAAGTGCTGGTGTTGACCTTTAAAGCCCTTCACGGCCTAGGCCCCACTTATATGAGTGATCGCCTTATGCACTGGGCGGCACCTGCGGTCGTCCGGGGGCATCCTCCTGGAAGTCCCACACTATCAGCGAGTTTGGACCGACAGGAGGCCGTTCTCAGCGGCTGCACCATAGTTCTGGAATTCCCTTCCGGTGGGACGAAATGGTAAGACCTGGCTCTTCCACCAAGCGTTTGGTGGGGGAGAGTGGGTGGGGAAGAGTATTTTAGTTATAGAGTATTTTATGCAGTCAGAGGTTTAGTATAATTTTATGTTTTTATTATATGATTTGTATTTATGTTTACATTCTTTTACGTTTTTTGATATTGTAAGCCGCCCCGAGTTGCTTGGTGAGAGGGGTGGGGTAACACTGCAATAAACAAACAAACAACTTGGGTCCCCCACATACCTGAAACACCGTCTCTTCTGTTATGTGCTCCATGGCGATCCCTGCTTCAATCGGCCAGATGCGCTCTCTTGCAGGTACCACCGATGAGCCGGGGGGGAGGGGCGGGCCAGGCCGTTTAGAGCTTTTAAAAGGTCAAAACCAGCATCTTGAACTATGTCCGGAAAGGCTAGGTCCAATGCCCTCAGTCTCAGAGTCTACCAAAGCCTGAGCAATTTTCTGGAGGTGATGTAAGACCTTTCTTTTTGGCCAAGCGTTTGGCTAGTGGGGATAGGGACTGGGGGCTTTAGGGGATAGAAACTTTAGCATTTATATAGCACCAGCGATGTACCTGGCGCTTTACAAAAAACAAGATAGACACGGTCCCTACCCGAGAGCTTACAATCTAAAGACAGGGGGAGGGGAGACAGGGAAGAGGGAACAGAGGGAGAGACAAGAAATGTGACATTCATGAGGATGTGAGAACTCAGGTACATGTTCTTGGCTTGGTTACAGTAAATTGGGAGTTTATAGATAACAGGTGGGGGATAATCCTGGGTGGGGATGATTAGCAGGAGTTAGGAAAGGCAGAGTGGAAGAGGTGGGTTTTGA
>QEPC01013826.1:3803768-3873192 GCA_003113815.1 Sphenodon punctatus
CCCGTCCACCATTTTGTCTTCCTGGGCCCTATCCCCTCCTACCCGGGCACGTCCTCCTCACGTATTCCCTTCCCGTTCCCCTGGAGTGTGGGAGCCGTGTGTGGTGACAGACTGGGTTCCAGTGGCTCAGGCCCCTGCTCCTCATCAAGCGCCCTATGATGATAGGGGCCTAAGTTCCAGGTGCGCAAGCCCACGGAACGGCCCACATACTATCCTGACGGGCTTGGATTCCCAGATAGATTCCTGCCAGAGAGGGTGCCTGAGCGTGTGCGTGGAGAGACTCGAGCGGTGGGTGTGTGGGGGGTTAGGCCCTTCCCAGGCCATCCAGGGCCACGCCCTTTCCCCCTGCCCCACTGACAGACGGAGGGAACAAAGCGCAGATGTTCAGACAGGAAGTTCTAGCGATGGGAGAAGGCGCAAAGACTGTTTAGGTTAGGGGGGGAGAAAGCTCCATTCTGGGCGGTTAAATACAGCCAAAGGCTAGTTGCTGTCTCCTTTCCAGTGCCTGGTTCTGGCCCCTGGATCCAGTTCCTACCCTCGAACACTGAAAAACTGAGCTCAGGGGAAGGGAGCAGAGATGAGGGCAGGCACCCAAGGAGAGGGGACGGATCCATGGCACAGATCCATGGTCTGGACCTTCCTTTTCCCGACTGCGCCCCTTAAGCATCCTTGATTTCTGCCCCCTCCATTTTTCCGCAGCCCTCCGAACTTCTACTAATTTTCAACGTGGCCCCTGGGAGCGAAAAGGTTTCCTACCCCTGATCTAGGGAACAGAAGAGCCCAGGTATGGCAAGGGTGGTGGCAGAGGAAGAGCGAGCCATTTCCCCAGACAGGAACATACTCCAGAGGAGCGATCCCCTACCGCAGGCACCACTAGATTATATTGCATGGCTCCTTGCGTGTAACCAAAGGACCCGCCCTTTAAAAATTGACAACTTTCTTCAGATCAGGAAACCCATAATATCCCATGTTCCTTCTTTGCAAGATCCGAGACTGAACAGAAGAAAAACTAAAGAACTTGTAGCTGACACATTTATTTTGGGGGGAAAGGGGGGGGGGAAGACTGGATCTTTTTCTCAGGAATCAAGAGAGTAGTCAGTACGTTTAATAAATTAGTGCCAAATATACAGAAGAAAATACTTTGTTCAATTAAGAAGAATGGCCTCACAATTGAGGACAGTTATATAAAAAAATATAACCCAACGTAGCTTCCGTTTAACAGGATAGCTTCTACCTGAAAAGTTCTTAAAGGTTTTCCCTTCCGAGTGCGCTCCTACCTACCCAGGAAGGACAATCTTGCAGCTTGAGGTAACGAGAGAGACTTCTAGTATTTGGGAATTGTCCCAGTTAACACTGGAGCCTTCTTGCTTCTCCCGGAAAAGGCAAAAGTTGGCTACGTACTACGCAGTGCCTGGCTCCAAGCAGCAAAGCACTTCTGCATGTGCCGAACCTTGGGAATAGCTCCATTGACTAATGGACTCCTGTGCTTTAAGATTAAACCTGTGCTTAAGTACTTTGCAGGATCAAGCTCCCGGCATTTGATACTGCGTGCACATCCTGTGTCCCGGTTAAAACTAGGCAAACAAGTTAGCTCCATTTCAGAACTTCTGGTTGATTTTAATCACAGAGGGCTCATTTAAATTTGTAGGCAGATGAGTAGAAATGGGAAGTGGATTGGATACCCAGCCAGGTATATGGGCATCTCTTCGGGCATTTGCTGTATAACACAGGCAGCAAATCCCCACCCTTCCTCCCCAGCTTACCTAGGTTCAGGGAGGGTGCGGTGAGGCCAAGCATTTGCCAGATTGGACAAGCATTTCTGGTGGCAGTGGGGCAAGCTAGTGTCTAGGGGCTCATTCTGAGGCCTGGCCAGACTGACTGAGACTCTGGCTGAGCGCCCAAACCTAGAACACTAGCAGACCCCCAGACTTGTGTGGCCTCACTGCCTCCATCATGCTCTGCTCCAAATAGTAAGCAGGGAAAGGAGACGAAAGCCAATTGGGAAGCCCATGGTACTCGATCTGTCATCCAACAAACTGGGTGCCAGGGAATTGACAGGTATGCCAAATTTCGTGGGTGCCCATTTCACTGTAGTAGATTGCAGTAGCAGTGTGACCACTGCATATTTAGTAGACTCTGGGTATTTTCAGACGTGCTGGGCCTGGAGGCCCGCCACACTGAACCCCCGACTAGGATCTCTCTCAGATCCCGGTCCGTGATGAAGCTGGCCGTCCTTCAGACATGCCGGCTCCATCACTGTGGGGCATCGGGGAGGGGGCGGGGCTGCGCAGCACGACTGCACAGCCCCCCCCACCCGTGCATCCCCCCCCACGGGGAGATGGGCGGGCATAGTGGCCAATGAGGCCGCTGTGCCCGATCCCGTACCATGGTTCGGGGCACGATTCCGGACCGGGGCAAGGTAACTGTTGTTACTTTTGCCCTTTTCCGGATAGTGGTCGCTTTAACCACTGTTCTCGACTTCCGGCCAGCCAGAGGTCCAGAACCGTAGTTAGGTTTGACCTCCCGACAGAGATTCACTGTGGTGAACATCTGGCGGGCGTCAAATGGACGTTCATGGGAACTCCGCCACCACAGGGGATCCACTGTGGTGAAAGGCGTTTTCGTAACATCTGAAATTACCCCCTTGTGTCTATTTGATGTGTTATAAACATTAACTTGCATGTAAGCTTTCCCTTGAAAACCCTTCTTCCCAGACATATGTAGGGTCCAAATTCCCATTCCACTGAAGTCAATGGAAAGGCACCCTCTGACATTAGCGGGAACAAGCTCTTAGAGCATACATTTTCACTAAGTTAACAGCAGCTACGCACATTGCGTTCCTCATAAGAGCAGTTTCCCTCTGAAAGTTGTCCAGGGAGATGCTGGCACAGGAAGGATTCGGTGGATATCTAGCGGAACATTCCAAGCCCGGGACTAAACTTACAGGAGTCCTGCAGCATTTGGATACGATTAAGAATTGAGCTCTCCAACAGTTGCCTGTTGATTAAGAGTTGGGATACTTGACAAGACAACTTGGAAGATGTACAAATTATCCTTCGTACCACTGTTTCGTAGCAAGGATTCCACCACGCAGAAGCAAGGGACAAACCTGTGCTTCAAGTTTAAAATCCAAGAGCTGTGACCCAGCTCATTAGTCAACAGAGAAAAAGATGGTGGTGGTGGGGATAAGGATGGCCTGGGATGTCTTCAAAGGGTCACAATGGAGGGCAGAGCGTTTTGGTGTGGTACATAATGATAATGGCCATATAAATATAGAGGAGGGCAGTTTGGCCATTTTGTAAGAAGAGAGAAGCAGAAAGGGGGAGGGAAGGGACATGAGCCACATTGGGACGCTCACATCAACAGAGCGCACTCCTCATTTGCCAGGTGCGCGTGTCTGTGTGTGTGTGGGGGGGCTACGCACGCATCAGCGCTCTAGATTTAAAGGGGCCCCAACCCTCCTTCACAGCAAAAGGTTATTGTCCCTTCTCACTCATAATGTCACCCCTAGAGCCCAGCACAGCCCCCCCTCATCTCTGTGTGGCCCAGACGTCCGCTTGTCCGGACCAAATGCGCTCCCCTGTTTATTCCACACAATCTCCCATTCCAGGCAACAGCCACGATGCCGCACAATGATGCTGCTTGCTGGCGTGGGGAGGGGGATCCACTGACATCCAGCATGGCCCTTTGGCACGCCACCGACGCGTGTGCAACTCCCTCACACCTGGCGAACGAGAACTGCACCCACCGTCTCCAGGAAAAGCACATGGAATCGTTTATAGACGCCTCGGACCTATCTCCCCAGCCTTTGTCTGCACCTAGGAGTTCCCATTTCAGAATTTCACAGTTTGTGGTTATTTTGCGCTGGGCCTATTTTCTCCTCAGGATATTGCATATAGGAGAGAGCACTTTAAAAAGGCACAATTTCTTTTTCCATTTTTAAGTGTTTGCCATTTTCTGAATTTCAAAAAGAAAGTCTCCCACCTTTTTCTAGTTGACCTAAAAAAAAATCCCATTGACCTGAACATACGTAGATCTAATCAAGAATAAGAAAATTCAGTAAACGATGATTCGCTACCCAAATAATTTACGATTATAAAAAAAAGAAAAAGGATTAGAAGTACCTAAATGCAAGAACACAACTCCGTTAAGGTGTGTGCTCTTCTGAAGTGGTTTGACCATGGCTCTTTTACTAGAGTCTTCATGACGGATGTAAGACGCAGCCATCTTGCAGCTCCATTAGCTGAGTACCAGAGAGTCCTTAAGCTCAGATTTTCCTGTGCTCCGTCCCAAAAAGAATTTTGTTTTTACTTCAGTTATCATCTTTGACCATGTGCTCCACATGGAACTATTTCTGAAGCACAAATAAGGCCTTTTTAAAAAGAAATAATAACAACTGATATCTGTTCTTACTACTGCGGCTCAGGGAGATCATCTAGACACAACTGAGTCTGCATCGAGATTGTTCAGAAGGTAGAGTTCAGGGTGAGCAGTGATTCCCAGCTGATACTAGAGAAGGCAAAAAAAGAAGAAAAATTAGGAGAAACAATGAAGGAAACAGAAGCCAAAAAGAGACAACGAAATCAACTGTAAATGAGACCAAAGTCTATTCTTTAAAAAACCAACCAACCCAGGATCAGTGTAACAAGCAGAGTTTGTGATTTTGGTTTTCTTCAGATTTAACGTTTTCTAAAAAATACAAATAACCTTGTGCCTGAAATGAAGAATGTTTTAAATTTTGTTCAGAATGAGTTTTATGACTTGTCTCCCATTAGAGCCAGGTAGCCTGACCTGGAAGCCATTTAGAGATTAGGCAATTTACTGAGAGACTTGTGTGCCTTTGGGTTGCACAGCTGGACACAGCAAAGGTCACGCAGCTCTCCAGCAGCTAAGTGCTATTTTCCCCCAACCAAAAGGCTATTTCAGTTAGGAAGTGGTACTGACTGCAGGCCAAACACAATTCCAACCCATGCCATGGCTCAACACTATAATCAAATGGGTTAAAGTCCTACTTAACCCAGTGGGCATCTCCTTTGACCATGTCAATTTTAAATAAGAAATTAAGACTTTCACACTGTACAAAAAACAAACGGTTCACCTCGTGAAAACCAAAACAATTGTTTGGTTAAATCTGAAGCAAATCTGATCGTTACAGATTTTCTCATCAATCTGAACAAAGCGTCATTGAAATTATTTTTTAAAAATAAAATAATTCAATCATCCATCGTGCTTCAAAAGAGGAGATGGCTATTAAAGCCAGGAGCCAGACTAGACATGGGCACTGCGTGCTACAGGGAACTCAAGCTAGATTAGATTTTTTTAAAAGCGGCGGAAGCGTAATGCTGTGATCCAGTGGGGAAAAACGGAAAAAAGAGGAATTCACTCTCCTCTCATTAAAATGCCGACTTACCTTTTGCAAGCCCTGTTGATAAGCAACAAAAAGCCGCAAGATCTCAAAAAGCAGACCATTTATTCGGTTATTGAAACAAAAGCCACTAAAAGAATACTACGCAGGTTTGAAGCAGCATATGCAGAGAGAGGAATTGCCTCATTTATCATAGTATGGAAGCGCCTCATTACATTAATACATTATTGGTATTAGATCCAAATCATTTATTAATCATTGGATGGATGGCTAACTCTTTTCTGTGACCCAGCTTTAAAATCATGCCTCAGCTTCAGTAATTTGTGGAACAGAGCTACTTGACAACTTGGGTCACCAAGCCTCTTCCCTCCAGAGTAGCCACACTGACGTCCACAGAGCTTATTCTGGAGGAAGTAGTCTTTGAATTGCGACCTTGATCTAGAAGTCAACCTACAGGCTGCGGACAGAATGATAAGCATTTCACACTACACGGACTGACAGACCTGGGGGTAGGGTTCCCATTGCCTTGTTACAACATGCAAATTTGGTCATTTCTGTGTACATAGAAAACCATTCTCCCTTAGCATTCATTTCATGCTTATTCAATTTAAAATAATTCAGTAATGAATCAAAAGCACAACTGATTTTTTTTTTCCTCCCCAGGGGACTGGAACTTACCAACTGTTTCTCACCAGCCAGAAAGAAAGGAAACTAAGTGGATATTTTATTTTATTTTTAAAAAAAGAAGAAAAAAAGAATCAAGCTACTGTAGCAGGCTTATAAACTCAAATGTTTCCTCTTGGCAAGGAACAATAAAAAAAGAGAACACATAATTACTTACACCTTCCAGTTCCCTTACAGCAGGCAGAGAAAGCTTGTAATAAAAAGAGACAGAGAGAGAGAGATAGATTCCCATATCACATAATAACTCCATTCAGTTTCTGAATGGGAGAAAGATTTTCTGGTTTTGTTTTTGAGAGAAAAAAAATTGAAAGAGTTCGAACTGCCTGCCCAAATCAAAAACTACTTATACTCCAGGGAAGGTTTGTCCTGGCAAAACACATTGGCATTTGATTTGTTGCATTAGTAAGAAGTCACTTTAGACTGATTTAGCACGGCTGTTATTTTGACCGCAGAGCAAGTCAAGAGGTGAGTTGGTCGAGCATGCAAGATGGTAATTTTGTCTTCCCTGTAAATTAACTGAACCCCCCCTTTCCCCCCGCTGCCACACGATGTTATTTTGGGTAGTCAATCTGCATAGACTGATTAGCATTAATCTTTAATGTCCTCTGGGAGAAGTAGCATGAAATACTGCTCAGAATTTCAAACTCAGCCAGCCTCTTGGTTGAAAGAAAGTCGGGAGCAGCACTCAACCCCTAACAGGAACTTCAGCTCTTGGGGAAGGCCAAAATTCTGGAATACAATGGTGTCATTTTCCATCAGTGCTTCTTAGACAATCCCTTATGATATCTCAGAAACGTTTGGTTATCAGTTCAATCCCGGTATGGTTTTAAGTGCCGCAATTAAAAAAAGACCCAAGATACCAAAGTTGAAAAAAGTTTCTACTCCTTTTTAATCGCAAATGAACTTTGTACAAATTGGTTCATGATCCATAAAAAATAAAAATAAATCAGGTTTCACAGACGTTCGAAGCCCAAGCTATAGCATACACAAGATCTGATACACACTTGCACAGAGTTGCAATTTCCCATCACATTCAACAGTGCCGATCGTAGTGTCGCAGGAGCTCAGCTAGTTGCCTCCCAGTTTCAATGAAGCATTAACTATTTCTGTCTTCTGATGCCGCACAAAATTTAAAAATGCATGGAATTTTAAAAGCCTTTTTATTAGTAGGAAACTGCACACCCAGCTAAGGAAGGCAATGAGACTCAAACTTAAGAGCAGTTGTATTTTGGCAACATGCCTTCCCTTCAACTGCTCCTAAACAGTCGTGCTGGAAAAACGCGAGGGGTGAGGGGGGGATTAACGTGCAAACCCTGGGATCCAGCGCCCAGGGAAATCCAGAGGAAATTTTCAACTAATGCTCTGAGGATTCAACTTTCATCGCTTGATAGACAGAAAAATATATTCAGTCAAGTATGTTCTATCAGCTAGAAGAATAAGTTAGTGAGCTTGATAAGCTTGTTCAGAACAGGGATTTAAAAAAACAACAGTAATGGAGCAGCATTGGTGTATCACTGAAAATTCACCTCTCCCTCATAAGCAGCAAGTGATTTCTCACCCAGTGCACAAAGCACTTCAATTTATATAGTCAGAGCACTTATCGTGCTAGGAGCTGCACGTGCACATGTCAAGGAGAGAGGATCATTTTACTGTTAATGGGAATTGTTGAGTTAATGCTTCCCTCGGCAATTTGAGGTTACGGACTAAATTCCTCCTTGGCTATTACAAGGGGCAGAACAGTACCTCTAAAATGTACCTTTGCATTTCCAACATGATCGGGTTTTTGACACCCACACGACACACAGCTGGAAACGCTAAATTAGATTCCTGATTTGGACCAAATGTTCTCATGTTACTCCAATTATATCTACAAGCCCACGCACCCCCATTTCCACAACGGACACACATTTCCATTCTTTATCTCTCTTAACAGGTGTTGGTGAAAAAATGTGCACCCTGCTCGTTGCAGCTAAGTATCATTTAGTGTCTGAAGTCTGTCCACACAGGAGATGCGACAGTAATAAAATAAAATAAAATAAAGCTACCATTCAACTTGTAAAATCTGCCCAAGCCTTCAAATGCTACAGAGGGCATACGACACTTTCAACTGTACAAATACAAACAAGTTACCTCTCTTATGGTAAAAAGAGAGGGCGTGATGAACGAGACAATGAATTACCTGAGAAAATGGCGTCTCCACTAAGGGCTACAAAAACCCTACGTACCTTGGCCATTCTGGGTAAATATTCCAAACAGCTTTTTTTAAAAAACTAACAGAACCAACCCCCCCACACCCAAAAATACACCTAAGGCCAAGTTGTAGTGTTCAGGAGAGTGACGGACCAGCATAGCACAGACTCAGACATTGTGTGGACAGGCACTAGATAAACAGTATCCACTTAGAGCTGTTACTGTGTCTCAATTCTTGATAAGTACCCTACTGTTTTCCAGCCCTAAGCCATCCTTGATCTGAGACTGCCAAGCCAATGGCAACTTTGTGATGCCCTCAGACTAAAGGGATTGCCGAATCAGCGTCATCTGTGACCAAAGGAGCCCAAGCAAGTGCACTAACTCCCCAGGACTCTTCATTGTAGCAAAGACCGAAAACATTGGTAGAGGATGCTAAATTAAGGACAAACCCAGACACCGGACGGCTCTTGGACCTGTCTTAGCAGCTAAACAAAGTGTCCACTAAGTTGCAAATTTAGAAGCTGAAGAAGCAGCAGGAAGAAACAACAGTCCAGCTAATGCGGCAGGTCGAAATCTGTTTCGTTTGGATCCATTTAGCAATTTATGCGAGCTACCTAACCCTCCGTTACTCCCCTCCCTCCAGAAAGATTAAAGCCTGTCAAATCACAGGGACAATATGAACAAAAAGATGACCTCTTCTTTCTCAACTAGGAGAAGGAACACATCATTTCTTACTCTGCGTTTTGCTACAAGACTGCCCTGTCACCAGGTCAAGAGGGATTCACTTCTAGAAATGGAATAAATGCCACTTAAAAAAGGGAATGTGCAATAGGGTTTGGAATCGGTCTAAGAGGCTAAAACAGGGCACATCTTTTGCCAAAGCTTAGCTCGTGTGTGACTCACGAGAGAGTCTCATTTTTAAAAATCCAAAATGGCGGGAGGCTGTTTTAGGACATCCCACTATGTGAATACCCCATCAGCTGCAGCACATTGTAGGGAACACAGGCAGAATCTCTCAATGTGATACAGAGGGATTAATCTTTTTTTTTAAAAAATAAAAAAATACAAGCATAACCTGTAAACATTCAAAGACTCTTTTCCATTTGCTGATCACCAGAATCATGTGTCCAGAATGGGAAACCAAACACAAATGCAGTTCGAATGCTTCTGCTTGAGATTCCTATCATCAAGGGGAGAGATCTAAACAACAGATGCACTGCAGATTAACCAGAACCAGCATATCTTCTCCAATGCATTCAAAAGCAAGAAATAACAGGTGCCAACGTTAAATTATAGAATAGATCCAAATTCCGATCTACGGAGGTTGAAGAAATAATTCGGCATCACCAATTTTGATATTGCCCCATTCCTGAATTTTGGGGCTTTAAATTAGGCACCACGCATTACGACCACAGATACTGGGTTGGATTAAGCTTCATGGGCAAATTTAAATTTTATGTCATTAAGTTTTTTTTTAAAAGCAGGGAAGTCAAACGATTTCAGAAGCAGAAGATATGCTAAAATGGGAAGAGGCAACGCAGAACGCGAAGTGTGTTCCGCGTTTGGCAAGTTGCATGCGGCTACCGTGTAGCTTAAACTGATGCCCTTTCTGCCAGCAGCATGACATTTTTATGTGTGTGGGGGGGTTGAGGAGTGTGATTGGAGGGGGTCAGCAAGGAAAACAGCAATCTTAGCAACACAATATTTTCCAGTATATATACATCGAGATTTTTTTAAAAATACAACATGACTAATAATACACTTATTCTTTGTGCAAATTGCACATACATTTTGGTATGTTCACACAGTAAACCATAGAAACGCACTGGCTCTGATGGCTGCTGTGTACCGACAGACCCAGTATTTTAATTATTTTGAGCGACAGGCTGTTCTTCAGTAAGCAATGTGCTAGTGACGCTTACCGTTCGCCCGCAGGCCAGGAAAGAGACCCCAAGAGCAATCAAACACAGCCAGCTCTGGAAGGAAGAGAACGAGAGGAGATTTACTTACAGAAATCCGCTTCGGCGAGGTATGCTTAGCAGCCACATACTAAATAAATAACCCAGTTGTAAACTGACGGGACTCTAGGTGCTCTCCTTTTTAAGCCCAGTTCCCCGCAACTCACGGCGGTAACAGAGCCGTTCATATTCCCCAGTGACAGCTCAGTTTCTTGGGAGCTGTACAACGGTGCAGAGCTTGGAGATTTACAGGCCTGGGCTGCGCAGCCGTCTGTCAGGGATGCTGTAGCTGTGGGGTTCCACTAGCCAAGTTGGGGGTTGGACTAGGTGATCTTGGAAGGGGGTCAGACTTGGACCTTGGGAGACCACAGGGTTCAAATCCTGCCTCAGCCATGAATATACTGGGAGGCCTTGAGCACTTTCTCACGTTACAGGGTGTGTGTGTGTGTGTGTGTAAACATGCACAATCACAGCTTTGTAATTAGAGGGATTAGCACCTGTGAGAATGCACTAATCCCCTTTTATCCCACGAGAACACCCGTCCTTTTAAGAGCGACATTTGGGGACCTGATAATGTGCGAGTGTTCTCGTGGGATAAAAAGGGATTAGTGCATTCTCACCGGTGCTAATTCCTGCAATTACAGAGACACGATTGCAATGGCGCAAGTATTCCTGCTTCCCCCTGGTAACGTGTGAAAGTGATCACTGTCTCCTGGCCTCAGTTCCCCATCTGTAAAATGGGAACAACAATGGCCTACCTCACAGAGGTGCTGGAAGGGTGAACTAGAGAAGGATTTTAAAGCACTTTGAACACTGAAAGTGCTACAGAAGCGATACTACATACAAACATAAGAGCCGAGGTTCCCAACCGCAGTGAGTAGGCCATACTTTATACATTTTGCAAGTTGGCTGCTGTCTGGGGGTCATGAAATAACCTTTAAGTCTCATGCAGACACACACAAGGGTCACACAGGGCTTCCGATACTATGTTCATTCCCCGAGCCCAGTGGTGCCATCGCGATTGAGGAAACAAACACAAAATTGGAAAAAAGCCTGGAACCCAAAGCTCAAATCCTGGCCTCCTGATTCATCCTTCAGCAGGTCTTGCCCGGGGTGGAGCTAGGTTGGGTTGGGCCCTGTCCTCCTTTCCCAGTGGCAGGGGACACAGTCGCTCCAGGGCCTGGGCTCTTTGTATTATAGCAACACCCTTGGCATTGGCTGCCCTCGTGCCTTTGCTTCCATAATTGAAAGACGGACCGCGTTGATGGTACAGCTACCACTCTGCAGGTGGTGCGAGGGTGACTTGGCCTTTGCGTGGCACTGCGAGTTAAAGGGTGCTCCCTATAATCCGTCCCAGCTCACGAGTCGCAGGGCTGCATGACGCCCACATTACTTACCAAATATGCGACAAAGGCGAGGTACATCAGGCTGACCAGCGCAGCCACCACGTACAGCGCCATGTAGCCCAGGGCAGTAACGTAGACCACCACGAAGTACATGTTAATGGAACAGATGATAAGAACGAGAATGCCGCCTGCGATCTTCCAGCCCCTGCAAGGGAAGCCAAAGCAAATCAGATCATGGTCCAATGGGAGGACAGGGACTGGCAACCCCTAGTACAAATGGGAGAGAACCATCTGAGCCTACAGTGGGCAAAGCACCAATTATAAAAGGCACAGGCCAAAGCTTTCCACGCTGTGGCCCAGGTGGTAGAGTGCATGCTTTGCATGTATAAGGTCCCAAGTTCAATCCCTGGTATTGTGCCTGGGTGTGGCCTCTGCCGGGGGATCCTGGAGAGCCAGCTCTGAAACCCTGCCGCTGTGTCAGGTTGTGACAATACTGGGCTAAGATGGATCATTGGTCTGACTCAGTCAGGCAGCTCCTTATATCCACCCAACTGACTTAGCAGCCTGATATTTCTATAGCCCCACTTTACAATCATCAGTTATAGACAGATCCCTGCTCCAGGGTTTACAACTGAGAAGAGACCCAGGAGGGACCAGCTTTTGTGAAGCCACCTGCTTTGGGGCAAAAGCCACGCTCTACTAGGTTAAAGGAAAGGGGGGGGGGGGAGGCTGATTGCTTCATGTGCCTACTACAAGGTCCTGCACTGTACCCAAGGTATCATCATTATTGATACAGGCACCAGCAATGGCCTTGGCATTGAACAGTTGTGACTAGAGACGGGTCTCTCCTCCAAGGGGCTTACAATCTAGGCTGTACAGGGAAGGGGAGACAAGGGAGACAGGAGCAGAGAGTTGAAAAGTTGCAGGTGCCTGTGCTTAGCTTGATAGGGGATAGAACTTCATAAAATCAAGAGCGTTGTGGAGTACGTAGGGAGCAGTTATTTATCCTCCCCAACAGTACTAGAACTAAGGGACACTCCATGAAACTAACTGGTGACAGACGGAAAACAAATAACTATTTTTTTTTTTTCACGCAATGCACCCTTAACTAGGGGAATTTGTTGCCAAAGGAGTGTGATCAAGGCCAGCAGCAGAGCTGGGGGTTTAAACAAGGATTGGATAAGCTCTTGGAGGGTAGGTCCATTCAGGGCTATTGGTCAAGTAGGCTGGGGGACCTAACCTCCGACTGTCACGGGCTGGGAGTGAATGGGAGGCAACGCATCACCCCGTGATGAACTGTTGGGGACTTCTCTGAAGCGACTAAGAATGGCCGCTGTTGGAAACAGGATGCTGGAACTGATGGACCATTGGTCTGTCTCAGTCTGGCGCGGACTGTGTTCTTATGGTTACCCAGGGAGGAGCGGTGTGGGTGTGTGTGTGTCTTGAATGAAAGGAGAGTAGAGTAGAGGGAGCATCTGTGAAAAGTCTGCAGGGGTGAGGAAATGGGGAAAGGACGATGGAAGAGGGAGGGATTTGAAGGGAGGGAGGAAGCTCAGCGTAAGGCATCCAGGAAGCCGGGTGTAGGAGACAGCACGGGAATAAGGGTGAAGATGGTCTGGGGAGTAGAAGACTCTGGGGCAAGCAAGGGTGGCGGCAGAGGAGAGGCCAAGTTCCCAGCTGGGAGCACAGTGGGAAACGAGGACCGAAAGACAGGGAGAGGCAGGGTCAACAAAGAGCACTGAAGGCGAGACCAAGGAGTGTTGCTTGCTCTCTGCTATCGGACCAGACAGACCAGCGGTCTGATCCTGTACGGTACTTCTGGTTTCTGACTTCACCGAACGGCCAGGTTTCTGTAGCAACAAGGGGGCTGTTTTTAGCTAGCGTAAAAACCGGACTGAAAACCAGAGAGGGGTTCAGGAAACTCAATTCTAAGTCCCACCTCAACCCCTTTCTAGGAGTGTCTTGCCAGGCACAGCTCTAAGCAAGCTGGGTGAGCGAAAGGGGACGTTGTGAAAAAGGCAGTCCTTTTAAAGGTTTTGTGAAGTGGTTGCCCTGGGGTTCCGAGATTGGAGTGTTTGGTAAGAAAAAAAAAAAAAGTCAACGTGAAGTCAAGAAAGGGCCAGAGATTGGTGCAATTCTTTGTACTTACAAGCCATTGGCGAAGTCATTCATCACGGGGCGCAGGCTGGTGAACGTGAGGACGGGGATCAGCGCAAAGGGAAGCTGCAAAGAGGCAAGCGACACCAAATCAGAGCCTTGGTTGGGCCAGCGGCAGGTTTTGACTTAAGCCATTTTGAAAATGAAAAGCACCCTGCCGTTAATGGCAGCAGGGCCGGCCTTAGAATTTGCGAGGCCCAGGCGGAGCCCCCCATGTGACCTCCCTTGGTGGCCCCTCCCCTCCCCATGAGACCTCCCCTGGTGGCCCCTCCCCTACCCTCATGACCTCTCCCCCCCCGTTGGGGGAGACACTCTACGGGGCCCTAGAGGAAGTTGCATTTGGGAACGCGGCTTCCGCGCCCTTCCCTGAGGTAAGGCCGGCCCCAACTGTCAGAGGACAAGCTTGGATGGGTCACGATTTTAACTGCACTGGGTGCATTGTTTGATTCATATTTTATTAATGTTTTAAATCTATTTATTTATTATTTTATTCTGTATTTTTGTTTTATTTATGGGTAGCTGCCTCGAGCTGCTTTGAGCAGAAGAGGCGGGGTATAAATATTTGATAAATAAAATAAATAAAATGTGAGCACAGGTAACGTCTGGCACAGAAAAATGATGTTTTAAAATCAGGCTCACCCCATAGGCTGCTCAGTTAGGCCAATCTGAACATTAATACAAGCTCCGAGGGACGCGTAGGGAAGGAAGTTGGTTACGGGAAAAGGGGGGGGGGTCCAGATTATAGATCTGTGCTATGAATCTGTCCCCTCTTCTACTGTGCATGCCCCTCTCTCCGCTCCCTTCCCCTGAGCTCTGTCTTTGGAGGAGGAACAGGATCCAGGAACTGGAAAGGGGCCACATAAAAACTAGCCATGGGCAGCAGTTGCCCCCCACCCCCTCACTCCTGGCTTATACCGACCTATCCTACAGAACCCATCGAGATCTAGCACAGCGTTTTTGGGACAGGACAGGCATCCGAGGTTTCCCCTACCTGTAAGCTCATAAGGACGTTCAGAAAATCGTTCATGCCGGTCAGGCGCTCGACATCTTGGAAAATGGCGACCAGCAGCGTTGGGACGATGGCGATGGAGCGGGTCAGAACCACGCGAGCAAAGCGGGACCATTTCAGGTTGAGGAATCCCTGGAATGAGGAAGGGAGAGGAGCTATCGTTACAAAGCCATACCTCCCCCCTACAAAAAGAGTCAATTGCAGTGGCAGGACATCTCTAACCTGGACTCCTGCAACCTCCTTAATGGCCTGCCATGCTCTCTCCCCTTGACCCTCTCATGCCTGTTCACTGCCAAGATCACCCGCTGCTTTGATTATGTTCCAGCCTCTCTTTTTCTCCCTCCGCCAGCTCATTCTCCCCCATCGCAACCAGTACAAATCCCTTGGTCCTCACCGTGAAGGCCTTTCGTGACCTTGCTCCTCCTTCCTACCCTTCTTCCCACTCATTTCCTGCTCCGTTCCCACCCAGGAACTTCACTCCTCCTCTGCCACATTCCTCACTCACCCCCCGTCTTGCCTGCTCCGTAAATCACCATGGCCTCTCCACTCATACCACCTCCTATGCCTGGAACTCCTGCTCCTCACCCCCACGCTCTGCTCCCTCTTGAACTTCTGATCCCTCCTAAAAGCCTACCTCTTCCATCAGGTTTTCCCTAGCTCCTCACCCTCCGAGATTGTTCACTGAGGCTTCTCCTTAACATTCCCCACTTCCCCTGGTAACAAAGCTAAGTACCAACATGACAACAAAGCTAAGTACCTGCACCTGCAACTTCAACATGTCCCTGTCTCTCGCTACGTTCCCCAACCCCCTTGTCCTTCCTTGACTGTAAACCCCTCAGGGCAGAGACCTGTGTGGTCACTGCCGTTTAATGCAAGGAACACTGCCAGGGGTGTTTCAGGAAGAGAGTTCAGATCACGAATTCATCCCCTCATCTCTGCTCCCTTCCCAAAGCCCGCAATAAATTATGGAGGAAGGAATTTTTCAAAGGTGCCCAAGGGGCTGGACATCTAAATGTGCTTGAAAACCTAAGCGTGAGAAGCTGATGCACTGCATCGGTAACAGGGAGGATGCCAACCACCTGGCCTACGAGAGATGAGGCCACATTTGCACTAAGTCATTACTCTGAAGCTAAGGGTTTAATGACCATGTGAAGACACCATTCTGGAGCAACTGCACTCAAGGACGAGGAAAAGGTCAAGGACACTAGATGCCCGCATATACAGGGCTAACAAGAATTTTGCCTTGCTGCGAGACCACTCTGGGGCAAGCTATCCCGTAGGAATTGGCCCGTTCAGGACAGAGTTTAGGCCACCATCCTGGTCATAGAGGGGATGTGCTCAAGAGCATGGGATTGGGTCACTGACTGGCATAAACAGCCCAGCTGAAGAGACATACCTCCATTACGAACTGCCCCGAATAGGTGCCGGTCATTGTCGAGCTTTGTCCTGCGGCAAGGATCCCGATCGCCCAAATGTAGAGCGCAGCAGGGCCAAAGTAACAGCCCAGGACAACCCCCTGAAACACAGAAGAGGTTTGGGCTCAGCATGAAAACCCTATATACCCTGCCCACCAAGAACTAGTCCTCTTTCACCCAGCTACTCAGTTCGGCAGTTGGCCTGTCGGTCCGTATAGTCAAGGGTCTGGTCTAATGCGCCAACTGCTTAGACCAGGAGGAGGGGAACCTTTTCCCTTTCCACCGGACACTTTGAAAGTTAGCACGAGCTCCACCAGCTGGACAGGAGCAGGGAGGGCTTAAAGGGGGTGTTTCAGGATGAGGAGGAGGAGTTCAGATCCTGAATCCATCCCCACATCTCTGCTCCCTTCCCAAAGCTCCACTCTTTCCGTGCTGGAGGGGAGGCGACCGGATCACAGACTCAAGAGTTGGAAGATACCACAAAGGTGATCCAGCCCAATCCGCTGCTTGGAGGCGGGATGACTACGGCTACAACATCTCTGACAGAGGACTGTCCAGCCTCTTTCTGAAAACCTCCAGCGACGGCGAGCCTGCGGCCTCCCTAGGAAGCTTGTTCCATCGCCGCATGGCTCTTAATGTGAGAGAGTTTTTCCTGAATGCTAAACAAAATCTCCCTTCCTGTAACTTGAGCCTGTTGTCTCTAGTCCTGCCCTCTGTAGCCAGGCAGAACAGTTCCTTGTCCTCTTCTTGGTGGCAGACATGCTATCCGGTCACTCCTCAGTCTTCTCTTCGCTAGGCTAAACATCCCCACTTCCTTCACCTTTCCTCCTAGGACTTAGTTTCCAAACCCTTTTATCATTTTTGTTGCCTTCCTTTGAACACGCTCTCATTTGTCAATGTCCTCCTGAAAAGGAGGCACCCCAAAATGGACATAACTGGATCCACAGGCCAGATCCAGGAAGAGGCCCAATAAAAGCCATGAGAAAGAGTTTCCCTCCCCACCCCACCCCGCTAGTTTAGACAGTAAAGACCAGCTATTCTGGACTCCACACATCTGGAGGCATCCAAAATCTGGAACACCTCTCCCCGCCCCTTGCTATGCAGAAACGTCTCCCTTTATCAGGAGCCACTTCATCTGGGTCAGATGTAGATCAAGATGAAAGATGACCACACAGAGCTCATTTGTGACCTGCGGGTAAGACAGCTGCAATTTTGGATACCATATCAGGTGCCTGATAGCCTACCCAAGTACCGATCGGGCACCCAAAAATCCCATGCATCACCGTTACCAAATGACAGATGGGGTGGCAATTGGTAAAGGAACTGGGTAGCTGAAGTCAGGAAAAAATAAATAAAACCGGGACATCAGGTAGCCCGTTGAGTATCTATTAGTACTTGATGTTACCAGGTCAAGTAGCGCAATTTCAACATGTTCTCCTGTTTCTGTGGGTCCTTGTTCCAGTTCAAAGGCCGTTTTTAAACAGGACCCCCCCCATCCCCCACACACCCGAGCGCCTGTCTAAAGGTGGTGTGGGTGGGCACGCGCTCCCGTGACCCATGCAAAGCCCACTCGTGCTCACGCAGGGAGCATCTAGGGGAAATCGGGGATGCTCCATGCAGGGGCAGGAGCGGGTGGTGCACGGGTAGCGGCGCGTTTAACCCACCCGCCTTCCGAGCAGACGTGCGCTGGTGCTCCACGCGGCACACGCAGACCCACCCCACCTCCCCAAGCCGTGCCCGTTTACAAAACGGCCTAAGGCAGGATGGGGATCTGGGCTGGGCTCACAGCAGAGCAGATTAGATTCAGGGCAGAGCATACTAGACCCCTAAAACCATGATACCCACCCCGCATTTCTGACTGCATTCAATACATTAATAATATAAAGCAGGCTGGCTGGCGGCAGCAGATCAAGAAGGCGCCCTGAGCCGTGTGGGAAGGGGGAGGTAAAAATGGAAGGTCAGAGAGCGTGGAGCCAGCTGCTGCTGCCAGGACTTCAAGGTCACTGGTTCAAACCTGTTAAACCCTTATGTTTCCCTCAATAGAAGCGGGGGTGAGTTTTGGGGGAATGTGTCAAGTCCCAAAGGCCCAAGCCAGGCAGAGGCTGCAGCATCGGAACGAAGGATTTCCCCCACGCAGGTCAGGAGAGGGAGGCTCCCCGTCTAAACTCAGGTGCTCCAACCCCACCATTCCAGGCACCTGCCTACCCAGACGCTCAACACGTCCAGATTTGTGGATCAAAAAGGAATATAAAATTCTCAGTGACGTCTCTGCCTTCGAATCGGTTTCCCATTTATTCAAAAGGAGCAGCCAGCTCCAAATCCAGTTAAGGATTGGGCAGTCGCTCGGACGAAACACGACAACTCGCCAGATGTGGCAAAGACCTCGCTCACCCCTTTGTAGATGTCCACTTCCAAGGTATTATTGTCAGCGGGAAAGAGGTGGGCATGCGGGCTGCTGCTGTTCGAACAGACGTCATGCTGAAAGAGAGAGGTTTAAAGAGTTTTGTCTGAGTGGGAAACATTAAAGGCTTAAAGGAAGTCAGAGAAGTCTCAAGAGAACCAAGCTGGCAAGACAAACTTCACTGGATACATCTTCACAGAGTACCATGAGATCAGCTCTTACGGTTCGGAAGCTTCTCCCGATACTGAACCATAATCAGTCTTGTAACGTGAGCCCATTATTTCTAGCCCTACCCTCTGTATGGGGTGCAGAGCAGTTCCTTCCCCTCTCCTTGGTGGCAGCCATCTCCCCTTAAGTCTTCTCTTTGCTAGGCTAAACATACCCAGTTCCTTCAACCTTTTCTCATAAGACTTGCTTTTCAGACCCATTATCGTCTTGGTTGCCCTCCTCTGAACCCGCTCCAATTTGTCAATGTCCTTAAAATGAGGAACCCCAAAGTGGACACCGTACTCCAGGTGACCAATGTCACACCAGGTGTGAGTGAAAAGGGGAAATCTTTTTCTCTACTAAGCAGCAGTGTTAACGCCAGGAGGGAGGGTCCCTACTCCACAGAGGGTGTTAATTACTACCACCCTCCTTTCAAAGGGGTCAATTTTGCCTCCTGGGGTGCGTTATCCTTCCTGAGAGCTGTAGTATTTGTCTGTTTTGCCCACTGCTCATTAATCCCCAGCAGGGAGATCAAGGGATTCAAAGAGCTACGGAACCCCTGCTTGTGGGAACAGAAGCAAAGGGAGGTAGTTACTCCAGAAAGGGTGTGTGTTTGCATGCAGTCCACTTGATCCATGCCTTAGCCTCAAGCGATGTACCCTGGTTCTGGGGCTCTGGACTGGGACCCCCTCCCACTGGCTCCCAAACTCTAGGGCAATTCAGCAGCTGGTCACGGGAGCAGAAAAGAGCACCACCCTTCTCTGCTGCACCAGAAGAACTCCCCTAGCTTGTCCCCTCCCTGGGGTGCCAGTCCCGCTCCCTTCTCCAGAGAGTCTGGTCACGACGCTATGATCTACCAGAGACTAGCCTGGAATCCTGCAGTAGATCGCAGTCTACCTCTTGGCCAACCTCCCGATCTGGAGTCACCCCAGTTGCTCAGGAGAACAAGCCTTTCATATGGGCCATCGACTCCACGCGGCGTTTCATCCTCTCCGAATCAGCTACCCAGCCCCCATTCTCCGGCTGCGGAGGGCGCTTACCACTTGCTGGTTGGTCTGCCCAAAGAAAGCTTCGGCGAAGACGGCAACGACGAAGACATTGATCAGGAAGGAGATGAAGAGGGCAATGCAGGACTCGATGAAGAAATACTTGTTGGCCTCCTTCACCTCATTTTTGTTGGCCCGGTTCACCTGTCTTGACTGGAGAGAAAGACACCACCATAGGGCAATGGCTCCCAGACTTCTGGACTGCCTGTATGGGCTCGTCTCAACACTTAAATATGTTCAGGGCACCCCAGGCAGCAGCAGCAGCCATCCACCAAGTATGGCAAATACGGCAGAATCCAATTAAGTCAAATTTTGCAAGATTTTTACAAATAATTCAACTTATGCAGGAGTGAAAGAAATGGCAAAGTGTTACCAAAGCCCTAACCTCACCCTACCAGCTACACAATTCATTACCTTGGGAGTGAATTAATGGGTTTTTGGCAGCACGTGAACAAAGTAGCTATTGGTGTGGAACCTCAGGCCTGGAGGTTCATTTTTCTTTACAAGAGGCAATAACTGGCCAAGATTTTGGGTGGCCCCTTTCCAGTTCCTGAATCTGGCCCCTGGATCCAGTTACTACACCCCCACCCTCCCCAAGCACTGAAAAACTGAGCTCAGGGTGAGGGAGCAGGGCGTGCACCCAAGGAGAGGGGACAAATCCATGGCACAGATCCATGATGTGAATTCTCCTTTCCTTAAGAGCACTCTTCAAGCATCCCCGCCCCCAACGTCTATGCGGCCCTCGGAGCGTCTACTAACTTTCAAAGTGGGCCCCGGGAGGGAAAAGGTTCCCTGTCGGTGCCAAAGGATCTACCTTCCAAGCTTCCAATGCAGAGCAGTCGTGCGCCTGCTCCTGCTGCTCCCCTGCCTGGCCGGGAACAGAACTGCTCCTCCTGTCTGCGCTCGAGATCCAAGCTTGCAATGCAAGCAAGGCTTGCGGGGCACAGTCAAATGGCAAATTTTCCCTTTCCTGTCCATTGCAATCTGTGAACAATTAGGGCTTTCACCTCATTCGTTATGTAGTTGGGATACTAGGCTTGGCTTCCTGTAGACTCATGCCATTCGGAAACTTTTTTTTTTTCTTCCCCAAAAGAGGCAATAACTTCACCCCAATATTGATTCTAAACCCTCAAGCAACTCGGCTGATTTTAAAGGTTATCATTGTGTGCTTGCTTCTCTTCAGGTTAATATTATAGCTTCTATCAACTAAGGGGATTAGTTAGGCCAACGCAAGACATTCTGGAAAAAGAATGTAAGAATATTCAAAATGCCAGACTGGGTCAGACCCATGACCCATCTAGCCCAGCATCCTTTCTCCGACAGCGTCAGTCAGTGCTGTACTGGGTCAGACCCATGGCCCATCTAGCCCAGCATCCTGTCTCCGACAGTGGCTGCCTTCAGTCACTTCAAAGAAGTGCACAAACCACTCACAATCAGAGGTGAATGAGCAGCAAAGAACTGCGCGCAGACCCCCCTCCCCCTGCAAATTTCAAGCAGGTTGCAATCAACTCAAATAACATTCATCAAAACATTTGAGCAACCTATTTTTTCACCATTTAGGTTCATTGATGTCATCCGTTTCCAGTTTTCCATCGCTGGGACCCATGAAAACAAGTGGTGGAAAACGAACAGTAAAAACTGGAAACGGTCAAACCAAAATTGTGAAAATGAGTAACTGATCAAAGATCAGATGGGGCACGTTCATTACTCAGCTCCAAATGGCAAGATTTTGGGTGGCCTCTTTCCAGTTCCAGGCCAGCTGCAGTCATGAGGATTCAGCTGCCATGAACGCCCCCCATCTCCCCGAATACAAGAGGCCTGAACCCCCGACCAGATTTCACCCATGGACAAATCCTCCAAGAGCTGATCCAATCCTCTTATGAACCAAGTTACGTTACTGGCCTTCACAACATCCTTCAGCAAGAAGTTCCTCAGGTTAACGATAAGTCGTATTCTACTCTTAAAAGGCCATTCTCAGCTATTCAGACACCTGTCGTCGGAGTCCCGCATTCCCACCGCAAAGACGATGCAGGAATCTTCCCGCTCAGTTTACCTTGACCAACGCAGAATGGAGATACATGTTGTGGGGCATGATGACCGCCCCCACAATCCCCACGGCTTGTTCTAGTTGAGGGGTACCGCAGTTCTCGCAATAAGGAAAAAACATCCCTTTCAGCAGCTTGCCCTGTTCTGGTCTTACTGTCACATACTGCAGAGACAAAAAAAAAAAAGCCCACCATGTTAATACCACGACGACCAGGTTTACCTTGAAAGTACTTGTAACGGGGCAGAACACCTTCGGGCCTAAGTTTGCCTGCACGGTGGGTTACGTAGGTTGCTCATGTGCCGCATTCTTTCCATGCAGGCTGCATGTGGGTTGCGTGCATGCCATTTCTGCGCAGTGGGGCAGGGCTTAGGATCGGGCCAACTGTCCTCACAGGGTGCAAACACTGACAGTGGGTTAGTGGGGATGGAGCCAATTGTTGCTTGGACGACTGGCCGGCTGAGGGAGGGAGGAAAGGGGGCTATAAAGTGGGGAGGCTGGGAGATAAAGAAGAATTCCTCTGTAGGTGGGAGAAGGGGTCAGGATGACTCGACACCTGGAGCCTGACCAGAGACGGGTAAACCCAAAGGAGGCCAGAGGCAGAATGTTTCGAGTCCTACATAGACAGCACTGAGTCGCCTGCCTTTCAGGGAGCTGAGGGACGAACTCAGACTCAAGTGCGGGGGAGGGTTGTTGCTCTCCCTGTTACAAGACTCAAAATTGGATTCGCTTAGAAATCCAACAGACTACACCCCAAGTCTGTAACTTGAGCTGCGCCCCAAGTCTGCCCCCATGCACGTAGCAAGAGGCTTCACTGAGGAACAGCGACATGGCTCGGCTGGAATGGGCCCTGGTGCAGGGGATGAAAGAGAGCCTCCCCATGCTCCCCCTCTGGTGGCAGGGAACACAGGACCACCAGGGAGTGTGCCTCCCTACCCCCCGGCTGGCCAGCCCCTGTGTAGCTACACGACCAGACCCTCTTACTGATGGACAGCCAGGCCATGCGACTGGCCACATCCACAATAATGGCTCCATTCCGCACACCTTGGTCCCTATGTTCAGGCAGGTCAACATGACATGATCGGGCTGAACCAATATATTAGGGGAAGATTTATTTCCTCTGCGTCAAACTCCCCCCGCCGCAGATATGCGTTTGTAAGCCCACTCTCAGAGTCGGTCAACAGGTTATTTGAAATGGGCCTAAGTTGACAAAAAACAAATGCACGCAAATTTTATGCAAGTCAAACAGCCTCCCGTTTGTCCCTGGGGCAACTGGCAAACCTCATCTCCAGCCACGGCTGGGGAGGACACTCGGATGGATTTGGGCAGGAGCAATAGAACTGCTGCGGAATCGCCAAGCAACGCCCCCAAGAAGAGAGGCTGGATTCCTGTGTTGCAGATGGACAGGGTGGGGCGTGGAATCCGTTAAGGTCACAGAGGACACAGAGGCAGGCCTGCTTTCATCAGTTTAAACAGCCTTTTTCTTATAAGTATTTATATCCACGCGGGGGTACAGCACGAAAGGAGTCTTGTGGGCCAGATTCGCACCCTAGCTCAAATCCAAGAGTCTCCCCACCCCTATCTACATATGGACAGGAGGAGATGGCCACGATGACAGCTTCTGACCTAAACAAGACTGGTGGCCAGGGAAGAAAATATTATTATTATTATTAATTTGGGGGGGGGGGGGGAGAGGGGCGGTTTCTATGCAGTCTGCAAAGTTTGTACAGTGGCCGAGGAGAGGGACAGCCTCCCTGCCCCGTTGTACACATACAGCAGCGGATTGGCTGCAGCTAGATAGTAAGCGCTACTTGATAAGCTAGCGCCAGCAGCATGCCGGGTGCCAATCAATTACAGATTAAGTCCCTATCCCAAGGGGCTTGCCATCTTGCTTGGCAGTGCTTCCTTTGTGAAAAATGATTAGCCAGGGCCCAAGCCTGCCCCAGGCTATTCAGAGCCATACGGAGTCCTATCCTCAAGCACCAAGACAGCAAGTTCAGAGGAAGGGAGTGGAGATGAGAGCATGGACTGCGATGTGGATTCTCTGTTGGCATGGCAACCCTGACTTCAGAGGGAGCAACCCTACTCCCCTCCCCAACCTAACCCAGTGGGGTGGCAATCCACAACTGGGAGCCTCTGAACTCAAGGGGGGTTGTTTTGTTTTTGTTTTAAACAGAAAGCCAGGGACAGACCTTAGGGTAAGTGTTCAAAACCAACGTTACCTCGTATCCAAATGTAAGGCCCATGATGGTAATCAGGAAGCCAAAAAGCGCTTCCAGTTTTCGCAAGCCTGCGGAAAGAATATGCCATTAGCAATTTCTGCAACACAATTCTCAGAAGTGACGTGGCATGATCCCAGTTGCCACAATGGCTTCGGTGAGTGGGTGCTCTGGATTGCTGCAACACTCTGGTGGGTGGGGTTGATGGAAGGAGAGGCTGGGCATTAAGGGAGAGGAGGGGGTGAGCAGGCTGGGGTTTTCTTTTAATATGTAATGTATTGTTTCGTTAATTGCTGTAGATCACCCTGAGACAAGGTTAAAGTAACAACAACATCACTAGCTTTCTAGTTTTCTTTACTCATTTATATAGTGCTTTCTGGGATCCGAGACTGCACAGCACTAGTGTCTGGTTCACCTTCAGCTACCACCCTGGGAGGTAGGTCATTATTGCAATAATAATAATAATAATAATAATGTATTATTATTATTATTATTATTATTATTATTATAATACAACCAGTGTGGTGTAATGGCTAAGTACACATTACCTGGACCAGGCGGTAGTGGGGGACCCTGGTTTTAGTCTTGCCTTAGCCAGAAACTCACTGGATGACTTTGGGCCAGTCACATTATTCTTTCAGCTAGCCTACCGCACAGGTGAAGATTAAAAAGTTGTTATTTCTATGTAAAAGCACTCCCGAGTGCCATGGCAGGGGGTGCTGTATAAAAATAAAGATTATTATTATTATTCCCATTTTACAGATGGGGGAACTGAGGCTGACTGAGAGAGCAACTTGCTCAAAGCTACGCAGTGAGTTCATGGCATATATGGGATTTGAACCCTGGCTTTCCAGGATCCAAGTCCAACACTTTATCCACGAGGCTACACATGGCACAGAGCCATGATCCCATGGTGGGCTCATTCAGACAACAGTTTGTTCAGAGTGGCTAGCAGCCCAAACCCACATTCTGTGTGCTGTGCTGCAATCCTGGCCACTTCTTATGCGCCTTGTGATGAAACCTTGCTCTCTGTCACTCCATGCAATGGGTCAGCCACTGAAATGCAGGGAAGTCACAGCAAAGGCAAGGCAAACCCAGATTAAGGAACAAGTGGTGAGTTTGCAAGGAGGAAGGGGATTGTGGTTTTGGATAACAAAGATTTTCAGATAAATTCAGAACACTTATTTTGTTGTGTGCGTTTCATAGAGGCGACTTCAAATAAGATAAATTTAAAAAACCCAACATACCGTATTTGTCCAAGAAGAGAAACATGAAGGTGTCAGCAATGGTTATGAGCACACCTCCCCACAAAGGGACTCTGCAAGGAAACACAAGGGAGGTGAGCGACAAGGGGCTAATCCTGTTGCTCCACCATACATCAGGGTCCAAGGCTGCTTCTTTACATCCAGGTCAAGGCCCGCAGACACTTTAAAATCACACAAAGTAAGTTTATCTCAAGGATTTATTTGCCGTCGGCGCTTGGTTACATAAGAAACCAGAAACAACAGGTCTATTGCTATATAAACAATCCAGACAGGAATTTCACCTTATCTACATTGCTCTGCACACTTTGCTCAAGGTTTGCGGAAGGAGATGTAAATTCTCCCGACTCCATCGAGATCTCGTTTCTGTGGTTCTGCTTGACTGTCCTTGGGACGCCTTGGCTAGCAAAATAGCCCCGATCTCTTTTAGTGGCAAGAGGATACAACCTTCCGGGACACCAACAGCCCTTAATGCAGCATGCAAGGAGCCAGGAATACAGGGCATTAATAAATGGGATGACAGCCCCGTTTGCAAGCTGCCAGTGCCATGTTCCACTGACCCACATCCCATCAGTGGCGGTACTTCATACACGGTGATGTGGGCGTGCTGTGATGTGCACAGCGCACAAATGGGCAGGGCTCCTTCCCGGCCGACTGCTCTGCGTGCCTGCTGCTCGCCCCCACTTCCCAAGCGGGGCTTGCAGCCGGTGTGTGTAGCAGCTAGCTGGGAAGGAGGCTTCATGTGCCAGCTGCAAGTCCAGCTTGTCTTCTTCCTGAGTGGGAGCCTCCTTCCAGACCAGCTGCTCCGCCCCGACTGATGGCACGCCCAGGCACTGACCCGCACGCCAACACCGTGCGAGCTAACGCATGCTCGAGTGTTCGCCTACCCCACTTTGCAGGGGGCACCAGACTGGGAACAAGGGGAAGTAATAAATGGCATGGGGGACAACTGGACACCCGCACATGAGCCGTTACGGAGCTGCTTGTTTCCACCTGCAGACTGAGCAGATGTGGGATAATATATAGCAGTGGTCCACAAGCTTTCGAAGTTCCAGATTTATGGCCATTCATTAAAGACAGAATTATTATTAAGTATTTATATAGTGCCAGCAATGAGCCTGGCGCTTTACAGTAAGTGGTGCAGCAGCGCCCCCAGAAGAGCCGGGAACGTTTTAACCTTTTTCCTTGCTGGTTCCAAGGCAGACCCCTCCCAATATTTTGCATTTATTTATTAAGTTGCCATCAGGGCATGCTGCTTGTGAGCTATGGGTTGGGGAACACCGGTATATACAGCAATCACTTTGGAGGGGGCATAGGTCAAAGGATTAAAAAAACAAACCCACACCCACCCCATGCATGGTATTTCTAGCATTTAAATCCAACCAGATCAAAAAAACCAGAGTCAAGCACAGTCAATTCTCCTTCCTAGTTAGTAAGAGCCAACTTACTTGCCAGCAGACAAGAGGTTAATAGCGATTGCTGAGCCAATGACTTCTTGCATGTCTGATCCAATGATAGCCAGCTCAATTATCAGCCACAACATAATTCGAGGGACCTGGATGGAAAAAATTGGAGCTTTAAAGACTTGAAATAAGTACAAACAGGTGGAAGATTTTCCACTCACCTACTCTGTAAGAGCTTGTGTCGATGCAGAATTATTCAGACGTGCCAGAAGGCTAACCCTTCCCCTTTGTACTGGGTTTATATACTGAAGACCTTGCGCTAGTGACTGCTGAAGCCCTATGGGACTACCAATAACTGTAGTAGTCATTGGATAAGACCTTTACTCTTGGTTGGTTTTTTTAAAGCAAAACTTTTTAGACTGCACAGCTAACCTGTGGAACTCCTTGCTGGGGGACATTTAAAGGCCAAAGCATAACTGGATTCAAAAAGACATATTCATGGAAGATAGCTAATGGTCAAGCTGGTGGGATCTCCGACTGTCAGCAGGGAATGGATTGCTCCACTAGGGACTGATTGGGTACTTTTCAGAAGCGACTGAGGCTACCACTGTCAGAGACAGGATCCTGGGCTGGATGGGGCATTGCTCTGATCCACGAGAGCCCTTCTTAGGACCCAAGAGGCTTTGATTCTCACAGATGACTTCCTTCATTTCATTCACATTGGACAGTAAAGTCAAAACAGGGTAGCATCTGAGTTAAAACGGAAGATCTGATGAGCATGTGCAAGAAGTTTAAATCCCCGGCTCATTTCCCCGCCCCCACAAAACCCCCTCTTCACAGTGAAATCATAGCAATTTTTCTATTGCAATTTTTCTTATTAAGAAACAACTTTTACAAAAATAAGTCAGAGAACCTTAAGCTCGCAATCCTTAGACGCACTCGGTGTGTGTGTGTGTGTGTGTGTGTGTGTGTGTGTGTGTGTGTGTGTGTGTGTGTGTGTGTGTGTGTGTATTTCTGGAAATGTTGGCTAAGGGAGGGGAAGAAGAGAAGTGTTTTGCCATTGGAAGGGATTACTCATCCTCGTTTGAAAAGGCCTACCTCTTCTGTCANTTAAGAAACAACTTTTACAAAAATAAGTCAGAGAACCATAAGTGTATAAAATCTCATACATTTAGGTGTGTGAGTCTGTGTGTGTGTGTGTGTGTGTGTGTGTGTGTGTGTGTGTGTGTGTGTGTGTGTAAGGATTACTGGAAATGTTGGCTAAGGGAGGGGAAGAAGAGAAGTGTTTTGCCATTGGAAGGGATTACTCATCCTCGTTTGAAAAGGCCTACCTCTTCTGTCAGACTTCCCATAGCTGCTCATCCTCACCAAGGCTTTTCCCTACACCAAGGGTGGAGAACCTCAGGCCCGGGTACCAAAGGAAGCCTATGGCAAGTTTTTATGTGGCCCCATTCCAGTTCCTAGATCTGGCCCTTGGATCCAGTTCTACCTTCAACCACTGAAAAGCTGAGCTCAGGGCAAAGGAGCAGAGATGAGGTCGTGCCCACAAGGAGAGGGATCTGCGCCATGGATCAGTCCCATGATCTGGGCCCCTCCTTTTCTTGAGCACATCCCTTAAGTGCCCCCCAACCCCTAACTTCTCTGCAGCTCTCGGAGCTTGTACTAATTTTCAAAGTGAACCGAGGACAGAAAAGGTTTCCTGCCCTTACCCTATACCGTCTTGTCCTTCAGGATCCCGCATTTCCCTTTGCAGCTAAGCACAGCTCTGCAACTTCTTGAACGTCTCCCCATTTTCCTCTCCCACTCCTGTGTCCATCCCAGACTGTAAGCGCCTCGGGTCAGGGACCTGTCTCTAATAGCAACTGTCCAGCGTCGGCCATGTTGCTAGCATAGTACCAACCCCAATGCTAATACTAATTCCATCTACCGCTTTACAGCCAACGTCGATCAGCATACATCATTCCCTGCACCTTCCTTCCCCTGCCATTTTACAGGTGGAAATACACAGGGCAAAGGAACTTGCCCAAGGTCACCCAACAAGTCAGTGGCAGAGCAAGCAGTGAACCAGGCCTAGGTCACCATGCTGCCAATTAAAATCAAAACACTTAAATAGTTTCAACAAGGAACACAATATAAATGGTTCTAGTAGGGAAACTAGAGCAGGGGGTTTGGAAAAAACGTTTCCTTTCTGCAAGCCACGCTGAAAATGGAGTCCAAGTTCTGTGTGCGGAGGGAGGCTTAAGGGGTTTCTCGGGATGGGAGAAGGAAAGGGAGGGGTCCAGCTCATGGATCTATGTTGGGGTAGCCTAGTTGAGGGAATGCTGGACCTGGACCGGGGAGGCCCTGGGGAAAAATTACTCTCTCAGCCTGTTTCCCTAGCTCTAAAAATGGAAACAATGGCGATTAGGGGCTAAGATTCGGTCATGGCATTTTTTCTAAAAAGTCATGACGAGGCTCATGGTAGAAAAGATAAGACAATCACGGAAAACTCATGGGTAAAAAAGTTCCATTTTTACTTGTATTTAATGTTTCTGAACATAACACATTGGTTTTTATTTTTTTTAAAATGTATACCCCGCCCCCCCCTTGCCACAGGCAACCTAGGGCGGCTTGTAAGCCCGTGTCAGGAAAACAGGGACACACACACACACACACACCCCTTTCCCTTATCTCTCTGCGAACTAACGCTCCAGGCAGGGGGAAAGGGAACCCGCCCTCTCCCTTCTCTCTCTTAGGCCCTTTTCACATGGGCATTGCCCGCCGTGGGGGCGTGGGGGCTCCAATGGCGGGCTCCAAGCGTGGCCGTGAGAACGGCCACCCACCAACCTCCACCCACCGTGGCCTGTTTGAAATGAAACCCCCCAGGAAGGAGGAAAGGCAGAGAAAATGCAGTCATCTCCTTTTCTAGCTCTGACCCCACCCTCTGCCTCTAGCCACGCCGCGCTCAGGAGGGGAGGGGTCTGGAGCAGCCCGTGAGCGCGGCAGCCGACGCCGAGCGCGGTGCCCTCGCTGCGCTTCTCAAGCTCCGCCCTCCGCCCCCGCCATGCTCTGAAGGGGAGCGGTTTGGAGGAACCCGGCGACGTCAGCGCAGCAGCCAGCGCTGGCTGCCCGTCTCCAACGCTACTATTCTCGGCGGCGCTTCTCTTCTCCGGGGTGAGTCAGAGGCGGCTCCTCGGTGTTTTTTAGGCCAAAGTCGTGGAAGTCACGGAAAAAGCTGTAAACGTCACGGTGAGGGGGGAAATTCACTAAAGATGTGACCCCCATCACCACTGTGACAAAATCTTAGCCCTAATGATGACCTACCTCACAGGTTTGTTAAGAGGGTGAACTAGGAAAGGATTGTAAAGCACGGAGAACACTGAAAGCGCTACAGACATGTTATTTAACAATTCGTCTCCCGTCCTTAACTGCATTTATTTGAGTTTTTGCATTTTTATCTAGTCCTTCCTCCTAAGGCCCGGGGAAGCTCACAACGTATAAAAGCACGTAAGTATCATAGAGAGTGCCTCAAAGGCAATCGGGTCCAATCCCCTACACCAGGAGAGGGGAAACACGCCCCCCCCCCGGGAAATTGTATTGAAAAATTAATACAAATTCCAAGCACATAAGTTTGGGGGGGGGGGGGGGGAGAGAGAAGGGCAGGAGGTGCTTAAGGAGCATGCTCAAGAAAAGAAGGGTCCAGAACATGGGTCTGTCCCTTATCCTTGTGGTCAGACCCTCGTCTCGCTCCTTGACCCTGAGCTTTGTTTTTCAGTGGTTAGACACAGGAACTGGAGCCAGGGCCCAGATTCAGGAACTGGAAAGGGGTCACATAAAAACTGGCTGCGGAGGCACATTTGGCCCCCAGGTTGGAGGTTCCCCTGCCCAACGCAGAGGCAGGGTTCCCACCTCAACTGCCCCAACAGAGAAGCTGCCAGGTTCCATTCTAAAAATCCTTACGCCAGCACAGACACTGGGAACTATTTTTAGATCCTCTGTGAAGGGATGATTTCACATTTCTCTGTGAACACCTCCCCCGTGGATTGCAGAGTCTGACACAGTGAGTCAGGAACTGAAAAACAGCCCACAAGGAAGCCACATTGGCCTCATTGCAAAGAGGCAGCTAGAAATCAGGAGAAAGACTATCCAACAAGCAGGCAGCAGGAAACAACAAGAAGACAAAAGGTAGTTCCCCCACCCCACCCCACCAGGGGCATTGCTCTATTTCTAACTCAGCTGGGGTGGTCCTACACCTTTTCCAATACGGTCTTTGACCCTGCGAAGCATCGTGATTGTAGTCAATGCACGGACCTGCAAAAACGGGGTATATCAGTTGAATTCGAGGGACCCCTTTGAGGCAAAAAAAATGTGTATACTTTTCAGTCCCTGAAAAGGTGTCCGATTGGAAACCCGAACTACAAAATACCATTTTTGTCCAGATCTTTCAGCTTCCGCTCCCAGATTCTGGCGTTTCTCCCCTCTTCCAAGTAATTTCAGGAACTCAAAAATCGGAAACCTGAAAGTTCTGTTTTTTGGTTACTTGGAGCAGTATTCAGGTTCTCGAAAATGCAGGTATTGCTCACGGGAACTAAATCAGGTCCCCATTTCAGCTTTAGAAGGGATATTGCAACACACCGAAGCAGGCGTGGCCACCTCAGAAAGGGAGAGTCTTTTCTATAAACACACACACACACAAAACCTGACAGGTTTGCTTATCCAAGCTCACACAATGCAAGAGAAAGGTTTCTGGAACGGACCGGCTTTCTGCAGCCTTTGATAGCTTGTCTGCAGATTGATGACTGAGGAGATGTGCTCTGTGTTTAAATCTGTTCCTTGGGAGCCTGACTTCGCCCCAGCAAGACAGGAAGCGCCATCCAGACCCGCTATTAAAGCAAGTTCAGAGACTAAACAAAGCATGCATTGTGCCATCCTCAAAACCCTTCATTACAGAAGCACCCTTCCTAGCAGACTGTCATGCGTCTCTCTGTCAGAGCTCTCCTTGGTAATTCAGTCACTCAAAAATTCCCCAGTCTCTTGAGCCTGGTGACCAATGATTTTACTAAGGGTAAAAAGAGACGTGTGGCCGGCAGGACCACTCCATGGGCTGCTCTGAGGCGGAAAGTCCTGGGTGGTACGGCCCGGGTGAAGGTGGCCGGGGAGCCGTCCTGCCAACTGCACGGCCTGCACACATCCAGGAACACAACAAGCGTGCGGCCAGCCGGCCCCGCCCCTGCCATGATGGGCAGCCATGGCAGCCAATGAGGCACAGCCATGGTGGCCCCCAGCCCAGGCCGGGAAAGCCACAGCTGCACAGATGTTCTCACCTGCCCTGGCCCAGTCGGACGGGCATTAGGCTGGGATGTGACCTTGAAGGTTGTCTGGAGGGGACAGCCCGGGCTAGCTCCAACACCACCCAGGACAATCCCGACTACTACTAATCATTCCTATAGTGCTAATAGGCGGAGACAGCGCTTGTGTAATCCCAGGCCAATTTCTGGTGGCGCGTGGTTACACGTACCGCCAAGTCCCGGCCCAATCCGAGCCCGAATTACATCTGTTTTTACCCTACGTTGCACATGAGGAGGTGATATTTGCAAGGTAGGGAAGTGTTAGCCCAACAGAACTATTGAGTGGGCTCACAACTGGTTAAAAAGTCATATATTCAGGGGGTATTTATTAATGGTTCACTGTCAAACAGGGAGGAGGTAACAACTGGAGTTTTGCAGGGATATGCCCTGAGACTTGTGATGTTTCATATATATTTTTTCAGTGACTCAGATGAAGTAATGGAAAGCGTCTTATTATCATCAGATCTGAATGCGGCAATACTGGAAAGGATTGCAAGCAAGGTGGAGGACAAGATCAGAATTCAAAATGATCTCGAGATCTGGGTTGAAAACATTAAGATGGAATACAGCAAAGGCAAATTACTAGTATTTATACAGCCCCAGCAATGAGCCTGGTGCTGAAAAGTCAATGACTAGAGACAGGTCCCCGCTGCTAGAGGTTTACAATCAAGGAGGGAGGAGAGGGAATATAGGGTGAAACAGGGAGACATTCAAGAAGTGGAGAAGTCACAGGGGCACGTGTTTAGCTACTGAAGAGATGGGGTGCCCTGAAGGATAAGATCAGGGGCAGTCCAGCCCCCTGCCCAGATGAGTATGGCCACTATAGGGGAAAGCATCAGTGAGCAATCTATGGGGGTGAGGAGTTAGGGACGGCCTGATGGAAGAGAGAGGCTTTTAGGAAGGATCTGAAGGATGGGAGGGAGGGAGCAGAGTGTGTGCATTCAGAGGAGGATTTCCAAGCATAGGGGGCAGCAAGGGAAAGGACTGTTTAGGGAGGAGACTCCAGGGGCAGCAAAACAAGGAGCTGAGTTCCCAGGAGGGAACAAAGCAGGAAATGAAGGAAGAAAAATCAGGGGATCAAGGCCATGAAGAGTCTTGGAAGTGAGGCTAAGAGTTTGTGCTGGAGATGAAAGGAGCAGAAGAGGGATGGTTCTCTGCTGGTCGGTAGGACAGATAGTTGGGCCCCACAGGTGAGCAGCTGACGCACCATGCACAGTGACCACATCCGAAACCATTACACCCCTAAGAATGGTTACTAGATCACTCACCTTTGGATACTGACGATGACACACTTCTGCGAGGTGAAGTCCCGTTACTACACCCAGCCTTGCTGCCAAACGTTGCAGAAGGAGACCGATGATGGTGGCCAGCAGCAGAACCCATAGCAGCTGGAGAGAGAGAGACACACACAAAAACATGGAAGTTAAGGGCAGCCAGCAAGAGATTTCACAGACACGTAGGGGACGCAGCCCAGCCCCGTGACCCAACGGCCTTTTCAGGTCCCATTTTTGCTAAAAAGCTCCCCCCTCCTCCAGGGGATAAGATCATTAAGTTCATAAGCCTGACACCAAGAGGGTCATGAAGATACACTGCACCCTCATAATAATGCGCTACTTGGGAGCCACGCTCAGTGCTGTATCTTATAAAAGAAACTGCAATATTGCTTAAATCTTAAGTGTCTGGCTGTGCAAACTCCTCTCCTAGGGACAGTAGAAAAATCAGAGACTTCTTCCTCCTGAAGACTCTGAGATGATGAGTCATCAATTCACTGGACATTCTTCCCAGTTGCAGAGTGGCTGTGATGGCCCATTAACTTAGACAATGCAAATCTGGTCCATCTTATCACCAATCTCCAGTCTCTCAACTTGTGATCAAAGGGCTTGAATGAATGAGGATTGCTCCTTTTGTGTTTGCAGACTTGAACCCTGACTCTTGTTAGAACTGAATGTTGTAACAAGGGTGTGATCCAAGAAAGGCTGCGAGCCATTTCCTCCTGCAGTTTTACCACTAGAATACCACCCTGTGAAACTCATTTATCACATTGTTTCTGTATTAAAAGCATGTCCAGTGCATGTCCAGGAGCTAAAAGGGGAGCTAAAAACAGCTTGGAAAACAATCTTCAGGAAATGCATCACGATCTAGTAGGTCTGCTGCCTCTCAGTCCAAGAGTGCCAACTTTGAGTTTTAGCAGAAGTCTTAAGATTTTAGTTTATTTTTAATGTCTAAATTTGATTTAAAAAAAAATAAATCCTAAGAATTGTAACTGATTCTTTTTTTTTCTTTTTTTTTTCAAAGATGTTCTTAACTTTTGTGGCAGCAAAGAAAAAAAGAAATCAAACACAAACTCAGTGTGGTTCTTAAAAGCTCAGAAACTAAGACAAGGAAAAGAAACAGCAAACTTTATGAAAAGTATCAAAAGTGCATGAACAGTTTCTCCACCCTGGGTTAGTGAAACCTACTCAGAGCAGAGCACCCCCAGAGAATTCTGCTATGGGAACAAACTGTGCCAACTGAATGCACATCATTTATTCAACTACCTTTATTTCTTGAGATCTGACGTTCCTTAACACAGAATACTGTGAGGACTGGGGAGGTTCTAGGGTGGGAAAGTAAGATGGGAGGGATCAAGGCAGTAGACAAGAGTAAAGACCTTCACTGGATGAAAACAAATAGTATGATATCACCCATGAGTGGGTGGCGACCAGGCCATTTATTAACGTACCCCTTACCTGGAACATGTGTTCCCTGTCAGTTCCCCTGCATGGTGTCCTGCCATGGCGAGGGGAAGGACGCCGTGCGAACCAAGGCACACCGCGTGTGTTGGCGTGCAGGCCAGCACATCGGTGTGCTCTCCGTTCCCACCTGGGAAGGAGGCACCATGCACCGGTCGCAACCAGGATGCAGAACTTTCTCATCCCTGTCCAGGAAGGAGATGAGCAAGGCTTGCAACTGTCACACAGAGAAGCCAGCCTAGAAGGGGACCTGAGAAGCAACAGCCCCATTTTCAAGCTGCGAGTGTCCACTAACATACACCCACCTGATCATCTACTGGGTGCTGTCACGCATGGGACACTCACAGCTCCAAAATGGGGCCCTCATCCCATTGATTAACACCCACCGTTCCAGGTTTGTACTCCTGCAAGTTCTGCTGGGAGCCAGACCGTAGCAGATTAGACAAGAGAGAGGGTTGTTCATGTGCACCGCTCTCCGCCTGGCTCCCAATTCCATAATCACAGGGCCTATTTCCATCCAAATCTGTCCTATCCACTAAGTTCTTTTGGCAATTTCTCCAAGCTGCAGAAATCACAGAGCCCCAATTATAAACTGGCCTTGCTTCAGAGCAAGAAGATGGACCAGACAACCTTTCAAAATGTCTCCTAACCCTAGAGGCCTCAACCAGGGTTGGATGTCCAGCACCAAATCACAGCATGGCACAGAACAGAAGCAGGGAAACGTTTCTCTCCCACACTGAAAACACGTACAAGCATCACAGGCAGGATAAGGGTTGAGGGCAGGGTGCTTCAGGACAGGAAGCATCTAGGTCATGTTCTATGCCAAGGTTTGGGAACTTCTCCCTCTCACAGACCTCTTTAGAAACTAGGACAAGACTGTGAACCAGACAGAATTGGGGGTAGGGGTGATTAAGGGGACAAGGTCAAATCATGGATCTATTCCTCTCACCCTTGAGCGCATGCCCTCATCTCTGATCCCTTCCCACCCCAGAGCTCATTCTTTCTGTGCTTGAGACTAAGGCCTGGATCCATGGGCCAGACCCAGAAACTGGAAAGGGGCCAAGCAGCCGTGGGCCAGATTCGACCTGCAGATCAGCTGTTCTCCCCCAGTAGAGAGGCCTTGCTACTGACCTTAAAGCCTGCAACAGCACCAGACTGCAAATCCGACTCGATGTTGCCTGGATCCAGGTAGGCAATGCTCATCAGGAAACCCGGCCCCGTGAAAGCCCAGAGTTTGCGGAAACTGAACCATGGATGCTGTAAGAAAAATATAAAGGGTTAAGACATTAAAATCTATTCTGCATCGAAGACAGGTTTACCCTCTGCTAGGACAACGAATGGCAAAGGCGTTTTCACACAAACCGCCCCTGTATTCCCATGGCATTCTTCTGGCTCCAGATATCTCCAAATTCCGTAGCTCAAGGACGGGGAAGCTTTTCTCACCTGAAACTTTGAAAATGAGTACAAGCTCTGAGGGCCGCAAAGCCGTTGGGGGCAGAAAAGGAGGGCCTGTATCATGGATCTGTGCCATGGGTCTGTTGTGTCCCCTCTCCTTGCGTGCAGGCCCTCCTCCGGTACTCCCTTACCCTGCGCTCACTTTTTCAGTGGTTGGTGATCAGAACTGGATCCAAGGGCCAGATCCCGGAACCGTAAAGGGGTCACATTAAAACTGGACATGGGCCGCATTTGGTACCTCGGCCTGAGGTTCCCCGTCCCTTCCCTTGATAAAGTGTCCTGCTTTGAGTTTAGGGTAAGTTTAGGGTAAGTTCCTCAGAAGGGACAAGCAAAGCTAGTCCAGAAGGCAGGAGGTTTGTACTCCAGGATACTTTAGGGAAAGATTATTATTATTATTAAGCATTTGTATAGCGCCAGCTGTGTACCTGGCGCTTTACAGAGCAATAAGATAGACGCGGTCCCTGCCTACAGCTTACAATCTAATAGACATGGAGGGGGGAGACAAGGAGAGGAGACATCGGGAGAGACATGGGACAAATAACATTCAAGCGGATGCAAAGTCTCTGGAAACTTGTCTCATGCAAGTTTCCAGAGCAGGAGCCGGATCCCACTGGGGTCTCTCAACCTGCAAATGGGGACAAATATTTTACGTACTCTGCACCTCTGTTGCTATTTGGGGTCATGAGTCTTTTCAGAAGGGCAGCATAAAAGCTGAAATCAATCAATAAAATAGCTAAATCTCAAAGTATGGCCATGCAGCATAAAGTCTGGAAATCACTGACTTAGGATGCATTCCCCAAAACAGCTAAACCAAATGACTAAGTCCTTAACTCACTCGTGTTTTGGTATTGTTCACATGCCAAGCATCAGGAGTCAGATGTATGTACTCCAGAATGAACACATACATCAATTTCTAAACTGGAACACACTCATGTGAATCATTTCTGCATTTGGTTGGCGAACACGGGATACAAATAATTCCCTGATTGTGGTGCAAAGTGTCTCTCCTGCTGTGGACTTTGTGATTTTTTTTTTGTGGCACTGCGACATCCCAGAATGCTTTGAGTGCAAGGCACTCTCATGACATCGCTGCTGGGGTCAATTGAGATGGTACTAAAATCAGTTTTGAAGTTTGGTGTGAACAATACCAAGTTAGTAAAAATTGAGGGGGGGAAACGAATACATCTTAGTTAAATTAGTTTTGCTTTCCTCGTGTGAATTTAGCCTTACAGGGACAACCATCTCCAGCAGTAACTGGATTGGAGATGGTCTTAATTACGCGTGGTTCCGAGCAGTCCTTTTATTTTTATGAAACAGTTTTGAAAAACAGAACTACTGGCGAAATTCTGATTGGAATTTTGTTCAATTGTGCACAAACAAACAAAATTCCAGTCAGTCCAACAAACAAAAATTGGAACAATTGTTTGGACCAAACAAAACGAATCTGTCAAACAGAATCCAGCTGGAAATGGAATCTCACTCCTAGTCTCAAAGTGTGGCCTAGCGAATGAAGTGTTGGCACTTGGAACTAGAAAACCAGGGTTCAAATCCTCTCTCAGCCATGAACTGACTGGGTGGCTGTGGGCAACCCTCTCTCTCAGCCTCAGTTTCCATCTATAAAATAAAATTAATAACAACAGGGATGTTCTGAGGGTGAACAAATAAGGATTGTAAAGCACTTTTAAATACTAAAATTACATTATATAAATGAATAATAATAATAATCAAGGAACAAGGTTTCCATCCTGAAAAACAGAATTTCCCCCATGTCACAATCTGTTTCATTCTATCTTAGGATGGAATTTTAATGGCTTCATCAAAATTGGAAACATGTAAGAAACATGGTTTGATTGTTTCAAAATCAGCTGCACTGATCAAATCCAAACTGAAGAAACCAGGCTCAAGGAAGTTTTTTGGTCAAATGAAAAATGGTTACAAGTTCTCTTGACCAGGGGAGGACTGCTGTTTTTTTTTTTTGGGGGGGGGGGGTTGTTTTTGTGTGTGTGCAAAACTAGCATTTTTTTCCTGCAAGCAAAATAAGTTTTTCTCTCCAAAATTTTCCTAACCAGCTCGACGAAGAGCACAATTTAAAAAAAAAACCCCAAACACACACACACACAGGCTTAATACGAGAAAACAGTGCACAAGCTCTTTAAACAGCTGGAGTAGTCTCCAACACCCCAGGCTAAGTCTGTCTGCTGCCTTATCTGTTCCTGTTGATTCTGAACTGCAAAGGCCGTCCCTTGGTGCAGGGTCCTTTCTTTGCTGTTGCTGCAATTAACTGCAGGAATGACCCGCTGTTAATGTTGTGGCTTGCAGGCAAACAAGGGCCGACTTGTCCATTCTTTGCACACAAATTCTGCTTGCGTGGCTGCACACAGAACCTTTGTTCCCCCATGGCTCGGCCATTGTGCTGGCCAGGTTAGCAAGGAGGACACATCATTCCTTCATGGTTTCTTTTGCCAAGATTGATTCCCTAGTGGAATTACCTACTAGACATGTCTTCGACACAAGCGAGGAATTAACCCATCTTTGGGGCCTTCGGAAACAGTTTGAGGAAGGACTGAGACACTTGCTGACACTCCGCAAGTAAACTTGAATCCAGGACTCAGAACACCATCTGTGCCACCTACAGCGCAGGCGCCTTCAACAACTCCTAATCTACAAACTCAGCCGACCAGCAGTTGAGCCTGGCCAAAAGGTGGCACAGCTGCTGCTGCGAATCAGAGCTGTAGCCCGAGATGACAGCGGGGAAGAGCGGATTCAGTACTGAAATCGGCTAGCTTCAGTTCCTGTGACAGGGCAGAGTGCCTGTGGGCCACTGGCCCTTCAGGAGAACAGCAGCCTGGTTACAGGTGCTAGCGGGGCTGCAGGCGCCATGCGAAGTGGAAGACAGGGCTTAAGCTGCAGCAGCTGTGCACGGCAAGAGTCAGCACAGGGGTTAAAGCCCAAGCCAGAGCGGAGTGCAAAGAGGACCGTGAGGAGGCAAAAGCAAAGAGGAAGCTCTGCCTCCAGAGAAGGCTTGGCTGGCTGCAGGGGAGGCTGTGCCGGGCCCGCAAAGATACTGTGAGTAGAAAGACTGAATCCTTGGTAGAAACTGCGCCTAGGTGGAGAATAAAGAGACACTGGTGCGAATTCCCTCCAAGAGAAACTGTCCTGGGCCCTAATCCTTACCAAGACCTACCCCCCGGCTGAACCGGTCCCTGCCACAGTTACACTCCTGGCAACGGGGCTCTGGGGGTGGATTTGGTACAGATGAGCCTAACGTGCCAAGCCTGCCAGTGTTGGAAGCGTTTCAAAAATAAATAATAAACAATGCTGCCATTCCCAGATAAAGAGTACGGGGAGGAACCCTAAAAAAAGGACTTGCTGTTTCATTCGGCTACGTGGCCGGTTTAACGTAGTCGCCACTGTGTCGGTAACCGGCCTCCACGATAAGGGGTCCCTCTTATTCTACTGGAAGCCGATCACCAAACCCTTCCGAAGCAAGCAGCAGGAGTGGAGCATTCGCCAAAGGCTTTTAGGAGGCCCCTTCAGAATGGCGCCGGCGACAGTTTCGATGTGTAGTTGCTCGGCAACGGCACAGAAAGGCTGGGGTGGGAGCAGACACCTGGCCCAATTATAGGCTGCTCCTAAGAGCCAGGCGTCTTCCTAAGCAGCCAGGGAGGGTGGCCACCTATGCACATTTTATAGCAAAGTTTATGAAAAATACATGTTGCAGGGCCTGCGCTGGCACCTAAGGCGCCAATGCAGGCCCTGCAACATGTATTTTTAAATTTACACAGGCAGCCACCCTATAAACGGTGGCCCTCCCAAGGCTCACAGCTAGCCTCAGCCTTCTCTTGCAAAGGTTGTGGTGTCACCTTGGCTCCCAGTGAAGCCCCCCACTCCTCCACCACAGAGTGGCAGCAACCTCAGCAGGAAGGAAGTTTTCAGCGAGAACAGGGCCAGCCCTCCCCTGCTCCCTGAAAACTCCCTTCTTAGGCGGGACCCGTCGCAAGAAGCCTGAGCTCCACTAGAAGGTTTTCAGAGTGGGTGGCGGCAGAGGGTTGGCCCGACTTCCCCCCCTCACTCAATCTGGAAACTTCCCAGCAGTGGCCAGGACGCTTACAAAGCCCACCCTCCTGGGCTCAAGCAAGCCCCCTCGCTCCATGGTAGCTACAACCCCCTTACTCAGGGTGTTGATAAACATGACGATAGCCCGCCCTCGCTCCTGCCAGGTGGGCGTTCGCCCGCTCGTCTATTAAGCATTCGCCTGCACCCCGCCACGCATCTCCACTCACGGCATCCTCACCGCACAGGCCAACGTTAATTAGGTTCACTTGCAGCCAGGTCCGCCAGCACTACAGAGTCTCGTTAATTAGGTTCCCGTGTCTTATTAATTAGGCTCGCCTGCACCACCAGCATTACAGAGTCGTGCCTGGCGCGGCTGCTACGGATTGCACTCGCTCAGCTGGCAGGTAGCTGCGACGAGAGAGAGCGAGGGCTCTGATGGAAAGGTGGGGTGCGGGGGTCAAAGCCAAAGAAGCTTTCTTTCTTGGCCATGCCCTTTCCATCAGAGCCAGGGCTGGGGAGGGGAAAAGTGCCGAGTGGTGCCACCGGTGGCAGCTACCCGCCAGTGTTTGAAATGCGGGCAGGGGGCTGCCCGTTTATTAGCTGTACCTGCTACAACATGTGAGTACGGGCTGCACAGACCACAGATGGACTCCAGCAGGCGGTATCGTCTTGCTGGATTTCACCCTTCGTCTCGCCTAGTGGTGGGGAACCTCTACTCTGAGGTTCAAATCCAGCCTACAGCTCCTTGGTCCCTTTCCAGTTCCCGAATTGGGCCCCCGGATCCAGTCGCTACCCTCAAACCCGGAGAGTGCCGAGCTCAGAGGGACTGAGCGGAGGCGAATGCACGATGCGCTCCAGGATAGAGGTTAAGTTCACGGCATGGATCCATGATCAGGATCCTTCCCCCAACTCCTGTGGGGCCCATGGAGCTTGCACCAGTTTTCCAAGTGGCCCATGAGAGGGAAAAGCGCCCCCCCCCAAACTATACTGAATGGGAAACTAGCAACCCCTGCCCCACTAAACGGAGCTGGGTACGTTTGGGGGCACAGCGACCAACCCCACACTGACCTTTTCATCTTCAGGGATGGGGATTTTCTGGTCGAAATAGGTGGTGAATTCATCGGCGGAGTCCGAAGTCGGTGGTGGTGCTGTGCCATTGTAGACTGTGCTTACGGCCTCCTCGGAGGTATCCTCTAGAATATTCAGGAGAGTATAAAAACACGGAGGAAAGAGTTACTCAATAGGATAAATCAGCCCTTTAAATCTGCTAAATGACCAATGCCACAAACAAAGGCGGCGGCTGATGTTTCAGTCCAACGGGATTTGCTAGCCAGGTCTTGCCAAGTTCTCTTAAGAAGGTAAGATGTTATCAAGTTACTGGCCCAAAAGCGGCCTCCTAAGCATTGCTGCTAAACACAGGAACGACTGGCATAAGAGACTGGCTGTCTAGTGAGAAGGAGTTGAAGCTGTGAAAACCCACTCGCCAGTTTCACACACACAGACAAGCGAGTGGATTTTTACAGCAATCAGTCACCCAGAGCATCTGGTGTCTAAAATGCAGCCCACGACAAGTTTTTTTATGTGGCCACTTTCCAGTTCTGGGTCTGGCCCCTGGATCCAGTTCCTACTCCCAAGCTCTGAAAGACTGAGCTCAGGGGAAGGGAGCAGAGAAGAGGGGCATACACACGAGGCTAGGGGCCCGGAGCAAGGATCTGTGCCTTCCCTTAAACATCCTGCCACCAGCTTGTACAGAAGACCTCGGAACTCATGCTAATTTTCAAAGCAGCCCCCAGGATGGAAAAGGTTCCCCACTTCGACCTACTCCATCTCCCTAACCCAAAGGTAATCTCCAACCCCTGCACCATCTCTGGATGGAGGGGAGTCATGATCCCAGTTGATACACAACATAATTGGCAGGTCTTTGTTGCTTGCTGTCTGGATCTGGGGGTGAGTGTGGACAATACACTAAAATCCTCAGCCCAGTGTGCAGCAGCAGTTAGAAAAGCAAACAGAATGTTAGGAGTTATTCGCAAAGGGACAGAGAATAAAACTGAGGATGTCATAATGCCTCTATACAAATCAATGGTGTGACCGCATCTCGAATAGTGTGTGCAGTTCTGGTAGCCCCATCTCAAAAAAGACAGCTGAACTAGAAAAGGTCCAGAGAAGAGCAACGAGAATGATCAAGGGTATGAAACGGCTTCCGTACAAAGAGAGGCTTGACAAGCTGGGTCTCTTCAGCTTAGAGAAGAGAAGACTGAGAGGGGACATGATAGAGGTTTATAAAATCTTGAGTTGTGTGGAACGAGTACATAGAGAACAGTTATTTATCGTCTCAAATAGTACTAGAACTAGGGGACACTCAATAAAACTAGCTGCCGGCAGATTTAAAACAAATAAAAGGAAGTACTTTTTCACTCAACGTGTAATTAACTTATGGGATTTGTTGCCAGAGGGCATTGTCAAGGTCAGTAGTATAGCTGGGTTTAAAAACGGACTTGATAAGTTCTTGGAGGACAGGTCCATAAATGGCTATTAACCAAGTAGCTTACGGGATGAACTTCTTACTGTCGGGACCTGGGAGTGAACAACGGGGAATGGATTGCCCACTGTGACGGTTGGTTCTTCTCCCATGCAAGTGAGATTGGCCACTATCGGAGGACAGGATGCTGGGCTTGATGGATCACTGGTCTGACTCAGTATGGCACTACTTATGTTCTTATGAGTCACAAGATTATATTTCATGTTTCAAAATGAGGCCAAACAGGGAATCACTGAGCTAAGTCATTCCTGATAAATGTTTATTCAACTTTTAAAATGAATGAATGAATAAAAACAGTCAGAGTAGCTAGAATAGTGAATGATGTGTTGGACTTTGGGAGACCTGGGTTCAAATCACACCTTAGCCATCAACTCACTGGGAGGCCTTGGGCAAATCACTTCTCTCTGTCTCCATTCCCCCATCTGTAAAATGGGAATAATGACAACCTACCTAACAGGATTGTTGACTGTGAACTAGTTAAGGATTACAAAGCACTTTGAACACTGAAATGGTTATATAACTAAATCAATCTTGCTCCCTCCAGATGTCGGTTTCAGTTCCTCCTTCCTCACCATTAAAAAGCTGCTGAAGACTTATTTATTCTCCAGGTGCTTTTATGATTCACAGCTGGTTCTCCTTATTGGGTCTTTCCTTCTTCTTCACCCTGCTATACCTTTTTTTGAGATGGGGCGACCAGAACTGCACACAGTATTCAAGGTACGGTCACACCACAGATTTATATAGCATCATTATTATGATATTTTCAGTTTTATTTTCTATCCCTTTCTGAATAATTCCCAACATCCTGATTGCTTTTTTGGCCGCTGCCACACATTGAGCTGAGGATTTCAATGTATTGTGCACAATGACCCCAAGATCCCTTTTTTCAATCTTGGTAACACCTCATCTAGAACCCAGCACTGTGTACATATAGTTTGGATTATTTTTCCCTATGTGCATCACTTTCCACTTGCCAACATTTCTTCACAGACCACTCCTTTTCATTACCTTGAATAACTTTGTCATCTGCATATCTGATCAACTCATCTTTTACTCCCTTTTCCAAATCATTAATAAATATATTAAACAACACTGGTCCCAGTACAGATTCCAGGGGCACTCAACTAGTTACTTCTCTCCATTGTGAAAACTGACCATTTAGACCTACTCTTTGCTTCCTACCCTTTAACCAGTTACCGATCCACGATAGGACACTGCCTCCTATCTCACGACTATTTAATTTCCTCAAGAGTCTCTCATCACATGAGGGACCTATCAAACACCTTCTGAAAATCCAGATACACTATATTGATTGGCTCACCCGTATCCACATGTTTATGTACGTCCTTAAAAAATTCCAAAAGATTAGTGAGGGACGACTTCTCTTTGCCAAATCTGTGTTGACTCTTCTCCTTTAACAATATGCCCAGCTAATTCTGTTTTTAATAACTATTTCCACCAGTTTTCCTGGCATGTCTGTCAGGCTCAACAGGTGTCTGTAGTTTCCAGAATCACCTCTGGAGCCTCTTTTAAATATCAGTGTTACATGTGCTACCCTCCAATCCTCAGGTACAGTGGCAGATTTTAGTGATAGGTTACCAATTACCAACAGTAGGTCTGCAATTTCATACTTGAGTTCCTTCAGAACTCTATGGTGAATAGCATCTGGTCCTGGTAATTTGTTACTATTGAGTTTGTCAGTTTGCTCTAGAACCTCTTCCAGACATACTGATTTGTGACAGTTCTTCCGATTCATCACCTACAAAAAATAGTTCCGGCATGGGTATCTTCCCAACATCCTCTGCAGCAAAGACTGAAGCAAAGAATTCATCCAGCTCCTTTGCAATGGCCTTATCCTCCCTGAGTGCCCCTTTAACCCCCTTGTCATGTAATGGCCCAACAGACTCTCTAACAGGCCTCTGGCTTCTGAGGTACTTGAAAAAGTTTTTATTGTTAGTTTCTGCATCTTTAGCAAGTCGCTCTTCAAATTCCCTCTTGGCCTGCCTTATTAATGTAAGGCGGCTGGGGTTGGGTGGGGAGAGAGGGTTAAGGGAATTTTTATTTATTTATTTTATAGATGCTTTGATATGTTGTAAGCCACCCTGAGTCTTAAATGGGAAGGGTAGGGTATAAAGTATTATTATTATTATAAACATTTATCTAGCGCCGGCCATGTACCTGGCGCTGTACAGAACATAGAAATAGACACAGTCCCTGCCTGTGACTTACAATCTAAAAGACAAGGAGGGAGAGACAGGGAAAGGGGACAGTGGGAGAGACACAGAAGACAAACAAACATTCAGGCGACTGCGAAGTCTCAGGTGTGTGTGCTTGGCTTGGTTACAATCAGGTTGGTTGCAGCAGTCTGCAGAGGAGGGCAGACAGAAGTATTTGGGGAACGACTAGCAGGCATTGGGAAAGGTGGCAAGGAAGAAGTGGTCTTGAGGAGGGAGCAGAGGGAGAGGGCAAGGCAGATGTGGGTAGGGAGGGAGTTCCAGGCATGGGGGGGCAGCGAGGGAGAAAGGGCGAAGGCGGTTAGGCGAGCAGGGAGGGTGAGGGAGGGGGCAGAGGAGGAGCAGAGAGCGCGTGCAGGAGTGCGTAGGGAGATTGGGTGGGATAAATCTGAATAAATAATAAATAAAATGCTATGAAGCTCTCCGAGTGTTATTTGGCAGGGGTTAGGAGGATGCTATAAAATTATTATTAAATCCTTCCTGATAGGGAATCTACAGTTACCTTGGTAACTTGTTCTGCTGCCTAGTTTCCCCGCATTTAAACTTTTTGCAACAGCAGCCCAAATACCTCTCGTCTTCCCATCAGCAATCCTGGAGAACAGGTAATTGTTCTCCTTATAAACAACATTTACCCCCAAAAATATTTTTTTTTAAATGTTCCCGTGTCCCACCATTATCTTCCTTATGCTCTGTTCTTTCAATCTTTCCTTTTAGCCTTACTTTTATTTGTAAAATAAAGACACACAAAAAGAGTTCGCCAATACGCTCTGCTGCCTTTTGCCACAATATAAAGTTTTCAGAAGTGACTTGGATTGCACGAGTCGTATCAATGGGACGGAGATGCTTTCGAGAAAGTTTTTTCCCCTTCACTCTCTGGGCAAGCAAAGGCAAATCTCAAGTCTCAGAAGACTGTGCCTCACACACCAACTTTAGTTTCCAGAAGGTACAAGGCACAGCTTGTTCGATCTTTGGAAAGACGACAGCCAAACGGCACGCAAGAAGAGCAGACTAACTTTTTTTCCTTCAGTGGAAATTTAGAAACAGCATCATGAAAAGAGCACGGGACTCTGGTAAAGTGAGGCGGGGGGAGAGTTTGCTCACCAAGGAGAGAATTATAACAGCCCCAAAAGTTTTACATCAGGTTTGGCAAAAAAAAAACTTCCCACTCTCCCCTCACCCAAATCCTTTTCTCAAAAGCGTATTCCAGGTTGTACTTACTCTTTCGGTTGCTGCCTGTCATTGTGCTTCTGCTTTAAGGGACACAGAGCAGCCTCAGATTTAACCCTGTCTCCTTGGATAAGTGCAAAAGCGATCCTTATATTAAAAAAACAAACAGGAGGTGGCTAAAGAAAGCCAGCCTTTTACTAAGTTTCCTATTGCATTGCAGAACTAAACTGAAGTTGGTCTCCTCCTCCTTCCCCGCCTTCTAAACAACCCGGGGAAGAGGAGCCTGCCAATCATCAGCTGATCAGTTGACATAATGGATTTAAAGCAGCAGCACCTGGAGTGTTTGAGGGTTTTACACATTTTTTTTTTTGTGTGCAGTCGTTTTGATTGTGAAATCTCAGCTTGTCCAACGAGTTAAGCAAGACTGGGAAAGTCCTGTGAACAGCAAGGGGCGCCAAAGAATTCCCAGAAGTTGCAAAGTCCCCAAACAGGTTGCCTGGCAGAAGGCTAGCTAACACGTAGCAAAGCGTTGGCAGGCAGGGCGCAAGGCGTTCAGGCCTCTGGAATGTCTAATCCTAAAAATGTAGTCTGGACTTAAGTAGGTCAGCAGGGAAGGATTGCTCTACCTGTGGTTTTGGATGTTTGCAGGAGGACAATGACCAGGAAACTAGATCTGCATTAACCCAACCAAACTAAGGAAGCAGGAGGTAAACAGCAGCCTGGCATCGCGGACCAGGCGTTGCAGGGAGAGCTGACGGACCCAGAGTGGGTCAGCAGGAGCAGGTTACACTGATGCTCCGGAGTCTGCACTGGCTGCCAATAGCTTTCTAGGCACAAGTCAAGGTGCTGGTTTTGACCTACGGGGCCCAGACCGTTTGGGGCTTTAAATATCTCGTCCCTCACGTCTCATCGCAGCCCCGGAGGTCGCCCAGGAGCGCCCCCTTGTGCATACCATCTGCCCATCAAGTTTGCGTAACAAGGGCAGGCAGAGAGACGTTCTCGGTGGCTGCCCTACCATTATGGAACTCTTTTCCGTTGGGAGGTTCATCTAAGCTCATCTTCCAGAGACAACATAAGGTCTTTTTGTTTGGCCAGGCATTTGACAGGCAGGGATAGGATTGGAGTGCTGTCTATTCCAAAGGCCGGAAAAGGACTTCAGTGTCCTGAAACCTCTCCCAAGGAATCAGCTTTTATTTATTTACTTACTTACTTTATTAAAAAAAAAAATACCCCGTTTCTCCTGCCAGGCAGTCTACAGGAAGCTAGTTCGGGAGTGCACAAATGCTGAATTGCTCTTTCCCTGCTCCATGTCACTGAGTGGGATATGGAGAGTCACAAACATCATGTACTTAGAGGACGATTCCAAAACTTTTTTTACCAATACAATCCCATTTTTTGAAACTTAAGTTATCGCTGCGTGGCCTCAGAATGCAACAAAGGTGCCTGGTGGGATCCTGACCCATCCAGGGATGTCACAACCCCACAGTTTGGAAGCCCTCTGGCATCACTAAAACCCTGTCTCTGGGATTTTGGGCACCGTCTTCCCTTGAAGAGATGGAGAAAACTTTGAAAATGGGTCCAGTAAACTGCTAACGCGTAGGATGCGCAGTCTGGGAAATAATACTGCATGAACGACCTGGCCACTAGAGACCTTCAGAGGTGCAAAAAAATAAAAAATAAAAATTAGGCCCGACCCCGTCTGACACCGCCAAGACTGACTTGGGGCCAGTTCCTACACAGCTGGGTTCTTCCCGGCCTGGGCTCAATCTGGACCAGGACAGCCCTGCCCCCGCCCCCCACCCCCCCGTGGAGTGCTGTGACATCATTGAATTCTGTGGGGGCAGGTTTAAGACATTCCCGCCCCTTTGCCAATAGGCCCCACCTTCCCGTCTCCTTAGGAGCGCCGTGACACCATGAAACTAAGCGGAGGTGGGGCGCATCTAATGAAAAGGATGGGGGTGTCACGGAGGAACATAGGGTCACACACGTGTGATACTGGCCTACATGTAGACTACAAGTCTAGTAAATATGTAAAGCAAAAGGTTCAACATGTATGTAATGTTACAATTAAGAACTGTAAAACTCAATTCATGATGAAGCTCCAGGAAATGGAAAGGCGGTTTNCGCCAATACGCTCTGCTGCCTTTTGCCACAATATAAAGTTTTCAGAAGTGACTTGGATTGCACGAGTCGTATCAATGGGACGGAGATGCTTTCGAGAAAGTTTTTTCCCCTTCACTCTCTGGGCAAGCAAAGGCAAATCTCAAGTCTCAGAAGACTGTGCCTCACACACCAACTTTAGTTTCCAGAAGGTACAAGGCACAGCTTGTTCGATCTTTGGAAAGACGACAGCCAAACGGCACGCAAGAAGAGCAGACTAACTTTTTTTCCTTCAGTGGAAATTTAGAAACAGCATCATGAAAAGAGCACGGGACTCTGGTAAAGTGAGGCGGGGGGAGAGTTTGCTCACCAAGGAGAGAATTATAACAGCCCCAAAAGTTTTACATCAGGTTTGGCAAAAAAAAAACTTCCCACTCTCCCCTCACCCAAATCCTTTTCTCAAAAGCGTATTCCAGGTTGTACTTACTCTTTCGGTTGCTGCCTGTCATTGTGCTTCTGCTTTAAGGGACACAGAGCAGCCTCAGATTTAACCCTGCCTCCTTGGATAAGTGCAAAAGCGATCCTTATATTAAAAAAACAAACAGGAGGTGGCTAAAGAAAGCCAGCCTTTTACTAAGTTTCCTATTGCATTGCAGAACTAAACTGAAGTTGGTCTCCTCCTCCTTCCCCGCCTTCTAAACAACCCGGGGAAGAGGAGCCTGCCAATCATCAGCTGATCAGTTGACATAATGGATTTAAAGCAGCAGCACCTGGAGTGTTTGAGGGTTTTACACATTTTTTTTTTTGTGTGCAGTCGTTTTGATTGTGAAATCTCAGCTTGTCCAACGAGTTAAGCAAGACTGGGAAAGTCCTGTGAACAGCAAGGGGCGCCAAAGAATTCCCAGAAGTTGCAAAGTCCCCAAACAGGTTGCCTGGCAGAAGGCTAGCTAACACGTAGCAAAGCGTTGGCAGGCAGGGCGCAAGGCGTTCAGGCCTCTGGAATGTCTAATCCTAAAAATGTAGTCTGGACTTAAGTAGGTCAGCAGGGAAGGATTGCTCTACCTGTGGTTTTGGATGTTTGCAGGAGGACAATGACCAGGAAACTAGATCTGCATTAACCCAACCAAACTAAGGAAGCAGGAGGTAAACAGCAGCCTGGCATCGCGGACCAGGCGTTGCAGGGAGAGCTGACGGACCCAGAGTGGGTCAGCAGGAGCAGGTTACACTGATGCTCCGGAGTCTGCACTGGCTGCCAATAGCTTTCTAGGCACAAGTCAAGGTGCTGGTTTTGACCTACGGGGCCCAGACCGTTTGGGGCTTTAAATATCTCGTCCCTCACGTCTCATCGCAGCCCCGGAGGTCGCCCAGGAGCGCCCCCTTGTGCATACCATCTGCCCATCAAGTTTGCGTAACAAGGGCAGGCAGAGAGACGTTCTCGGTGGCTGCCCTACCATTATGGAACTCTTTTCCGTTGGGAGGTTCATCTAAGCTCATCTTCCAGAGACAACATAAGGTCTTTTTGTTTGGCCAGGCATTTGACAGGCAGGGATAGGATTGGAGTGCTGTCTATTCCAAAGGCCGGAAAAGGACTTCAGTGTCCTGAAACCTCTCCCAAGGAATCAGCTTTTATTTATTTACTTACTTACTTTATTAAAAAAAAAAATACCCCGTTTCTCCTGCCAGGCAGTCTACAGGAAGCTAGTTCGGGAGTGCACAAATGCTGAATTGCTCTTTCCCTGCTCCATGTCACTGAGTGGGATATGGAGAGTCACAAACATCATGTACTTAGAGGACGATTCCAAAACTTTTTTTACCAATACAATCCCATTTTTTGAAACTTAAGTTATCGCTGCGTGGCCTCAGAATGCAACAAAGGTGCCTGGTGGGATCCTGACCCATCCAGGGATGTCACAACCCCACAGTTTGGAAGCCCTCTGGCATCACTAAAACCCTGTCTCTGGGATTTTGGGCACCGTCTTCCCTTGAAGAGATGGAGAAAACTTTGAAAATGGGTCCAGTAAACTGCTAACGCGTAGGATGCGCAGTCTGGGAAATAATACTGCATGAACGACCTGGCCACTAGAGACCTTCAGAGGTGCAAAAAAATAAAAAATAAAAATCAGGCCCGACCCCGTCTGACACCGCCAAGACTGACTTGGGGCCAGTTCCTACACAGCTGGGTTCTTCCCGGCCTGGGCTCAATCTGGACCAGGACAGCCCTGCCCCCGCCCCCCACCCCCCCGTGGAGTGCTGTGACATCATTGAATTCTGTGGGGGCAGGTTTAAGACATTCCCGCCCCTTTGCCAATAGGCCCCACCTTCCCGTCTCCTTAGGAGCGCCGTGACACCATGAAACTAAGCGGAGGTGGGGCGCATCTAATGAAAAGGATGGGGGTGTCACGGAGGAACATAGGGTCACACACGTGTGATACTGGCCTACATGTAGACTACAAGTCTAGTAAATATGTAAAGCAAAAGGTTCAACATGTATGTAATGTTACAATTAAGAACTGTAAAACTCAATTCATGATGAAGCTCCAGGAAATGGAAAGGCGGTTTGTGGATTCACTCTAGACTGATGGCCAGAGACATTTAAAATGCTAATGCAGGCAGCCATTGCCTTCGTGCAAGAGACACAGAAAGCTGATAGAGAGAACAAAAGGAATTCTAGAAGCCTCGAGAAGATACGAGGGGTTTCCTCCTGGGGATATAAGGAGTTGTACCCCAGAGGGGAGAGGGACTATCCGGAACTCACTCAACAACCTGCAGCCAGGAGGGCTGAGCTGAACCATGGACTGAGAGGCATGATTTTGCTTGCTACCAACTAAGAGACCAGTGCCCAGTCATTCTACATCCATGACTGAGGAACCAGAACTTATGGACCTTGTAGGGTAAGATGCTTATGTAGGAATTCAACCAGTATAGTTCAGGAATGCATTATATTTACCTTTGATTTCTAGTAACCACTCTGTATCAACTATCTTGCTTATGTAAATCAATAAACTGACTCCTTATCTTTATGAAGAAGTGTCTGTGTCTAACATTGGAACACAAGTGAGCAACAAGGGCTTTCAAGCTCTTGCAAACCCAGAGATTAAAGAGTCTGTAAACGGGAAGGATCGGGCCCTTGGGTGACAAAGGAGTTGTCCTTGCTGCAGGACTGAATCAGCCAGAGAGAGAAAACTGATTCAAGTGGGCTGTGAGCCTCAAATCCAGTAAAGTGGGGGTGCGGACCTCCAACCCGTGACAGGGGGGATGGAGATATTTCCTTGCCCTTGATCGATCCAACATGGCTCTGCCGTTGCGGCACTCCAGAGGGGCATAGCCTCTTGGCCAGGGAGCCCAACTCTGTTGGAAGGGTTTGGGAAGACCCCAACCAAACCCACCGTGTCAGACTGGGTTCCATTCGATCACCACCTCCTTAGTCCTATCCCGGATGACTGTGTGCAAGAGTAGGCCTTTCGATTGTACATCGCCCCGAGATGCCGTAGGCATGTGGGGCGATTAATAAATGCTTATAATAAATAAAATAATAATATAGTTCCATGTAGGCCTGAATGGCCAAATGCAGCCCACGGCTAGTTTTTAAGATGTGGCCCACTTTTCAGTTCCTGGATCTGGCCTCTGGATTTATTTATTATTAAATTTCATACCCTGCCCTTCATGCCTCTGGCATCCCGGGGCGGCTTACAATAAGGTAATATAAATACAAACAATAAAAATAACAAATTAACAAATCTAAAATTTAAACATAAAGATAAATCTGAGGCGGACCCCCACTGGGAGGGCATTCCAAAGCAATGGTGCAGCCGCCGAGAATGCCCTCCTGCCTGTACGGATCAGACGATACTGTGGGACCTCCAGGAGGGCATCGCCGGCCGACTGCAGGTGCCGTCCCGGGACATTTGGGGGGAGGCGATCTTTCAGGTAAGTGGGGCTTAGGCCGTGTAGGCTTTTAAAAGGTTAAAATCAGCACCCTGAATCGGGTCCGTAAGATAACAGGCAGCCAGTGCAGCGCACGGAGCACCGGTTGAATATGCTCCCTGCGGCCCGTGTCTATAAGCAGCCGGACCGCCGCATTCTGCACCAGCTGCAGCTTCCGGACCGTCACCATGGGCATCCCCACGCAGAGCGCATTGCAATAGTCCAATCTCTAGGTACGGATGAGGGTTGTGAGATCGGAGTCAGAGACATATAAGATTAATTTAAAACAAATCCATTTAAAAACAAATATAAAAGAGCCAGATAACGAGGAACGAAACACAGGAAGGGATCCTAAAAACACCTGGAGAATAGGTCAGTCTTACGTGCTTTTTAAAGGTGAGGAGGGAGGAACCGAGATGGACATCCAGAAGGAGCGAGGCCCGCCAGAACAAAGGTCTAGTCTCCCGCCAACTTAAGGCACGATGGCGGGTTCCCCAAACAGCGAGTGGTTTCTGAGCACAGATAACCACCAGGGTGAGGCTCCAGGGGTAGGCCTCGACTATAGCCAAGGCCTAGTTTGAGTCTTAAACATAATCCCACAACCCCAGACAGTAGCAAGGCAATGCAAAGCATAGCAAATACCATCCACAGATGTCGCAATCCCACAAACTGGGACACGATGCTGAGCTTGATAGTTTAATTAAACCTGGCTGAATCATGCAAAGCCCATATTAACCAGCGAGTGAAAAAGCAGGGTTACCGTATAAAGCTTCCCGATCCTTCCCAGGGGCCATGGTGGAAGCTATTTGCCCGGAGCAGGAGTCTTTAGAACAGGTCACGTGAACTGCAGAAGAAGTGGAGAAACAATCAAGGCAAGGGTATAGCAGCAAATGCAGGAACTGCATGGTCACTAGAGGAAAGACATTAGTCAGCAGAACCACAATATGGATCTTTGAACAAGGAGTCCCCTCCCAACCTTCAAATCCCTGCTAAGGACTGTGTGCAGATCTGGTCACCCCATCTCAAGAAAGGTACAACCAAACTGGCAAAAGTTCGGGGAAGGGCACAACAAGGATGACAGAAGGAATGGATTGACTTCCATATGAGAGGGTTTTCAAGAAGAGGCTGGACAGTCATCTGTTGTGGTGGGCCGTGGCTCAGGTGGTAGAGCTCATGCGTTGCATGTATAAGGACCCAAGTCCAATACCCGGCATCTCCGATTCAGGATCTCTGGAAGCATGCCTGGGTGAGGCCTCTGCTGGGGATCCTAGAGGGTCTCAGATAGCACACTTGGGTGAAGCCACTGCCGGAGACCCTGGAGAGCCGGATTGGAAACCCTGCTGCCGTGTCAGGTTATGACAATGCTGGGCCAAGATGGACCATTGGTCTGACTCAGTTAGGCAGCTTCTTATATCCTTATGAGGAGAGGCTCAACAAGTCGGGGCTGTTTAGCTTGGAGAAGAGGTGATTAAGGGGGGGATATGATAGAAGTTTATAAAATCATAAGTGGTGTGGAAAAAGTAAACAGGGAACTGATGTTTGCCCTTTCTCACAATAAGAGAACAAGGGGGACACTCTCTGAAATTCCCAATTCTCCTTCTGCCGTCTTTTCATTCAGGGTCCCCTTTCCCGCAGTAACTAAGCAAGCCTTTGCACCTGTGACGAGGCAGGAAATGCCTTAGCCCCACCCTCACATTCATTAATGTCGCCCCATCTCTCCCTTGAGCTTCCCAGGATAAGGACCAGTCTCTAACAATTTATATAGCACTAGCAATGTGCCTGGCACTGAACAAATAATAATAAATAATAATAATAAATAATATCAAAAACAAATCCAAGCACAAGAGTAGCATCTTCAACCCTTTCCCCATTTCCAGGAGGAGTTCATAAATATTGAAAGAAAAAATTCATTTTGGTCCTGATTTAGGCCACTTCCATGCTAACTCCCTTGCCGGCAGGGCAAGGGAGATGGGCACTTTCAGTCCCTGCCTAACCCAGGGGGAGGCGCTAGAGTGGAAACTCTAGAAAAAATCCTGCTAGAGCAGAAAAACCAAATATCCCTTGGGGAATGGAAGTAATCAAAACGGGAACGAGTTCTCCTTGCCGTTTTTAGGATGAGCCATCGGCAACAGTGTTGCCTCCAAAAAAAAAAAAAAAAAACCACCCAGAAAAATTCTCCAAATTAGGAAGTCGGGAAGAGAGACCGATGCAACTGCTACCAGGTACGAGAGAGGAGCGACCACATCCGACCATCAAGCTTAAAGCTGCGTTCACACCGTGCTGCGCCAATGCGGGGAAGCTCACAGAGCAGGGCCGAAGCAGCATTCTCCTGCAGGTGTGGGTGCACCCACACGAAAAGGGGTGGATGGATTTGTTCAATCGTCATCAAGCAACGATAGCAGGCGGGGTGGGAGGGGTGTGTGTTCCGTTCCCTGCTGGACAGCTGATCGTCCGGTCTGCAATGAATTGTTCCAGGGGGAGGAAGGCAACTATCCTGCACCCTGTAAACCAGCTCCTCCCTCTAGGGCCTGTAGATTTGCTTACGTCCTGTAATATTGCCTACGTCCTGTAATATTGCCTATGTCCTGATTCACGCCTGGGTACGCTGATCCAGAAAGAACTGGGAAAGCAGACACCCCAATTAGTCAGGTGGCCACATCCTTGTCAAGGCAGGTCTTTGAATTTGCAAGGTCCAGGGCAAAGATGAAAATGTACGGCCCCTGGTGAGACACTCTCTGTGGGGCCCTCGAGGCAGTCATATTTGAGACCTCACTGGGGGGAATAAGGGCCCAGTACCCTCCCCTGGTGAAAACTGTGAGGTCCCCACAAATAAAGAAAATAGCAGGGTTCAGGGTAGTTAACCTGGCAGCAAGGCCGACCTTGGCCCTTGCATACAAATGCACACACAAGTGCGGGAATATCGACATGAAGCTAACGTGTACCAAATCTGGCCTGCTGCCGGTATTTTTATTTGGATCTAGCCCGTGGATCCAGCCCGTTTCAAATTACTGAAAGAATGAGCTCAGGGGAAGGGAGCGGAGAGGAGGGCCTGCCCTCAAGGATTGGGGGGAGGGGAGACAGATTCACAATCTGAACCCTACTCTTCCCCCCCCCCCCAAGTCCTGAGCACAACCCTTTAGAAGCCATGCTCCCAACACCTGTCCAATCTGCAGAGCTTGCTCTCATTTTCAAAATAGGTCATGGAAGGGGAAAAGGTTCTCCACCTCTGGTGTAGAGACCCCCCCACACACTATTAATACGCCATCCAACAGCTCTTCCACAGACACTGGAGTAGATTTTTTTCAAAGGCAACAAGGCAAACCTGCAGGCAGTCGGTTTCCATTGCAAGCGACATGCCGAATTACTGAAGTGTCTACACTCCCCACCCCCTAAAAAATATTTTTCGTCTGCGCCACTTTCCCTGCTTGTGTTCTAAAATTTAAAGAATTTCGAAAGAGCCAAGACTAGGCTGCATGATTTGAGGTTACACTGGCCTCTCCTCTAAAGATTAACTTGTCAACACATTCAAGTTCAATCAAAGCCCCCCAGATAACATCTAGACATAGTATGTAAGGCACTTATTGACCAAAGGCGGTTAATATTTAATATGATACTTCCTTATAAAAAGGCAATTGTGGGACAGTCCCCAAAACAGAACTTTTTGGTTCTCTGCTTTGTCTTAACATGGGCGTGTGAAGTAAATGCTAGCTCAAAGTTACCAATAAGTCAATCAGTGCCAGGGTTTTCAAAGTGTAGCATAATCCGATTGACTTCTTTGCTTCACGAAGACACACATTTTCACGTGATCCCCCCTCTAGAGGAGTCAGAAACTAAAACCTGTGCTGAACAGTCAGGATTAGAGGCAGGAGCTTACAAACTAAGACAGACCGAGATGAGGGGAACATAGGGAGAGACAGGGACACATTCATGTAGTTGAGAAGTCACAGGGGCACATGCTTAGCCTTCGTTACAAGGGACAAATAAGACAGTGGATAAAACTAGATGCGACAGTGGCCTGCTTAGGTCCGCTTGGCCTCACAGGCTGCTGTCACATTTGGTTCAATGGCCGCCATATCTTGACCCGAGGTATCCCAGATTGTGTTGTGGGCTAACCCGGGCTCTCACTTCAGCATACAGCCGCAGTAACAGCCTGGGCTAGGACCCGCACGACCAGGGCAAACTCCATCCTGGAGCTAGCATGTCTGCCCAGCACCCTCTGCTATGGGTGCTGGTGAGGCCGGTTGGCTGCACGTTCCCCGTTCTCCTTGCTCCTGGACTGTGCTGCCATCATCCTCGCCAGGAGCGTGTGCAGTTTGTGCTCCGGCGAGCGTGCGCCCTTGTCCACCACGGTCTGGGTCAGCCTGAGATCCGGCAGCCCGGCCGTCACGCATGGCTTTACCCAGTATTTGGAGAAGCATCCGTGAGCAATTTATCACGGTGAGGAGGTAGAGAAAAAGCCTGACCGAAGAGGTCGGTTTTTGGGAGGAAGGGAACAGAGCGTAGGTGTTTGGAGAGGGAGTTCCAGGCATGGTGAAAAATATGGCAGAAGGAGCAATGATGATTTAGCGGGCAGGTGGTGGTGGTGGAAGAGGAGAAGTGAGGTGTCCAGGTGGGAGGAAAAATGAAGGCCAACTGTTTAAAACGCTATTGACCTTACTTCCCAACAGTTACCTTCCAGAACCACCACTAACACCCTGTTCAACTAAGACAACTGCTAATTAGCATACGCTAATCAAATCGAGCTTGCATTGAGCTCGGTTTCATCCATGAACTTTATTCTCATCTAAGGAAGGACTCTCTGAAGCCAACAAGCTTGCACACTTTCGCCAACAGAAGTCAGATGCCAACAGAAAACCATCTTAACCACTTTGACCGCAAACCGCAACCCACTTACTCCCGAGTAGCCCTAGTCAAGCCCTGTGGGCTTTGATGGGAAATCATAGACACTCTCTCCTCATCTGGTGAGGAGGCTGTGGCCTTTCCTTTCTGATTCGGATCCGGCCGCTGTCATCCATGCTTTCTTCACCTTGGGGTTAGACGACTGCAACGCGCTCTACGTGGGGCCGCCCTTGATGTTAGTTCAAAAGCTGCAGCTGGTGCAGAAGGCGACGGCCCAGCTTCTTTCGGGGATGGGTTGCCATAAGCACATTACGCCTGTCCTTGAAAATCTGCTGCTTATGGCAACCCATCCAATAGCTTTCTGGGCACAATTCAAGGTGCTGCTTTTCAGCTTTCAAAGCCCTAAGCAGCCCGGACCTCACCTATCTGAAAGTCCGCTTCTATCACGATCCTCGAGGCTGGCCAGGAGCACCCTCTTGTGGGTACCATCCGCCAATGTTGCTCATATGATGAGGGCTTGCAGAAGGGCATTCTCAATTCCCCATGTCCCATTGTTGTGGAACTCCCCCTGCCCCGATGGCCCACCGGAGTCCAAACATGAGCATATTCCAGAGGCCTTTTTTGGCAAAGCATTTGGCAAGCAGGGACAGGAGCTAGGCGAGGGTGGCTTGGTTTTTTGTTTGTTTTTTAAAAGGGATTTTAAATGTGTTTTCATGTGGGTTTTTTTATATCGTAAGCCACCCTGGGTGTTAGGGGAAGGGTGTAGTATTAAATTTAAGTAAATAATGAAATAAATACTGGGGGAATCATCAAGACAACCACAATAAATTATTTTTTTTAAAAGACCCAGACAAGTTTGGTATCCATTCAGCGCAGAGTGTTCAACTGCAGTTCTTGGCCTTCTTTAGCAAGGAAGGCCATGCTGTACTTATCCACACCAATATGCTTGAGCCTCTCAAAAGGGGTTTATTCTGAACAAAGTGAGACTGAGGCAGAATAAACACGAAGCGTGGCACTCTACATAGTTCACCACCCTCAGGCACTTGATGGAATTTTCTGGGGCCAGTTCTAGACGGGCAAGACATTTGCTAACATCCTCAAGAAGCTAAAAAGCATGTTTGTTTGTCTAAGGTGTGGAAAGCTTACGAGGGTGAAGCACTTCAGATTCTATCCGTGGCCAGAATATGCTGGTACAATGGTTCCACTTATACAAAGCGACCTACAAAATGAGCTGGGGTCTCCACCTTTCTTGGGTCAATGGTCAAGTCTCAAAATTCCACCGACCTGCAGAGATAGCAGCCGCTCAGCACGCAGTAACTGCTTGTGCACGCAAGCTGGGACACAACGCAGCTGGACTTTAGTGTGACAAAGCTCTACACGAGGCTGCGCTCGACAACTGTTCAAAAGCTGCAGCTGGTGTAGAAACATGGCAGCCTGTCCTCCGTCAGGGATATGTTGCCAGGGGTGCATCACACCACTGCTCCAGAGTCTGCGCTGGCTTCCAGTGGCTTCCCAAGCTCAAGTCAAGGCACTGGTTTTAACAGACAAAGCCCTAGCTGGTCTGGGCCACACATATAGGAAAACCACTTCTTTATCATGTCTCACCACAGCCTCCGAGGTCCGCTGGGGGCCCCCTCTAGCGCATACCATCTGCCCATCAGCTTCATACAGCAAGAATGTGTAGAAATAACTAAATGCATCCCCATCGACCTGAGAGCAAGGAAAACTAATAATCCGACTGATCCCAAAATTCCAAGTTAATCAAGTTCTAGCTGAGTGGATTCTGCTGTATTTTATACACTCACTCACAAGCAGCAGAGTAATTCCTTCTCAGACTTTTTGATTACGCTGCAGAGAAGTTCACTCTTTTAGAAGCGCTTCAAACATCAAGTTTAAATTAGAGAGAGATTCACAGATGTGAATGGTCAGAAGGGACTTATCTAACCCAGTATTTCTCAACTCTTTTTTGATGCCACAGACCGACACTTGCAGCTTCAAAAAGGGGAGACGGCCCTTTACAACAGAGGCAAGACCACATTGCGGCTTATTCGACAATCCTGCTTATGCTTATTAGACAATCCTGCTTATGCTTATTAGACAATCCTGCAGATCGGCTGTGAGTCGATCCATGTCGACATACTACAGGACACAGGTCATCAAAATCTGGTCAGTTGTTTCTTGCCTCAAACTCACCACTTCTGCTTTCTGTATTTTATATTTATAGCTATAGTTTATATCTATATTCTATATTCTCACTTTCAGTACTCCAAGCAACCGAGAATCTACCTTGTCCCTGCAAGGAATCTGCATGCCCACTCTGCCTCCCTCTCTTTCAAGCTGGGCGGCAACCCGTTCTCAAACCAGCTGGAATTCTCAGCAAGCTCCCTCCACCCCCCCACACAAAGACCCCATTCATGAGACAATTACTCTGTAGCCTCTGCCCTTTGTCCCATCACACAACATCTGACTAGACACAGCTTAACCCAGATTGAACAGTGATAAATCAGCACTTCCCTAAATTTAACCCATCCGATCCCATTCTGAAACCTATAATTTTGGGTGGGGGGAACCTTTTCCCTCCCAGGGGTCACTCGGAAAATTAGTACAAGCTCTGAGGGCAGAAGTTGGGGTCAGGGGTGCGCTCAGGAAGAGGAGGGTCCAGATCCTGGATCTGTCCCTTCTCCTTGTGTGCATGCCCTCCTCTCTGCTCCTTTTCCTTGAGCTCAGTTTTTCAGGGCTTGGGTGTAGGAACTTGATCTAGGGGCCCAATCCAGGAAGGGGAAAGGGGCTACACAAAAATTAGCCATGGGCCGCATTTGACGGCTGGGCCAGACGTTCCCCGCTCCTGCTATAATGCTCTGACCCCAAAAGCATATCAAGTATTAATCATGTTCTGGCTCCATCCGCTGATGGGGCAACACCTGCTTGAGGTCCCAACTCTCAGTGGTTTAAATCAAGGTGCTATTGCTTGCATTCTGGCACAGAGCAGCCCTGCTGTAAGTTTACCACCCCTCGCTACATGAACCACAATGATTTTCTAATAGCATGTAAAAGCCAACAGAGCTGCGTCCCAGCTGTGCAAGGACTGAACTGAGCCAGTCTTGACATAGCTGGGCTTCCCCCACACCTGATCCACAGCAAGGGTGGCCCTGCCTATCGCCCAAGGCACTATGACATTGTGGCACTCCAGCAAGGCTACATTGGAAAAGGTGCTGGTTAAGCCACTGCGCCACTCTTTTCCCGACAAGCACCCTGCCATCACAGAGCGTAACAGGTGGTCCCCTGTCCCTATCCCATCATGACCCCGCAGAGCGCCATGAGAGGACTTCATTGTGCTCTACAGAGACAGGGTCTCTAAGAACATAGTCAGTGCTCTACTGGGTTACACCAAATGGTCCATCCAACCCAACAACCTTTTTCTGACAGTGACCATTATTATTATTATTATTATAAGCATTTGTATAGCGCCAGCTGTGTACCTGGCACTTTACAGAACAATGAGATGGACGCGGTCCCTGCCTACGGCTTCCAATTCTTGGTTGTTTGGGAGAAGTATCCACCAGGTCATAAAGGAGTGATCTATTTGCTGCTGTTTGCTCCCAGCTAATTTTTTATTTTTTTCTTCCCCCAACCTACTTGGCTAATAGCCATATCCTCCAATAACATATCCATTCCTTGCTTAAATCCAGCTATGCTACTGGCGTGGACCTCCTCCTCTGGCAAGTGCCACAAGTTAATTGTAAGTTGAGTGAAAAAAATAATCTCTTTTATTTGTTTTAAATCTGCTGCCAAGCCTGACTGGACCCTTTGTGCCTCGACTGTGTTCAGTTCTGTTTTCAGGGCTCTAACACAGATAAATGTTCGAGGAACCTGACATTCTAGTCTTTCTCCAGGAGAGAGCATACAGGCTAACTGGAGGAATGCATGTCTTGCAAGTAATCCCAACCTCTGCCGAGAAGGTTACAGAGGGTCCCACTTATAATGGAAGCGATCTACAAGAGAATGACCAGGGAGGGCTATAAAATATGATAGCCTCCTTTGCTGGCCAGGCATAGAAGCCTACTTGCCAGCAAGGGGTGAATGAATAATCTCTCCTACTCCCTGTGTTGGCCATCTCACTGTGAAGGGGAGGGGAAGGAATAAGGGAGCCCTATGTCCAAGTTTGGTCTCGGCACTGCAGAAGGAAGGGGACCTTTTTACTCCTCTCCCCACTAACGGAAAGCCCTTCATGCAGCACTGAGCTGAAACCCCTGGGTCAAGACTCCATGCTGCAAATGTATAGCTTGTTCCACTTGCAGCGAACTTGTAGAATTTAGATGTGCGTATGTGCAGTAAAACCTGGGTCTCTGACCATGATGCAATCAAAAAGGCCATTCTCAGCTTCATGGAATATTCAACAGTAGTCAAAAAAATAGGAAGTCAATTGGCAATATCTGACCACTCAACTGACCAGCTTCTCAACTCTATCCTTCCCTAACAATAGTCAGTTAACCCAGTCCCACTTACAGTTTCTACCAGCCTCAGAGAGGTTTAATAAGGGCAAAGGGAAGAGGTGCAAGGCAAACCACAACTGACTTAAATATCTCCTTGCAAAACACATTGCAACTTGGTTGGGAGGGAAACAGCGCCTCCTTCATCTGTTATCTCAGTCGACAAGGCAAGCAGGCTAAGTCAACTGAAACTTGTAACCACACTCATTCATAATGTCTGCATTCCATTGCTTAAACTTCCCTCTTCAAGAATGCAGTCACCAAGAGCTATAACCTGGGCCTTGCACCAAGGAACTCCAATAAATACGAGTGGAGGCTTCAGTTATACCCAGAATGGGGAGCGCAGACAGGTAGCCAACGGGGAGCCGGCACTGTCAGCTGCCTGCATATCTGCTGGAACCATAGAGAGAAAAGAAGTGGCCAATAGCCCCCTACTGATCTCACTGTGAAGTATTCAATGGTTGTAGGATATCCACAAAATGGATGGAACCGCATGCTGGAAAAGTCAATTTGCGTTTTTAAAAAAGTGCCTATTTTATTCTGTTTGCAAAAAGCTGGATTTTCCCCCTCACAGAATCTGACCTGGGAGTCATTTTTGGTGAGACACACAAGCGGAGCCCCGACTCCAAGGCTCTTGAATAGTTCTCCCCAAACTTTTAGCCAAAAATAGAAGCATTAACCGAGATAGCAAAGAGGAATTTGCAAGGCACGGGGGAAAGGGGGTGCAGGAAGGAACCCAGGGGGGACAAGGAGGTAATAAGATGGCACGCTGAGGCCAAACGCATGGGTGCTCAGGAGTAGGGGTAGGAAAGAGAGGATTCAGCTCATGGATCTGGCCCATGCTTGAATGTGGATTTTTATTTTTGCTCCCCTCTCCCCATCACACAAGTATGCTCCCTCCAGCGCTCGAGTGTAGGGACCCAAATAAATAATATCTGGTGGCCGTACTACTTTCCTCTCCAAGTGTCAATCTAAAAGCTTTGTGCTCTCCTATAGCAAACTTGCACAACAACTTTACAACGTTCTGCTTATCCTATCTGGGCAATTCCCACACACAGACATTCTTATGACAAGAGATAACAAAAAAGGAAGACAGCCTTGTCTCATGCCCATGGATAGACTCAAGTTTGTCGAACTAAAGTGGCTTACATTCCCTTGGAGGTCTAGAGGTCAGATTAGGAATCGGCCTTGCTTACTACTACTGTCAATGCTGCTGCTAAGTACTGATTACTTGTGGCAGGCCACCACATGTTTGAGCTTATCTATTCACACAAAGGAGTATCTTATCACCGGAGATGTGAACTAATAAGATGCTACCTCCCCTGGGCAAGCACTGAAGTAGGGCTGGGTTGAATCAACTGCACTGGGGACGTTTCCCACAAAAATCAGAATTCTGAGTGAACGATTTGCGCGTGCACAAAATGGCAGCCGAAACAGCGGCCATGGTACAATCAAATGGTGGTGGGCTGCACTGCGGCATGACCGTTGCCATTGTGCACACGCGCAGGACGGCCGCTGCCATTGCACGCGCACGCAAAATGGACCAAAAATCTTTCCAACTGGATCCGGCGAAACGGAGTTGGAATGTTTGCTCTGCAGTCTGACGGAATGAATGGAACGTCCGGATTCTGTTGCAAATGAAATCTGGACGGAAATGAAACTTCACCCCTACAATCGAAGCCTACTCGCCGAGAGGAGCTGGACGGAGGGGACGACTTTCATACTCTCTCAAGCCCCACAGCCTGGACACAGCACAGCAGGAGAGAGATCTACTACGTTCCTAGCCAAACAGGGAGCAGGATTAGAAGATCCCCACATGCAACACTGAGTCAAACCTCAACGTGAGACCTGATACGGCATGTTGGGATCTCATATTTCTGTGTGTGGGTTGGTGGGGGAGAAGAGGCGATCTGCTTCTATCTGCGGAATTGTGTCCCAGTTCCTGAAGGCAGGAGGGGGTTCCCCTATGTGACGAACTGAGCAGAGCCTCTGCTTGGCTGTACCTTCCCCACCTCAGCCCCCCTTTGGGGCTCCAACCAGTCCCTTCCACCTGGGCGGACGCGCCTGATCCCTGCTACCCCGGGGCACCAGTTCCCTGACCCTACCGACCGTGACCCCCTGAGGTCAGGTAGCCCACAACTGTGGGGTGGCTAGTTCAATCCGTCAGGTAGAGAAAGAAGGTAGGGTTTCTCTGGGTAGACAGAGAGTCAGTCTTCCCTGGAGGTCTAAGGGGCATTGGGCCACATACCCACTACTGCAGTAAAGAGGAAACATTTTATTCTAACAAGGTATAAGAACAAAGCCAATTGGTGAGAAAGGTCTGACAAAGTCAAGGTTATGAGAAACAATGGCCAACAAACACACACAAAAGGCAAACCATGCAAGCTTCTAACTTCACTCAGTTCCCTTATTTGACTCTCCCTAAGCCAAGTCTTCTCCCCTGTTGCAGCCGATCCCCTTGGGTGCGAGGTTGAAGAAAGACCATGTCCTTTGCGGAGAGGGGCTTTTATACCTTTCACTAGCCTGGGGCTACAATCTGCTAGAAATTTCCCAGTCTGAATCCTTCTGGGTGGGGACAGGAGCTTCCCTGCCCTCAGCCCCCTCTTGGCTGAAACTGCGGCTGGCTAGGTATTTTTGCAGCCCCATTGAGAAGAGCTGGGGTGTGATTAGCACCCACTGTCCTACCCCGATCTGCCCCCCAAGTTACAGACTCCCCAAGTCCACAGGTGGGCTTTATTCACCTATTTGTGCCCTCCGCCCCTATTCAAGAGTACAATGCCATGTGCATTATTCAAATATTTATTTATTTATTTATTTTATAGATTTATATCCCGCCCCCTCCTGCAATGCAGCTCGGGGCGGCTGACAGCAATGATAAAAAACAATTAAAATCAATTAAAATATAAATATAAAATACATCAATAAAACAGGGCTAAAGGACAGTAGTAAATAAATAAATGGGCGGGGATTAAAATCACACACACCCCACCCTCCCTCCCAAAGGCCTGGGCAAACAGCCAGGTCTTACAGTTCCGCCGAAATGTCAAAAGGCTTGGGGCCAGGCGAGCTTCCTCCGGAAGGGAGTTCCACAGCCGCGGCCCTACCACCGAGAATGCTCGCTCCATCGTGGCCCCCCGCTTAACACGGGGGACCTCCAGGAGGGCACCCCCGGCAGACCGCAGGAGCCGTTCCGGGGCGCGAAGGGCGAGGCGGTCCCTAAGGTAAGAGGGGCCAAGGCCGTATAGGGCTTTATAGATCATTACTAGGACCTTGAACTTGGCCCGGCACACTATCGGCAGCCAGTGCAGCGCTCGGAGCACCGGTGTAATGTGCTCCCGGCGACCCGTCCCCGTAAGAAGACGGGCCGCCGCATTCTGCACCAGCTGCAGCCTCCGGGCCAAGAACAAGGGAAGCCCCACGTAGAGCGCGTTACAGTAGTCGAGCCGCGAGGTGACGAAGGCATGGATGAGGGAGGCCAGGTCCGGGCCAGAGACATACGGACGCAGCCTACGTACCAGATAAAGCTGGCGGAAGGCAGCCTTAGCGACTGCCTCCACCTGCCGCTCCAGCCGCAGGTCTGCGTCCAATATGACCCCCAGACTCCGGACCTGCTGAGCTACAGGGGGGCAAACCCCCCCAATCAGGGGGGCCACCACCCCCTTCGCCCTCCCCACCACCATCACCTCCGTCTTATCTGGGTTGAGCTTCAGTCTGCTCCGCCGCATCCAATCCGCCACGGCCTCCAAACATTGGGATAGCACCGAGACAGCAGGGTCTGGGTCGGTAGAAAACGAGAGGTACAGCTGAGTATCATCAGCATACTGGTGACATCGCACCCCGAACCCTCTCACGACCTCCCCCAAGGGCTGCATATAGATGTTAAATAATAATGGAGACAAGATCGATCCCTGCGGAACGCCACACGGTAAGGCGCGGGGGCTCGATGTTTCCTCCCCCAACACCACCCGCTGGCTCCTCCCCGAGAGGAATGAACGGAACCATTCAAGAACAGTCCCGTCCAGACCCCCCCGGTCACGCAGTCGTCTCAACAGCAGCCCATGGTCCACGGTGTCAAAAGCGGCCGAGAGATCGAGCAGGATGAGAAATGTCGAACATCCCGCATCCATCTCCCGGCGGAGGTCGTCCACCAAGGCCACCAACGCCGTCTCGGTGCCATAGCCGGGGCGGAACCCAGATTGAAAAGGGTCAAGGAGCCCGATATTATCTAGATGACCCTGGAGCTGGAGCGCCACTGCCCGCTCAATAACCTTCCCTAAAAAGGGAAGGTTAGAGACAGGTCGGTAGCTGGCGAGCGCGTCCACGTCCAATGATGGTTTCTTCAGCAGGGGGCGCACCACAGCCTCTTTTAGGACACAACGATCTGTTAAACAAGTCATGGCCATTCAAGATTATACAATGCCTGAAAATGAAGTGTGTCAACTCCCAACCCCCTGTCTGGCAACACCCTACTCTACCCCACCCCTTAAGATCATCAGAAGAGCATAGGAGAGCCCCCATCCTGCCCTAGGGGAGACGTGCAGCCTGCAAGGCTGAACCGGAGGCAATGATCAGAGACTCGGCGATGCTCGCAGGGCAGAGCTGAAACCTGATTTGGCACCCGTAGGTAATCACCACATTTTCAGGTGTCATTTTGGAGATCTGAATCGGTACCAGAATGCCATTTGAGCAGTCGAGAAACCGAAAGTTCAGTTACCGTGTTTTCCAAGTACTTTAATTTACCCGAAAGACCAAAAAAATACCAAATTTTATGAAATCAGTATTCTTGTGTGTCAGTATGTTGACATTTCAGGTGCCAATTTATACCTGACATTTTTGGTTCGACTTGGGTACCGGAAATTTGAATGATATACTCATTTGTGTCCGCACTCATTTCAGTTCTAACACAGGGCTCTTCAAGCAGGGTTAAAAAAGGACCAACTTGTCGGCTCAAAAAAGTTTGTTACAGAACACCCCATTTTGAAGACTAATATAATCCCATGAGCACAGACGGTAACAACGGGTGGTTTTACACGAGCGCTGCATGGGGGGTGGTGGGGGTCTGCAGTTGGTGCGTGGGTGCCATGTGTGGGGGAGTGCTTCAAAAGCGCACCCCCTGCACAGCTGTGCCTGTCCCCACACCGCCTACCCCATCCCCAGATTTTTCCAGAGTGCCCCGTGCGTGTCCACGGGTGGGCAATGCATGGTTCATGGGAGCACGCACCCCCAAGCACTGAATTTACACGAGCGCTTCCCCACATGGATGGTTGGTGTCCATGCGTGGGGGCGTCTTAGGTAAAAACACGCACGGACCTGACAATTCTATCAAATATAAATTGGGATGGGTTCCCCCCACCCCCCAGAGGATGCAGTCCCTTTTCAGATCCCGGTGTGTGCTGCTAAGATGGTTACCGCTTGCTAACAGATTTGAATGCTGCTGTGAGTTCTGACCTTATTCTCACCCTCTGCTTCAAGTCCCGCATTTTAGCAGAGCAGGCTGCTTTGGGGCAAACTTGTAATTAGTGCTTGGCTTTCAGAGGTAGAAGGCAGGAGATTCTTACCCCCGTAACTTGATCTGTTACAACAGGACCTGCGGAAGCTTCAGTGCCAGGATCTTAGTCGACGCCACATGGGGGCCTCAGGACTAGAGCATTACAAGAGCTTTACACCTAGAACCTGGCTTCTGGGACCTCTGCACCTGAAGGGCAGTTGAAAAAACACATGCTGTTGACATAGCCCTTTGCAGAGTTATGTCGACCGCCCGAGAGCCAAGTCTGGCAAGGATTTATATTGCAGCTGCCAAGGACGGAGCCCTGTAAAAATAAGTCACTGCTTGATACTTACAAGCTTTCCCTGAAGAGTAACGCAATGTTTCTCGCCACATATTGGAGTTTGGACTCCGGGCTATTTCGACAGGTCTCTGCAAAGGTAACGCCGAGTCAAACGAAAGGACTGCATTGCATGATTGAGATAGGCACCAAATTAGGTTTTTTTTGCTACACTTCAATCAAGGAATCAATGGTTTTACTTTCAGCATCTATAAACCATGTCTACAGCAGGTGTGGGAAATCGCAGGTTCAATGCAGCCCCCGGATAGTGTTTGTTCGGCTCCCTCCCAGTTCCTAGAACTGGACCCTGGATCCAGTTCCTTCCTACCCCCAAGCACGGAAAGACTGAGATGAGGGGAGCGGAACAGAGATGAGGGCATGCACACAAGGAGAGGGGGGCAGATCCATGATCTGAAACCTCTCATCTGAGTACCCCTTAAGCATTCCAGCCCCAGCTTCTACGCAGCTCTCGGAGCTTGTACTAGTTTTGAAAGTGGCCCCTGGGAGGGAAAACCTTCTCCACCCACAATGTACAGTTTTATTCAAACGTATTTATTCATACTCAAACGCTATTTTGTTCAGCTCCTTTCCAGTTCCTGGATCTGGCCCCTGGATCCAGTTCCTACCCCCAACCAGGATATGCCTAGTGCTAAACAATTATGATTAGAGACAATTCCCTGTCCCGAGGGGCTTACAATTTAGGCTGGGCAAGGGTGGAGAGCCCAATTTAATCTACAGGCTGAGCGTCAAGCTCAAACCGAGTTCGGAGGAAAAGAAGATTTGGGGTAAGGGAGTAGGATGTCAAGACACTTAAAACAGAATTTTATACAGAGCCAAGCTCGACTGCTCCCTGTCGCCAGTGAGAGGAGAACAAAAGGGAATGGGGTTCTATTGCAGAAAGCTAGATTTAAAGTTAAATATCAGGGGGAAATTCTAACTAAGAATGATCAGACGGAGAGACACGTTACCAAGAAAGATGGTAGATTGTCCATCATTGGAAGTTCTTAAAACTAGATGGGGTGCATTTCTATACAAGCTGGTCTGCAGTAGGTCATGGTGTGGGACAAGGAACCAGTCGAGATTCCCAATTCCATCCCTAACTCTGAATCCACATCACTTCTCCAGCAAGACACTTCCTCTTTCTCCATGCCTCAGTTTCCCCAGCTGCAAAAACGAGGCTAATGAGCCTGTATCAACCAATGAATGGGGACAGCAGCGTAGGAGGAGTAGGTCAGATTCTCCAAGGCATGCATATTTGCTTTTGTTGTTAATATTTTTTCAAGTGCCTGTTGTAACCTTTTCACAACAAGCGAGATGAAGAGAGGAGGAAGCAGAGAGGGACCTTTGGCGGGCAATGACAGCTGGATTGAAGGGGTTAGGAGGAAGAATTTAAAAGATAATCCAGAGCAAGAAGAGGGCACAGGGCTACTGTCTGCTTTAATCCTGTGAAAGATGTCGCAGAACCACCTGCCCCTGCCTTGCAGCAACAGGTTTAAGGAAGGATCATACAGAGCTGCGTGAGAAACTAGGGTTCAAATCCTATTCCTGTCATGAGCTCAAGGGGTGGCCTCGGGCAAGTCACCATCTCAGACTCAGTTTCTCAGCTCTAGAATGGGACTAAAAGGGGACCTACCTCGCAGGGGTGTTGCGAGAGTGAACTAGATAAAAGGTGAATTATAAATCTAAAATAAACAAATAGCTCTAGAATGAATCACAATAAGATAACATGTCTGGTGACCATTTTCTCATCTCAACACAGCCTCCACGATTCGTTCAGCGACACTGAATTTAAAATAACAGGTCTGTGTATGGTAAGCTCCTTTTGGAGGCAGGGACTCTCTCTTATCACCAAACTAGAGAAACACACTGCAAGACCCACCGGAGTATTAGACATCAGTTCTTGAGACCGTAACTGGGCCTTCGACAGCACTTTCAGGATCAGGATCCAAAAGGACATGCCAGACCTGGCAAACTGGTATAATTAATGTCCCAATGAGTCTGTACGTATGTGAGGAAAGGGGGGGGGG
>QEPC01013826.1:3915739-3925883 GCA_003113815.1 Sphenodon punctatus
ATTGGTCCGACCCAGTACCGCACTGCGGTTCTTATGCCCTATCTGGGGCATATCAACCAGTTTGCAACTCGGCTGCTTCCCACTCCTAACTGTTGGTTTTCTGTCTGTGCAGTTCCGTAGGGACTTAATCAAGGCCATTCCTATTGGGATAATCGCCATTCCACCTTTTGCCAATTATGTGGTCTTTGTGCTGATGTAAGTATGTGCGGATCAAAGTCCCTGCAAGCGTTCTGACGCTAGGCCCCCGCTCAGCGCAGAGAGAGGAGCTTGGATGGTGAATATTTCATGCTGATGGGTCAGTCATCAGTCTCTTTCTCTCCAGCTGACACACTATTCCTGGCTCAGGGTTGCTATCATTCAGCTGGTTTGGTTCTTCTGCAGACTGCGTTAAAGCAGAACTCCAACTTGCCCCAAATAATGCTCCTAAGCCTAAATTTGCCTGTTGACTTCGGTTATTTGTCTGTCTAAATTGAGTAAGTGGGAGAATGAAACTACACTGTTTTAGCTGCAGAGGATCATTTCGGAAACTTCGTGCACTGAGTTGTTTTTTTAAATCTTGAGCATCTTGATTTTTCCCCCTCTCCTCTCCTTCTGCATTTACAAAGGTGCTAATTTCTGTCCCATTCTCTGCCTGCATAGATCTAGTACTGTCACTCTCCAGGGACAATTTATTTAATGTATATATTTAAACTGCTCTCCTGTTCATTCCCGCCTCTCCCTGACAAAAGAAAAATGTTTCCGTGCCTCCTATATAAATTTAGCAGCCCGTTCCTCCAGGCTGGTGAACATGGGGTGAAAGGGCTGTCTCAGTTGTTTGAGGACTAGTGCCTGACCTCCCTGCCAGCCCCTCTGAAAACTAGTAGAAGCTCGGCGGACCAGATGGGAGTTGCAGGGGTGTGTTCAGGATGGGGAACTAGAGAGGAAGATCCAGATCATGGATATACCAGACTGATCTATCTCCTGTGCTATAGCGCGCATGCCCTCATCTCCCCTTCCCGCCCTAAGTGCTTGAGGGCAGGGACTGGATCCACAGGCCAGATCCAGGAATTGAAAAGCGGCCTAATAGAAATATAGCTACAGGCATAAACCCACGTCCTCGGCTCGCCCCCACCATCCGCCATCTCAGAACCTGCTCTCGAGCTACCGAGCGGCACTGGTGGACATCTCATGAATTCACTGCCTTCCTCCGCTTGAAGTTTGCATGCTCTGCATTGAGCGATGCTCTTTCCCTGGCCAAAGAACACTACTACGCCAGTTAATTGAATCCCATTCTCCCACCATCTCGTCTCCACTTTTGCTCCCTGTCCTCACTTCCCACACACGATCTTCTCTACTTCTTCAATAATGAGATTGATAAACTCCGCCTTGCAATTGCTTCTCAGCCCTCTCCCACCCACATTTCATTCGCTGATGTTCCCCCTCCTGTCTCTTCTCCTTCTCCCCAGCTTCTCTTGATGATTTCACCTGCCTGCTCTCTTCATCCAACCCCTACACTTGCCCCTATTATACTTTTATAATAGCAGATTTTATTTATTGTGTTGATCTACTGATTCTCTTCATCTCTCTCAAACTGCTCCTTAAATGTTTCTCTTGCTGGTACCTCCTCTGTCGCTTCCCCCCTTTGTGGGAGCTCCCCAAGGCTCTGTCCTGGGCCCCTTCTCTTCTCCCTTTACTCTTTCTCTGGGTAAACTCATTGAAAGCCACAGCTTCCAGTATCACCTGTTTGCTGATGACACGCAGCTCTGTCTCTCCACTCCCACGCTCTCCCCCTCCATCCAGACGCCTATCTCTGTCTCTCTGCCTCCATGTCTTGTCACCAAGTCAAGCTTAATATGGCCAAGACTGAACTCATCTTTCCCCTGAAACACTTGCCTCCCAATTTCCATTGAGGGAGTCACCATTCAGCCCGTCCCACAGGCCTGTAGCCTGGGATTCATCTTCAACTTCTCCTTCCCCTTTAAGCCTCCGATCCAGACTGTTGCTAAATTCTGTTGCTTCACTCTGTACAATATTGCTAAAATCTGGCCCTGCCTTACTGTTGCCGCTGCAAAAACCCTAGTCTATGCTTTAGCCATCTCTCGCCTTTACTGCAGCTTCCTCCGTACTGGCCTCCCTTGCTCTGATCTGGCCCCCCTCATCGCCATTCAACGCTCCACAGCCAAAACCATCCACCTTGCCCGGTGCTTTGACCATGTACAGCCCCTCTTCTCCGCCCTGCACTGGCTCCTTCTATGGGAATGCCTTCAGCACAAGCTCCTGGGCTTCACCTTCAAGGCTCTTCATGGCCTTGCTCCCCCGTCTCTCTCCGCTCTTGTATCCCGCCGTGCTCCTGCCTGGGAGCTTCGCTCCTCCTCTGCCCCCACCCTTGCCTCCTCGCAAACCCCTTGCTCCTCTAAATTTATTTGCCCTGTCTCCCTTGCTGCCCCTCATGCCTGGAACTCCCTCCCTGGATACATTCGCTCTGTTGCCTCCCTCCCCACTTTCAAATCCCACCTGAAAACCCACCTCTTCCGTCCGGCCTTCCCTAGCTTGTCACAAGTGAAACTGCATCCTCTCTCCCCCCGCCATCCCCAAACTCAGAATCTCCCCCACAACTCAATCTAGTTCCGTAACTAAGCGAAGCACGTGAACCTGCAACTTCTCAACCTCACAAATGTACTCTCGTCTCTCCCGATGTTCACCTCTCCCTTGTCTCCCCATTTCTTGTCCCTTAGATTGTAAGCCTCTTAGGGCTAGGGACCTGTCTGACTATAGATTGTACAGTGCCAGGTACATTGCTGGCACGATAAAAATAATAATTGCAGATGAACAACCTGTGTTCTCTGGAATTGGCCAGAGTTGTATGCCCTTTCCCACTCCTTGGGCCAAGCGTTCTGATCCCATAAAGCTCTTGCACCGAGGGAGTCAGAGTGTCAGAACTGAAGCCTAAGGTCCAATCCTCCAACACAGCTTGGGTCCCTTTTGTGTGACAGGGCAACCCCTTAGCATCGGCCAAGCATGATTGGGTGGATTGTGGGTGTATCCTCGGTGCCTTGCCGTTCGCAGACCCCAGCAGGTCACCTCTGCCTCGTCCTCCCCAAGGTACCTCTTCCCAAGACAGCTCTTGATCCGCCACTTCTGGACCCCGAAGCAGCAAGCGGAGTTCCATGATATTTACCACGGGATGAGGCGGGAGGTGTACCCCGAAGTCATCGACGGTCTAGCTCATGTGTCTCGCTTCCTCGCCGACGTGCAGCTGCGAGGCCAGATGCTGGATCTTTGCCACAAGGTATGCAACAGACTGCGTGGGGGCCACTTTGAAAACCAATACGAGCTATGAGGGCTGCATAGATGTTGGGGCTGGGGGTACTTACTGGGTGCAGGCGGGAAGGGATCTGCCCCCCTCTCCTCACCTGCATGCCCTGAGCCCTTTCAGCACTTTGTTGGAGGAACTGAAACTCGAGTCATGGGCTGCATTTGGCCACTGGGCCTCAGGCTCCCTAGGCGTCTCCCGATTCCAGCACGGTGCTTGCATCAGCAGAGCTAATAGCTTGATGAGAGCCAGGGACCCACCCTCCCCTAGGGCCAGCTCAGTCTGTGCTGGATTTCGCCCCTGGTTTGATTAAGCATGGGTTTCCCTGCAGGCAGGTGAAAGACGGCTCATGTGCCAGCAGTACGTACCACTTGCTGCAGAGCAAAGCATCCAGAGGTCCCATTTATTTTCCAGAGCAATGTACCGTTGAGCTATGGCAGCTGGTGTTTCCTTTGGGCTGCTGTCTGCGTTCGGGGAAGGGAGATGGTTCCCCTCCCCATGAGTGCTGGAGGGCTACCTGCTATCACTCTGTCCTGTTACTCTATTGTCTCAGAAATGTACTTTAAGCATTAGGGGCGAGGAAAGTGAACCTCTCCTCTCCGCGGCAAGGACCTCTCCCGGAGTCACCAGCAAAGGGTGCCAGGACGGGGAATCCATTGCGCCTCCTCAATCTGTGTGTTCCCTGCCTGCAGGTGCAGAAAGGCTCCCATCCGGAGGTGGCGGAGCTCCAGACTGTGAGGAGCTTGTTCACGGGCCACCCCTTTGGTATCCACAGGCTCCGTGTTCAGCAGGCGGTAAGTGATGGGAGCCTCGGGCTGCTGGTTAAGGAGAGAAATTGGTACTGTACAACGTCTGACTGTTGCCCCTGGAAGGTTTGGCTGAAAGGTTCTCATGAGCATGAAGGGGAGTGGGGTCCAGGCTGCAGCCCCCATTTTCTATCAGTTCCAGTTTTTTTGTTCTCCATGCTGCCCCTGTGAGAGCTTGAGCCCTAAAGAATCCCGCGTGAAGTGTGCGCTGCGAGCCCACGGTCTAATACCCATCCCTCTCTGCCGTCTGAAGGAAAGGGGCCGGCCTCTGTGCAAACCAATTGCTGTGGGATGAGGCAAACGCAGGTTAAGGAATGCATGGTGCATTTGCAAGGGGGAAGGATGCTGTGTGAATGTGCCGTGGGCGATTCCTCTGCTGCCTTTAGGGTGACAGCCAAACCTTGTGGGTTTCATTGCTCTCCCCTCTTTGCCCTTGGTGTCCTGCCCAGAAAGCTCTGAGCCGCGTCCTCTTCCTGACGCCTTACCTGCCCTCGGCCGTCCTGAAGTACCGCCTGCGAAGCCACGCAGCAGAGGTGCAGCACCTGGACCGAGCCCTGATGCGCCTGGGAGTCAGCGAGCTCTCGGATTCTGAAGCGCAAATGGTGAGGAGGCAGCGTCTCTCTGTTGGGTGGGACCAGATGCGTCCACCGCTGCTGGCGGCTGCTCCTGAAACGGGGAGAACGGACTGAGGTGACGGCAGGGGAGAAGAGTGGGCTGCGGCATTCTCTCCCCCCAGCCTCACCTAGATAGCACTTCCAGAGGAGCCAGAGCCAGACAGCTGGGTCTCTGCTGCATTTAGAAAATACCTTGATAACCAGGGTATCATCCTGCACGTCTAAGCGAAATGGGTCCTTGTACTTCCCTAGAACAGATCCATTTAGAGAAGGGCTGGGCAGGTGTTGGGGGACCCTCATTCCTGCTCCTTTCCCCCTTGGGCTCACTTGTTCAGCGCTTGAAGGGAGAGTCTAGGTTCAGGGGTCAGAGCCACCCTGGTCTCTACACGGGCACAGGGTGTCTTAAGCGAAGTGAACAGGTCTGCCCCGACCCCACCCCAAAAACTGGCCTGAGCTCGTTTAAAGATGAACCGCTGTAGCCCCCATCCTGCATAGAATGTTGGGGCGCGCGTGTCTCTCTCCAAAACCCACCCCTTCCTGCTTCTGCTGGGATGGCCTAGAATGTCATCATCCTGTTACTCCTTCCTCTCCCCACAGCCAGTCCGCAGGGGCATGTGCAGGCAGCAGCAAGTTACAACGGGGGATGGGGTGTCACACTGGCCTCTCTATCCCTGATGGGACTCCTGTCTCCCAGCCATTGTCTCATGGGCCAAATCCCAAGGCAGCAAAGCCAGATGCAGGTTGGGAGTTCCCTACTTGTCTCTCCACATCTGCACCCCCAGTGACTCCTCTCTCCATTGCGTCTCCCAGGCCTGCTACGTCCGCGGCCTGAACTCCATCCACCTCAGCCCCTCGCAGTGCCGGCAATGGCTGGAGCAGTGGCTGCAGCTTTCGGAGTCTCTAAAAGGTAAGACCGGCCACGCTCTCCTAGGTCACCGCGCTCCTTTCAGCTTCTCACCCGCACTTTTTCCCCTTGACTCTGCATTGGCTTCCCACAGGGGGAGGTCCCTCCCCACCCCACCCACCCCCTTTATTGGGCCTGGTTTGCTACAATGGGGTAGAACATAGTGCGAGCGAGCCAGGAACCAGCCTCCTTAGCTTCTCCACCAGGAGTAGGGAGCCTTTTCTCTCCCTCAGGCCACTTTGAAAATTGGGAGAAACTCTGCAGGCTGCAAGGGAGTTGGGGGCCAGGGGTGTACTCGAGGGGATTCGAGATCATGGATGTGTGCAGGCCCTCTGCTCCGCTCCCTTCACCATGTACACCCGACAGCGGTTGAGGCTGAACAGCCCAAGGAAGGACTGGTTTGGGCGGGAATCCCATTTGGCAAGAGCTTAAGGACAGTCCGTCTCCCATACAGCATTCAAGACATAGGTTTGGTGAGGCTATCGCTGAGGGAATGGTCCTCGCATGTAACTGTCTGGGGAGGAACAGAACAGCTAGCAAATTAGCCGAGTTTTTTGTGTATTAGTTTCCCCTCACCCTGTTCTCAGAGGCCCTTGCATGAGACAGGTTACTGTCTCCGGCTGTTCCCATAACCCTGCTTAAATGGGGCTTCTGTTCTCCGCTGGCGCTAGAGGTGCCATGTCATCCTGACTGAGCTTTGTTGTTTCAGATGCGGAAGCCTCCCTCTTGGTGCACAGCATGGTCTTGCTTTCCGCCAACTACGCCTAGGCCAGAAGCTGACGGCAATGGCAACCGGACCATCTCGGGACACTGGCAGCAGCTGGACAGGGGGTTTTCTTAGCCTGTCTTTGCTGGTAGCAAGCAGGACCAGGCCTGATAATTCAGTTGTAAGTAGCACAAGGCTAAAACAAAGTAAAATTCTTCCTTTCCTGCAAGAGCGAGGAGCACTGCAGGCATCCTTACTTTAGATACCTGCGCAGTCTCTCGGGGTCACTTAGATTCCAGAAATCTCTTATGATGAACTTCAGCAGGGTTTGGCCCCCAACCGTACACCATTTCCACACTTGTTATTGCTGGATTAGTGGCATTCCAGCATCTTAAACCTGTGGCACTTTAAATTCAGCCCTTTCCAAGGGCTGGACAATAGTGAATGTCCCCCATTTGCAAACTTCCCTTTGGCGGCAGGGAGCTGCGTTGCTGCCTCAAGAGAGAATTTTTCCAGAGAGATTCTGTGCTTGGGGCTCTTTATCTTGTTGTGTCATTAAGCGTTGCAGTTTTTATTTACTAAGTTTGTCGTAGGGATAAAGTGATTTTTCTTCCCAAAAGGTTGGGCTGAAGTATAACAGCTGTATGGAGCAGCTCTAGCCTATAACCATGTTCAACAGCCTCTATTGTTCAGTTCTTTGAATCCCCCCCAAATCACTTGGTTTTTGCGAGAGGCGATAAATCCTGAACTGCCAAGCTGCAGGGTTCCTCTGTGATGCCACTCAGAACTAGACAGCTTGGGTTTTGCCATTCTAGTTAAAGTTTTTGCCTAGTTGAGTCTTTAACTTTGGGAGCTGGAAAGGGAGGTTGGCCTGTAGTCTGTCCCTTTTGCCTACTTGGGGGGGCAGGGGAAGGCCCAAGACAGGAGAGATTTTTCAGGAGAACAAAATACTACTTGTAACTAGTGACTTAGGAGTTATTTATGGTGGATAAATGTATGAAAAATGTTGTCTGGGTGAATGAATTCAAACTTGTGGGTGCTGTTAATGTTATGCGAGTTCCATTAAAGACAATAGCTGAAGAAAAAGGATTGCATGCCCCCTGCTGCCCTATTTCTGAGGTGCTTGGTTACACCCCTCCTTGTAGACAAACAGGTTCTCTGGAATAAGTCCCACAGTAAATCCTGTCAGAAACAAAACCTCTCTTGAGTCCTTTTAGACACGTGTCCACTTTCAGCTTACCATGTTTCTCAGTCCCCTTATGGCAATTGGTCTCTGGGTTTTTCTGACAACTCTTCTGAGCTTTGCTCTGAAATCCAGTCCTTTTGGGCAAGGGGCTACACCCTTCTGCTCCTGGAGACTTCCCAACCATCAAACCACATGACGGGTATGGTCCCGTTTTGTTACAGTTCTGCACATTCCCCCTGTAGAGCACATGGCAGCCTTCCCCCTCAGTCATTCTAGTTCAACACAAGCTTCTACTCCCTCAGTAACCACCTCTGCCTTCTTACTGCTGTTACAGTCTGTCCTGCTCAGTGGCTCTCTTTTCTAGAGTCCTGGGGCACGGTTCTTATAACCCTTTGACTTTCCATTAAAGGGCCTATACACTGGGTACTGAGGTAGGGTTAGGTAAACTCTATGCTACAGAAAACAATGCCAATGAATGGTCCATCCAACACTTAGAAGGAAACGCCCTTTTTGAACCAACTTCTATCTAACACAACTGGTGGAAATCAGGAATCCGCACATGTCCGGTGGCAGATGCTCAATCTGTATCTAAACAAGCCATTGTGGATAAGAGAACCCAAATCATATGGTGCAAGTTGGAGCGTTTATTTTGACACTTAAATATTTTCTTTAAATACAGCATCATCACAATGAAAAGAACCTTTTTTAAAAAAAAAAATACGCTGAGGACCTGACAAGCTTTGGGTTCACATTGAAAAAGTGACCTGTCTCCAACGATGAGAGAGGAGACATGGAAAAAACTGTTGAAACCAGAAAAGGGGCAGGGCTCAGGACCTGGCTTTTGGATAGAGTAGCAGCGTTTCCCATCTAATGGTTTGGTAGCAACAGAATGGAGGGATTTTTACTGCATTCCCTGACCAAACAAAGTTCAATTGATGAGAACAGGTGGGCTGTTCATTACCCTATTAACGGGGGAAAATAAAACTATTTGTAAAAAGAGAGGAGCATGTTTAACACTTAGGTCAACGCCTTACCAAGCTCCTAGTGTCAGTGGCAGGGATCAGTCTGTCTAGAGTTTCACTTCAACGCTTTGCAAAAGAATGGGTCCCTCAAAGTCATTGGCCCGGTCTTTCTTGCTTTTTCCAAACTTGCAAGAGCAAAATGATCTGAAAACCATGTCTGGCCCAGTGAGGCAGCTGCTCCGCTTCCATGGGTAACCCATTGTGGCTGGGCAGTCTTAAAAGTTGTGGGTTTTTTTAATAAAAAACACATTCCTCTGTCCAGTATGAACTAGGAATGTTAGTTGGGAAAAATCTAATTAAAAGAGGGTTGCTATTTCAGCAAAAAGCAATAGGGCTATTGCTTTGGGAGAGTTTGGGAGTCAGTCAATGGCAAAGGGATAAAGCTTTCAACCAGGGATGCCTGTGCAGCCTCCATCCCCTGGGGAAGGCCAGAGCCTGATCTGTTGCAAAGCTAATGAAATAGAAAAGTGGGATTGGATTGGGGGGTGAGGAGTAAATCTCAGGCTCCCCACTTGCTGTGGGGTAGAGTTTCACAGGTACATGTGACCCTTAAATCCTACTGGCTTGAGTCTCCAAACCTGGTTTCCACATGGGGAGACTGAGTTATTAGGATTTAAAGCCATCTTGCTTAGGGACTCCAAACCCAGGCTGGGCCAGTCAACCAGTTGTATTGAAATTAGCAAGCAAATCTTTCCCCACTGATCCCCCTCTGGAACCACCGAACCTGGGCAGAAATGGGGGGGGGGGGCACACCCATTCCATCTCACAGTAACATGCCACATGAGAGGGAGAGATGGCTACACAAGGCATTTCCTACCTGAGAAAGCAAACTGTCTGAACACAGAGTGATACTTTCAAGCTGCTTTTACTGCACCAGCAATAAGTTTATACAACAAATGGGTGTGGCGTTCCAGTGTACAGAACCTCACCAGTTCTGCTGCCCCTGTTGCCAGATGACAGTAGCTTTAAGAAAACCAAAAGAGATGAATTAGCCTCCTAGTGTTAGGAGGTCTGTTCTGGTCACAGAAGCAGCAGTACACATCTAAGTGCAAGATGCTGCATGGAAAGTGTTTGCAGAGAAAGGGACGTTATTTGGCATCCTTCATCTAGGTTGCATATCTTTGGAAGCCAGCACCTTTTCAGGACAAGCTCCTCCCCGGTTTACTGTTTGCTGCAGCCAGCTGGGATAAAGGATGAGCTCAAGCTTAGCCTCCCTGGGATTCTGTATTATTGAAATGCCCTGCTGCAAGAGGGAGGCTTTAGGATTTGCCAGCAGCTGGCTCTGCAGCAGCGCCCCATCCCCGCCCAAGGTAGGGGTTCCTGTGAAACCTCACTCTCTCATCTAAGTCAATATCCAAAGCTGCCCGATTCTCCGCTAGCCATGGGGGCGGTTAATTTGGAAGCCGGCGGGGCACCCCTGGGCCCTGAGGTTAAGGGGCTCTGTCAGGACGGAAACAATGGCATCCTGCCATACCAAAATAAAGAGATTTTCTTGTCAGTTTTTAAGGTGCCACAAGACTTTTTTTTACTATTTCTGATCACCACAGGTCGCTTAGTGTTTTGTTTCCAACACAAAATAAGTACAGTGGCTGCATCTGAAGGGGGGGGGGGGGG
>QEPC01013826.1:3936602-3958466 GCA_003113815.1 Sphenodon punctatus
GGGGGGGGGGGGGGGGGGGGGGGAATCCATGATCTGGATCCTCTCCTTCCTCCTCATATCCTGCGTATGCGCATTAAGCATAAGGGGCCCGACCTCCCCTTTAAAAGATGACACTTATGAAAAATACAGGGTGCAGGGCTGCACCGGAGCCAATGCAGCCCTGCAAGATGTATTTTTCATTAGCATCCTCTTTTAAAGAGGAGGTATGGCCACCCTAACTAAGCACCCCTGTCCCCAGCTTCTCTCTGACCCGTACTAAGATGGGGAGGCAGTTTTGTAGAGGGCCTCATTGCTTTGTATTGTTGGGCTTTTAAAATTAAATTGTAAGCAACCTTGAACCCTTGGAAAAAAGATGGGGAATACATCTATATCAATAGATTCAAAGTGGCCCGTGGGAAAAGCACCCTTCCCCCCCCCCCCAAAAGGGATCAACTCAGCATCCAGCTGGTCCAAGAGCCCCTGCCACTCACGTATGAAGCCCGTGGAGCTGGGAGGGTTGACGCTGTCACAGCTGTCGGCGCTGTCGCTGTTGGAGAGCTCATCGTCCGAGTTGGAGACGGGCGAGCCCACGTCCGCGTCATCGAACTTCCGTTTGAGGCTGGCGATCGCATCCATTTGCTGCGGGCTCGCATGGAGAGCCAAAAAGGACGGAAAGGAGGGAGGTCTCGACCGCGATGGGATCGCCCAACTCCAGTGGCCCCAGGGCGACCGCCGACACTCACCGGGTACCTGGGAAGGAACGGGAGGGAAAAGATTCAGCGACCCCCGCCGGCAGGGGAGTAGCTAGATCGGAATGGGCCCCCTTGTCTCGTTCCGACCCCACATCCACCCCACTTGAAACGTACACAAATTCTGCATGCACTGGTGCAGTAGCACCTATGAGAGCTATGTCCCGGCCCACCATTCCTCAGTACTGAATTCCCTCAGCACTGCTATAGACCCAGAACAGCCAGGACATTGATCGCAGTCAACTGGTAGACGTAAGTGATGCTTCTTGTTGTCCACAATCGTTGGGGGGAGGGGCGGGGCAGGTTCAGAGCAAGGGAGCAGAGCTGAGAACATACCCTCAAGGACATGTTATCATGGATCCATGCTCTGACCCCCTTCCCTTTCTTCCCCTCTTCTAAGCACACCATCACCAAATCCTATCAGTGCATGCGTCTAAGTCTTCCGCTGCATAAATGTACCATTGTCTCTCCCTAAACCCCATCCATCTCTGACTGGAAGAGACCCATCTCTGATCAGGAGCATCAGGCACGTTGCTGACACTATATAGATGATTAAATAAGAGGGAGACTTCAACATACTGTGGTGCTGGCTCACGGATCACGATTGTTGTTTCTACACTAACTGTCGCAGAGATCCGGGTGCCAGTTCTTATGAAACAGCGATTAACGTTTTAAAGAGCACCAGCTATAGCCAGCACAGCTACAAACCTAGGGACAGACCTATCTATGACCCACCTGGTCCAGCACCCTTGTTCCAGTCATTGCCTGAGACAACAGAGAGTTCAGAGGAAGGGACCCAAATCCCATTATAATCCTGCATCGGCCTAGTCTGCCCCTCCTGAAGGTCTCATGCTAGCGAAAGATTGCTTTTACCATTACCAAGTTCCCAAACTTCCCATCTGCCAACCACTTTTGGTAACAGAAAATTCAGTAAATCAGGTAGCCCATTATTAGGCTCTAATGGGGTACCGATTAGTACCCAACGTTACCAAGAAGGGTACTGTACTTTCAACAAACAAACCTGTTAAGAGTTGCCCAAGCTACGACCCCAGGTGTAGTCACACTATCTGCAGAAAGCCCAGACACATCTTTGTGGCTGTTGGGAGATTATATTTGAGTCTCAAAATAGGATCGTGCAGGAAAAAATCCTAGTGACTGTCACTACAATATCTGAGCACCACCCTAAGCAATCCCAGCAAAATCAGACAGGCCAATCCTACCACATCCCAGGAGAAGAAGGGAAAATAAATCCCCATGGTGTTGCATTTCTTCTTTTAAAAAATAATTTTAAAAATCGTATTTTTGGCCCCAGATCGTAATGCTTGCTGAGATTTCCATCAGTGCAAAGAACAGAAACACTCATCGTTAGATCCAGACTGCCTAACGAATGAGGCATTTTTGGAAACCCGGGAGGAGAAATTCCAGCATCACCGCTGCCGCGGTTCTGTCCCGAGAAGCCGGGCGGGAGACATTCATTAAAGAACAAGGCTTTTGCTCAGCTAGGAGGCTACAGAGCAGCGTGAAAAACAGAACATTGTTCCTTTTGTGCCTTGTGTCCAGAGACACCCGTCACCAACATACAGATCTTCATTGCAACAAGAATGACTCCTACTGTCTTCTCTTCCCCAAGCAGATAAATGTTGAAAGGGAGAACAGCCCAGTAAAGGCCTGACTAGCTCGTCTGCCCACCCCCGAAATGTCATGCTAGAACAGACTTGTGCTGAAGGGCGAGGAGTTGAGGCTTTCCAATAATGCCTCCCTGCCAGTACTAGAGTTCCTAGGTAGACGCAGACCATTCTAAGGAAGAGCTGCTGGGGTAATCGTCATAGGAGGCCAAAAGTCCAAGCTAAGGCCTTGCCAAAAGGCTGAAACCTCATCCACTGAATTAGGCTAGAGTGACTAGGAAGCACCATTCATCCCCGGAATGACTGGGCTACGCTGGCAAGTCATGACCGCCTCCAGACCTGGCTGCACCCCACTCGGAGACAAACCGGCTGGACTCGTGCAGTCTCTTCACCACCGAGGCAGCTTATTTACGGAGCCTTCGGAAACGTCCCTGGACCCAACTTTGCTTGGCCTCTATCCTGATGCTTCCCCACTTGGGGATCTGGCTCTGCACCCCAATAATGCAGGACTCCCCCCATGACCCAGACCACCATCTCTATTGCTCCAAGTCCCTTCCCTGGTGGGGCCTCCTCAGCCAAGCCCCAGCTCAGTCATACAGACCATGAGGAGATGTCCGTACGTACGTTTGAAGAAAATCGGAGTACGCACGCCTTCGGTTTGCGTTTTGAAGTACCTGTTTGTGTGAATACTTAGTGGGAGGCGACCGTGGTTAAGGGATCATTACACCTCTGCTGGGGGGGGGGGGGGGCAGTACCACTTCAGTTTGTGCCGTTTGTCTGAACGCTACAGCAGTGGAGTAGTTCCAGTTTACACCGTTCCTCTGAACGATACCCAAGTGGAACAGTTTCTCTAATTTCATTAAATCCAATTGCTACTTTGGCTTAACCCCACTTGTCAGAATGCAGCCATATTTAAGTTGAAGCAACTACTTCACTTTGGTACGATTCAGAGGAACAAGGCCATCGGTTAGACCTTGCCCTCCTGAACAAGCCAAGAGGCCTCTTGCTCTTACACGTTGCACGTGCTGCAGAGGTCCTGACAGACAAGCCCGACACCCATCCGGAGCCACTGGCCTCTCTTCTCAGCACTTCTCGTCTATTCCCCTTCAACACGCTAGCGATTGTTCCCATGGCAACAAAGCTGAACAAATGAATTTTGGGGGGGGGGGGGGGGGAACCCGCCGTGCCAGGCAGACACGAGTCTCAATGTTAAGCAGCTTGCAGCCTTCAAACTCTGCCTTTTTCTTCAAAGGCCAACGGCCTGGATTTCATTTCAGGGGCCTCAAAACGTCACCAAAAATCAAGGGGAAGAAGGCTGCCTTTGAGAGTTGGGGTTAAGAGTGAAGATGCGTCTCCTACGGCCAACAAAGCAGGAAAGAAAAGGCCATTCTAGCGCCTTACAAACCTTTAAAATAACCCACTGCAGATTCCCTGCCATTGTGTGGCAGAGGCAAGTCAGTGTCATCCTAAACTTGACAGGAGGAACTGAGGCAGAGGAACTCCTCAGCCTGGGCTCAGACCACGAGACCAGAGGCTCCTAACCAGTGGGGTCACAATCCAAACCGATCTTCAATCTCCGTCACATGACTTCGTTGCTGCAAGAGGTCACGGTATTATACTGGAGTTTCAAGAGATAAAAAACCTTGCAACCGCTGCTCTGCACCAGGGGTGGGGAAACTTGGCTCACGGCTGGTTTTTAAATTTGGCCCCCCCCTCCAGTTCCTGGCCTGTGGATTGGGCGGGCCCCTATCCTCGTGCACTGAGAGACCGAGCTCGGGGGAAGGTGTGGAGAGGAGGGCATGGCATTCAAGGAGAGAGGATGGATCCAGTAGCTGAACCCCACCCTGAGCAAACCTCTTAAGCACCCTCCAGTCCCAACTCCTATCCCATCCTCGGAGCTTTATCAACTTTCAAAGTGGTTCCCGGGACAGGAAAACACCCCCAGTCCTGCTCGATGAAGGACATACAAAATTCCTTCCATGGACGTCAAATGCTACCCCCGGCCCCTTCAAAGACTCCATTGTCTGAATGGGTTTGCTTGGGTGACCCCATCCCCATTCCTCTCTCTGCCTTCTCAAGTGCGGCAGCCTAGCCTCCTCAAACAGGCCCACCCCTTCTGGGTCATCGCCCCCCTGCTGTCTCAGGAGTTAAACACACATCAGCCGCTCCCTTCACAGGCAGCACCATTGCTTACCCGATGCTATAGCTTCTGGCCTCATTGCCTCTCGAGTCCATCCACAAGTGCAGGGGTGGGGGACCAGGGCCACTTTGAAAAAGAGTACAAGCTCCGAGAGCCGCAGAGACGTTGGGGGCGGTGGGGCCCGTGGGGATGTGCTTAGGAAGAAGAGGGTCCAGATCTTGGATCTTTCCCTTATCCTTGTGTGCATGTCCTCATTGGAAAAAGACCATGTAAAGCCAGTGGCCGGCTGAAGGGAAGGGAATGGATCTCTTCTACAGGCCAGAGATCCCCTTTCCTGCTCCAGCCTTCTCCCCACAGCCTCAATCTCATTGTCTGGCACCGGTACCTGCAATTCTTTCCAAGCTAGATTAGATTAATATTTATTGTTCAGCTATTGCCATAAACAAATCATACATATAAAACACACAAACAATCATATAAAATACAAACACCAAAGAAGGGGAAGGGCATAACAAAAGAGCCCAATAACCCATAAAAGCAACTCTAAAAGTGCTATTTGGCCTGGAGGACATTATATAAGAAAAATTCCTCTCCCAGACAGCACTTGATCTTGCCCGGCCAACCATGTTCTCCGTGTACCAGGGTCAGAGAAATTGCCTGGGACAGAAATAAAGGTGGCCAACCATTTAAACCGAATGTCATGCCACCTGGGGCAGAAAAAAAGAACACGGTCAAGCGATTCAATTGGCCCCGGGGCCACCCCGGCACACTCACAACAACATAAAGAGGGGTGCAGGTTTAAATATCGACCCTCAGTTAAGGCCGTGGGGAATATATTCATTCGGGCCAAGGTAAGGCACCTACGGACCGAATGAGGAAGGTGGAACTGGAGATACGGGCAGGGAGACCACTGGAACCCAAAGAGATCCAGATTTTCCGTCAAGGAAGACTTTGTTTGGAGTATGGCCATTTCCTGTTGGGCACTTATATCCCAAATCCTCCGTTTAATAATTTTCTTCCCAGCAGGAAATCCATAGGAGGTTAAATCAGCTGAGGAAAGACCTATGCTGGCAATCTTTTGTTCTGCCTGTTTTACCCAGCTATTGATGGAATCCTTAAATGTCCTCTGCGCAAGCTGGGTGGTCCTGCCATACTGTAACTTAAGCCAGTAAAGCAAGATCATTATCCAGATCCGGCCCTCAAAGGAGAGCATCCCACACTCTTATCTAACCACACAGGAAGGGGCATGGTTAGGAAGGGCCAGAATGGACCTCAAAAACTTTGTTTGAACATGCTCCATACTTGCAGCTTTCTCCCGAGCCCAAAACTGAGCACCATATAACAGTTGAGAAAGGCACTTGACCCTATAAACCTCTAAGGCTGAAAGAATCAAATGCCCCCCGTTAGATCTAAAATAGCGACTTAGGGCCTTCCCCAAGAGAGTCACCTGTCTAATTGCAGTGTTACTATGATTTACCCAACTACCATTGGCCTGAAAAATTAGGCCAAGATATTTATAGGAGGCCACTTGCTCAATCTCATGTCCCCTAAGGACCATTTAAAGATCTTCCGCTTGGGTGAAAAAAGCAAAATCTTAGTTTTGGTGTAATTGACCTCCAAAAAGTTCTGGCCACAATAGTTATAAAGCGCCTGTAACTGCCTATTCATACCAACCCGAGCCCGAGCCAGGAGGATGGCATCATCCGCGTAAAGTAGGATTGCCACATCTGTTGTCCCAAGTCTGGAGGGATGCTTGCCAGGAGACGACACAGCAGGTATCAGATCATGAAGGTAGATGTTAAAAAGAGTTGGAGCAAGTACACATCCCTGCTTCACTCCACGATTAGTTGGAATTGTTCCTGACAATAAACCCTCAGTACCCAACCTGACTCGGGAGTGTGGTATTACTGTATAAACCTTCGAATAAGGCCTAACAATCTGGGTCTTTCCAAGCTACCTACTTTGTCCTAAAGTTTGGTTTCCACCATCATTACTGGAAAAGAACAAGTGGGATGAGAAAGAGCAAGAAATGAAATCTTTACTAGAAACCACCAAGAGGCGTCTAGTCTTCCTAAGTAACCGGGGAACGGACTGAATAGGACATACTGATAACAGCCTTGCCTTCAGTCATACAAAACCCTTTGTGCAACTGGTTAAAATCAAGACTGCACCGCTGTTTGGTATGTTTACATTTTTGAGGTTTCTGCTTACTTTTCTGGGCACTGGGATGAATTAAAGATTTATTTATTTTTTAACATTTTAAAGCTAGGAAGGAATTGCGTATTGTCTAGCTGACCCCGCTATACTAACACTAACCACAGAGTTTCAGAACAATAATGATAGAAATCTGCATGTAAGACAACCCAGAGAACTAAACAACCACCTTATACCCAGTTGTCCATGTCGTTAAATTTTAAAAAATCCCCAAACACCCCAATAGGAAGAGAACTGTTTTGCCAAAGGATTGCGCAGAAAGTATGTCAAAACAAGAAGGGGGAAGTGGAAGAGACGGGGTACTGGTCGTAACCTATCACAATCATTTCTGGTTACTCATTTTTCAATTATATTCTTATGTCTGAAAACTAAAAGGATACTCTTTACATATAATAAATGAGGTCCTACATTACCGGCATTAAAATGTGTGTAAGAGGGAAAGGATATATCATTTGAAAGACATACTTTTGGAGAGAAGTCTGTAGAAGAGCGATAAATTGTGACAAGGGGAATGGGCAAGTGTTTAAAATGAAAATAATAATTTTTTTAAAAAGGTCAATAAAGGTGCACTCTTCACAGAGTACCCCTAAAGGAGATACCCAAGATGCAGGGCATCAAGAGACTTTGCCTGGCTCTGCTGCTGTCTGAGGTCACAAGATGAAATTTCAGAATGGGTTCTGGTGCACCAAGATGAGAATCGTGGGTTTTTTGTTCCAGGGAGGTTGGCACGGAGGCCAATGCCGCATAGCGGCAAAGTTGTCTCACATGGGATGGTCACAACCTCTCAGTTCCCATGGATAAAATGGGAACGTGTGTGTCTGTCTGCCTTTCTATATGTGCACCCCTCATCCATCTTAGATTGTAAGCCCGCTGGGCAAGGACCTGTTTTTGAAGACATCTGTGACTAAAGCGCTGCGTACGTCCTAGTAGCGCTATGGAAATAAGACGACGCCAATCATCTGGAGAGAAGGAAAAGTATCCACCAGTCATAAGGTGCCACCAAGAATTCATTCCTTTCCCACCGTCAGTTGGCAAAACGCACTCAAAAGTATTATGGGAAATAAAGAAACTTGCAAGAGCTAAACTCTTGTGGCAGAAGAGGCCACTGCCTGCTCTCCAGAGCCTTAGGTGGTCACTAGATCACCTTCCCTTTCATTCAGCAGTTCAAGACCCAAAGGTCTGCGTCTGATGCTAGCCTGAACGCCTCTCTTGTAAGAAAAGCAAGGTCGAAGAGTTAAGATGAACTTTGATAACTCTCCAAAGGTCCTTAAACACAAACAATTATACCCATGTCAGGTTTCAAATTCAGAAACACTTTTTATTTTTGTTTTGAAGAGACATTTAATGCAGAACAACTGCCCGGTTACAAGCCCCCATGCTTGGAATCAAGGTTATGTCCCACCTTGTGCTGCAGATACAAACTCAATTAGCTCCCCTGGAATGCTAATGCCACAGGGATGCTCTAAACAAGAGTTACTCCACCTCTATGGGTGCAAGTCCCCCCTGCCCCCAGAATCATGTCTGAACTAGCTCCCGCAGTAACAGAGTTGTGGCGCATTCACAAGAGTCCCTTCTCCTGCTTTTTAAAATTCCTTGTGGGAGATAACTACTGCGCCTTTTTTCCCCCAACACTGCTCCCTCCGTTGCCGCTGTCAGTTTCTCCACTGTCAGTTTCGTCGTGCATACGGCTATGGCTACTGCTCAAAAGTAATCCCAGCATGCTGCAGGGCTGCTTTTTGAGTGGTGCACGGTGTGAATGAAAGCAGGAAGTGTCCGTTCCCACGTTACAAGAAACGTGCAAGAAGGAAACAACGAGATGGTTAAATCTTGGGGGTCATTTGTTCATGACAAGCAAAGTCATCTTGCCACCAGATGCAGCCAGTCTAGCCCAGGCGTGAGATTCACACCCTTCTAGCCAAAGTTTCTCCACTGAACTTTTGGGGTGAATAGGTCAACGTGAGCATCCCGTCTACGACTTCCTGGCAGAGTAGCAGCGGGTCTCCCCCAGCAGTGTTCTTCAAAAGCACCAGACCCCAAAAGCAACACAAGAACTGGAAGGCTCTCCTCAAAAAGATGGAGCCATGTTTTAGTGGCAGGACACATCACCTGTTTCTCATTACAGGAAGGAATTTAAAGCATTTTCTGAGTCACTCCATGATGTTGGGGGAGCCTGGGAAACAAGCGCTGATGGAAAAGGCAGACGTGAGCAGCAGGAGCTCTCTTATGCAGCCCTTACACAAAGGGGCCAGCAGAATGAAAGCAGATCCTTCTCTGGGTGGGGAGAAGTTAATGTTTTGGAAGGGGGTGCAGAGAAGTTGGGAAGGTGGGCATCACAGAGGTCAAAACGGTATCAAAAGAAAGCATCAGTCAATTATTCTAAAAGCAGAATAGAATGGTACATGATGGCTCAATTCCAAAATCCTCTCTGCGCTATTGGGGGGAGGGGGGCTGCTTTCTATGGGCAACACGCAGAGCCAGGAAGTGGGGGAAAGGGGAAAGCCAGTTTCATTCATTCAGCAGATCAAAATGACTCTCATTTAGACTGTTAAACCAAATAAATAACCTGATACATGCTAGCTGCTGAGGGCCCTCTGGTGCTCATTAGTCAAGTCTACACCGAGCGCAAGGGGAGGTCGCGTGTGGGCAGGGCTTGCTCGTACGGTGAGTCAAACCCCTGGCACCCTAGAAACCTGAAAATCCCTCTTAGGAAGGAAGAGGAGAGGCCTGTCCTCCCACGTCATTCACACAGGCTATTTGGCAACACAAGGACGATGGCGATGGAAGTGGCTCAACTTTCTAGAGATCCTAGCGTCTGGGATGCAGCTGCTGGCAAAGTGAAAGTTACATGCTTTCCACAGTGTAGTATTCCGCTCAAGAGGCTATCGCACAACACGTGCCCAGGAGAAGGATCTGTAGGTTACGCTGGCAGTTGCATTGAAAGCGGATAAGGTTCACAGGGTAGGGAGGCACATCCTTCCGCGGCTAGACTGACAAGCACCTAGGCCTTGCAGACGATACAGGGTTTGGCACTGGGGTGGAAGTACAGAAAAGGCAGCAAGGCCCTCTGAAGCATCACAATGAACTAGAGGCTCCCTCTTGTAATCGTGGTGAACTACAAGCAACAGGCTAAAATAGCAGGACAGTAGATTTTGGTTAAGTATTTGGAAAAAATTCTCAACTGTGGGAACTTTGGGTCCATGGAATAAATTACCCAAGGAGCTTGGGGAAATCTCCCTCTTGGAGGTTTTCAAAACCCAGCTGGACAAGCATCTGTCTGTGATGTCGTATGGCAAGGATCGTGGCAAGGGGATGGACTAACTGGGGTGGGCAGTGCTCCAGAGTCTACACTAGCCTCCAATGGCGTTCTGGGCAGAATTCAAAGTGCCGCTTTCGACCTATGAAGTCTGTAAAAGCCTGTGTCCCACCTAGCTGAAAGACTATCTCCTCTCCTATGTTCTACCATGACCCCCCAAGGTTCATCAGGAACGACCTCTTGCAAGTTCCGCGTGCAAAGCTCTCCGGAGCTGTTGCACAGCTTTGGAACTCCCTTTCCCTTGAGGATCACCACATCCCGAGAGTTTTGGGGAAGCAATGTTGTATCTGGTACAAATGGTGTCAGGCATTGAGGGCCTTCATCTTAGGATTCATTTGGCATGAGACAGATGGGGGCTGCTGCTAGTATACTGTGCAACTACCTGTACGGCAGCCTGCCTGGATGCTCTAGCGGATCTGGTGTCAGCAGTGGTCTTGTGGTCCCCGAGGAGGGTGGTCCTGAGGAACTTCAACATTCACGCCAACACTAGTCTTGGAGGAGCAAAGCGTGAGTTTATGGCTGCCATGGCAACCATGGGACCGTCTCAGGTGGTTACTGGCCCAACCCATGATGGAGGGCGCACCCTGGACCTGATATTTTGCACTGGCCTTGAGGCAGGGGATCTGTTGGTTGGGGATGTGTCAGCTGTCCAGAGACTTATGGAACCGGAGAGGTTTCGGAATGCACTTTGGAAATTACCTTCCGACATCAGACGACTGCCCGCTTGATGACCTCGTGGCTTTTTGGAATACTCTGCTAAATGAGGTCATCGACCAAACGGCTCCTAGGCATCTGCTCCCCAAGCACCAGCAACACAAGTTCCCTTGGTTTAGGGAAGACCTCCGGCAGCTGAAGCGTGAAGGACAGTGGCACTGTACTCTGGCTTAAGCCGATTGCAACATAGAGTTATTTTAAAAACCTATGCTGTGGCTGTGTGGGCAACAAAGAAGGGGTTCTTTGCTGCTCTCATAGCATCCGTGAAGTCACGTCCAGCTGAGCTTTTCCGGGTGGTGAGGGGACATGTCAGTTCGGCCTCCCTCTGCTTGGAACTGGAATCTTCCAGTGCTTGCCGTGACAGGTTTGTTGACTTTTTCGTAGACAAAAATCACTCGTATTCACCACAACTTCAACACCACACTTGATGCAGTGCGAGAACCAGGTGATGGGAGCCCCATATTGTCCTATTTTATGGGATCAGTTTCAGTGTGTGTCACCCGCTGATGCGGAGAACCTCCTTGGGGAAGTTAGAGCCACCTGTTGCGAACTAGACCCATGCCCATCCTGGCTGGTTAAGGCCAGCTGGGAGATGCTGGGGCCGTTGCTGGCAGGGGTTGTCAATACCTCCTTTAGGGAGGGCAGAGTGCCAGGCCGCCTCAAGGAAGTGGTGGTGCAGCATCTGCTCAAGAAGCCATCACTTGACACTGACTCCCTTGTCAGCAATCAGCCAGTCTCTAACCTTCCCTTTTTAGGGAAGGTTATTAGTGGGGCATCTGGATCCCTCGCAGTTCAGCTTTTGGCACTGAGACTGTGCTTGCGGCTTTGGTCAATGACTTTTACCAGGAGTTGGATGAGGTTCGGTTGACCCTGTTAGATCTGTTGGCTGCATTCGATACCGTTGACCACAAGATGCTGGTGAACCGCTTGTGGAACCGAACTGGGGTGGGCAGAATTGTTCTTGAATGGTTCTGTTCCAGCCCAACAGAGAGGACTCAGCAGGTGGTGTTGGGGGGATTCTTGTTCATCTCCCCGTGACCTCACATGAGTCCCGCATGGTTCTATTCTGTCCCCTCTCCCGTTCAACATCTACATGCAGCCTTTTGTCAAGGTTGTGAGGGGGTTTGGAGTGCGGTGTCATCAGTACACCAACAACACCCAACCCTACCTCTCATTTTCAGCTGACCCAGGCCTGGCAGTCTCAGTACTTACATGGTGCCTGGCGGCTATAGGGGACTGGATGAGGGCAAGCGTGTTCCACCAACTACATCTGGTGCGACAGCTGCGCCTGTTTCAGACTTCAACCTGGTCCACCATCATCCATGATTTCCTCACCTCAAGACTGGACTACTGCAACACGCTCTATGTGGGGCTACCCTTGGTGGCGGTTTGGAGACCGCAGCTGGCGCAGAATGCTACAGCCTGTCTCCTCACAGGGATGGGCCGTTGTGAGCATATTACACCAGTGCGTCGTTCTCTGCACTGGCTGCCTATAGTCTTCCAGGCTCACTTCAAGGTGTTCTTTGACCTATGAAGTCCTACATGGTCTGGGCCCCACCTACGTGCAGGACTGCCTCACACCCCGGGCCCTATAGCAGCCCGTGGTTGGCCGGGAGCGCCGTTGTCAAGGTCCCCCGAGTTTCTGGGTGGCTACTATGGGGAGGGGGTTCTCTGTGGCCGCACGAAGGCTGTAGAACTCCCTCCTGATGGAAGTCTGCTTGGCCCCGGACCTTCCCTCTTTCTGACAATAGTGTAAGACGTGGCTGTTGCGTCAGGCTTTTGGTGAGGGAAATGAGTGAAGGGTGGGAGGGGAGTGGGAAATTTTACCTCCACTAATGCTTTATATTGTTGAATTTTATATTTTACCTTTATATTTTTATTTATTTATATTTTATTTTTTCTATATGTTATACATATATTGCATTTGATGTTTTATATTGTATTGTGAACCACCCTGAGCTGCTATTAGCAGTAGGGGGCGATACAGAAATGCACTATAATAAATTTATTATTTTAATTTTACCCCACCCTTCCCACCAATGGCAGCTCAGAAATGTATTTATTTCACGTTGTTAGTCACCAAGAGCCTTCAAGGAAGAGTGGGTTAAAAATTAGAATGAATGAACCTATCCGCTGTGCCCTCATCTTTGCTCCCTTACCCTGAGCTGAGTTTTTCAGTGGTTGGAGATGGGAACTGGATCGGGGCACACATTTGACCCCTGGGGGGCGCCCCAGGCCTGAAGTTCCCCACCCTTCCATAGAAGGTTGGCAAAGCCAGGTAAGCCTCGAACTGGATTCTGAAATGAAAAGAGAGAGCCTTAGGACGGTCTGCAATGGTTGTATTTAGCACAGGTACAAAAAAACAACATGTTGGGTCTCCAGACAGGTCAAGAAAAATGACCTTGACATAGCTAAGCTCAACTGTTTGACACTAAGACACCCCCTTGCCTTTTACCCCATTCCAGCTGGCAAGCTACAATCTGTGAACTCATCATAGGAGATAGTACAGAGGAACGCAATAGCCAAGATAAGAGCTTCTTAATATTTGTAGGATTCCTTCAGGAATTCCAAATATAGAAAGAGTAAGACCTACTGCCTGTGTGGAGAACCTTCACTCAGAAAACAGTCAGGGCAGGGATGCCCAAACTATAACTTATGGGAAACCTATGAGAAGCTCTCCGATCATCTGACATCGTTGCTCTGTATAGTTGTCTATTAAGCAATGGTGTGGGACAAATTTTTTCCCCAAAATGAAAAATTTCCTGGCACATTTTCCTCTATATTTTTCCAGAAAATGTTCCAGTTCTAAAAATGCATTGTTTCATAAAATTAATTAGTAACATAATGATGGATACCAATACCTAATTCCAATAAAAAATAATTTTCAAGTAAAGCTTTGGATTTGTTTGAACATTTAAACCACATTGCCTTTTATTGATTTCCCCCCTGTAATTTATTTCAGTTCATCTACTTTTGGCTATTGTAAAAACTTTTGAGATATTTATCCAGCACATAAATTTAACAATGTACTTTTTGAGTTTTGTTTACTAAGTACACGTCAAATAAACATGCTAAAATCAAATCCTAATTGATTTATGGCATCGGAAACTTTTTCAGAAAATTTGCATTGGAAAATTTTCAGATTCAAAATTTTCCGGAAAACCCACATCACTGCTATGAAGCTTGTGGTACAAATAGGAGTTTTTCTGCAGAAACAGCTGCTATGGTTGACTCAGGATATATCAATGGAAAGGAAGGCATAGTTCAGCTGTAGCGAATGCACTTGCCCAAGACAATTGCTCTTAACATGTGGTCCGTGCTTTGAAGAAGTTTGGAGAACAATGAGCAAAGCTGCGATGGATGGATCTCAAAAGGCTTCTATTGCCCTGGGTTGACAAGAGCACCATCTACCAGGCAGCTCCAAGCCAGGATATAACAAGCTGAGTGGAAAGAAAAGAACGCCGCTGATCCTCAGCAACCTTACGGCATAGCTGCAGATCCAAGATGCTCCCGCTCCCGCCCCCCCCCCTTTGTATCTCATTATAAAGGTAGAAAGTGGCCGTGGGATACACCTGCCGCACAGCCCAGCTCTCGGTCACAATTACAAGTTCTTGTGTAAATGCTTCGCCGACAGAGATGGGAAGCTGCCACAGTGTACGTGGAGATCATCTGCAAGGACTTTCTGTTGGCAAGAGCTGCATGCAAAAAATACCACGGGGTACAACACAGTAGATGTTCTTCGAGATCTCTGATCGGCATGTCAGACTAAGCCTAAGAAGATGATCTTTCCAGTGTGACACGACAATACCCTCTTGTTTCCCCAAGGTCATTTCCCTGGGCCAAGTGTCATAGAATCACAGAGTTAGAAGGGATCGAAAGGGTCATCCTAGTCGAAGCCCCTGCTTGGAGGCAGGACAATGACAGCCACAACATCCCTGACGCAGGGGCTGTCCAGCCTCTTTCGGTAACCTCCAGCGACGGGGAGCCTGCGCCCTCCCTAGACAGCTTGTTCCGTCACTGCACGGCTCGTACGGTGAGCACATTTCCCCCAATATCTAACCAACATCTCCCTTCCTTTAAGTTGAGCCCATTGTTTGTATTCCTGCCCCGTTAGCAATGCAGAACAATTCCTTGCCATTGTCTNAATGTAGCAGGAAATGAGTGCTGAGAGACGGGAGCAAGACCAAGAATAGCCTTGTAGATAAACGTTTGGGCAGAATGCGTTCAGGAGGAGGGAGCCAGTAGAGAGAGAGAAGAGAGGAGAGGAGGGAGAGGGAGAGAGAGAGAGAGAGAGAGAGAGAGAGAGAGAGAGAGAGACTTGGAAAGCAACCCAACAGCACAACTCTCAAGGAAGCTCTTGATCCCAGGAGGATGCAGTCAATCAATAATTTAATAATAAGTATTTGTAGATGTAGACTGATAAACAGGGGTAGATGGAAAGGTAAAAAGCTGATGCTGAAGCTAAACATTTTTGGCTTCTGCCTTCCTCAGTAGCAATAAGTTATATATATATATATATATATATAAAAAATGTACCTGGTGCTTTACAATCCTCAAGTATAGACAGGTCCATACTCCAGTGGGTTTACTATCTGAGGCAAGGGGGGTGGGGGGCGAGATAAAAGGAGGGTAACAGTGGGAGAGACAGGGAGACATCCACCGAGTTGCAGGTGCATGTGCTTATCTTCGTTACAGAGGAGAAGGGGGCCTTAAGAAAATCAAGGAGGAGATGAAGGCGCTAGGGAAAGCCCGACTGGGGGGAGAGCGGCTTGCAGGAGAAATCATTCATCTGTCTCGCCCTCCTCTGAACCTGCTCCAATCTGGTCAATATCCTTCTAAAAATGAGGTCCTCCCGAACAGAATACAACACTCACAAACGTCAAATCGTAAGTGACAGGAGCTCAGCCAATAATTCAAAGGGTTCTCCCCTTTGCAGCTCCACCTCCCTAACATGCCCTGCTTCATCTCCCACGCTCACCAGAAGATGGGTCTCCCTGTAATTAAGAGGGAGCCGTTCTGCAAGGTCTCTGGCACAGCTGCTATTCTGAGCCCAACACAATCTGAGCCTGGATGCTGGACTCATGGTTTTTAATTGGTTTCTGTCCTCTTTCAAAAACCACTTTTGCCTCCAGGACTTGTTTACTTTAAGACTCCCTCAATGCGTTGGACATGGCCCTAACTAAGCCTTATTCAAACCAATACGAGAGCTCCAAGCCTCCCCTTCAGTAGGGAAACTCTTTCTGGCCGTAAGTGTTCCTGAAAATCTCCGCTATTTCCTCAACACACTTTCTATCCAGCATTTCTTCTGCTCCATCCCCACTCCCATCCCTCCAGACTAGAACCTCTGCAAATTTTTCACAAGGGAACTTTCCAGAATATAATAGCTAGCAAATCCTCCACCAACCTGAATTCCATTGTCAGTGCTTAGATCGGGGATGGCGGGGGACCTTTTCTTTCAAAAGGGCCACTTTGAAAAAGAGCACAAACTCAGAGGGCCAGGTAGGAGTTGAGGGTAGAGGTGTTTATGGTGCGGGAAGGACATGGAGGGTCCAGATTATAATATTTATTTTTATATAGTGCCCCCTGTCATGGCACTCAGAGCACTTTACATATAACAAATAAACACGACTTTTAATACTCGCAACAACCCTGTGAAGTAAGTTAGGCTGAGAACAGTGTGACCGGCCCAGGGTCACCCAGTGAATTTCTGGCTAAAGAGAGACTTGAATCAGGGTTCCCCCTACCGCCTGGTCCAAGTACTGCGCACTTAGCAACTACCCCACACTGGATTCATCCCCCATCTCCACTCCCTTCTCTTTCAGCGCTCGAGGGCAATGACAGCTCCACAGGCCAAATCAAAGGCAGCTTAGGACCTTCCCCACATCCCACCGACTGGAGGTTCCCCACTCCTGATTTAGGGTTATGTTCGGAGAGTGGCTCAGTCTCCCATTCCTCTGAACATTTTAACACGGAAGCAATGTTTTTTGTTGTTGTCGTCGTTTTTAAAACAAACAAGGTAAGATAGCAACTTGGTATGTGTAAATAGGTTCTCTCACTCACAGGGGCAGGAGAACCATTCCCATTACCAGGAACCCCTTTAAAAATTAGCACAAGCTCCTAGGGTCTGGGCGTGCTTAAGGGATGCACTCAAGTTAAGGAGGGTCCACGTGGATCTGGTCCCTGTCGTTGTGGTGCATGCCCTCATTTTTGCTCCATTACCCTGAACTCAAGTTGTTTCCGCGTTTGGTGGTAGGAAATGGGTCCCGAGGCCAGAGCCAGGAACTAGAAAGGGGACGCATAAAGACTTGTCACAGGCTGCACTTGGCCCCTGGGTCTCCCCACCACTTTAGACTGCGATGCCTAGGGCGGCCACGGACCTGGTGGCTGGGAGACAAAAAACATCTCGTCAAAGGAGAGGGGGAAAAGGTCAATTCTGCTCTTCAACAACTCAGAATAAGGGGCGCGGGGGGGATAGGTTCAATCAAATGCATCTGTACGAGCTTAATTTTGCAGCCTAATTCTTCAGTGCCAGCTTCCCAGCTAGCGGGAGACCATTTCCAGATCAGGGGTGACGAAACCCTGCCAGGCATAGGGATAGCTAACTGACACTGCCCTGGCTTCCTGAGTTTGCAGAGAGTCTGAAACAGGGACCGAGAGGTAGGGACTCCAGTGAAAAGCTTCCTGACCGTTAGAACCGTTCAGCAGCGAAACAAGGTCATGAAATCTTGGTTAGGGTTCTCCTTTCATCTTACTGGGATGGCTAGCGTGAGGCCTGAAGTATCAGCGTTAACTAGTTCACGGCTGTCCTTAGCAGATGGTGGAAGTCTGCTGGTGTTGAAAATTCCTGTTGGGAGGAGCAGCGGCAGACGCAGCAATCTTAAAAGGGGAGGAGCGGTTCACCGGCAGAAAGACGCTAACTGGCACAACAGTCACTAGCTGATGAATGGGAGCTGAAAGAGGAGTTACTCTGCCAAAGGCCACGTTTTCCCCCCACTGCCCAAAACGGCGACACTCTGCGTCGCTAAACCACAGACGGTGGTTTCATAATCTGGCACCAAACTGAGCCTTCTCCACAGACATGAGGCTGCTCTGGGCGTGGAAGCAACAGGGAATCTAAGAACAGACGAAGGGGATAAGTTAGATGACCCCCCAGAAACCAAAAAACGGGGCTCGTTTTAGACTTTGAAATGTAAACCGGGTTGGGGAACCTTTTACCTCTCAGGGGCCACTTAGTACAAGTGCCGAGGGCCACACAGAAGTGGTCTTTCGACGCTTGGAGACAGGGGCCAAATCCAGTAACCGGAAAGGGGCCATGTAAGAAGAACTAGCCGAGGTCCGTATTTGACGCCTGGACCTAAGGTGCCCCAGCCCTGTGCTAAATATTAGCTCAAATCTCTGACAGCAAAGAGGAACTAGTCCGATTCACTTAAAATTAATAAATACTTCAACAAATAGATTAATCTCTCTGCAGCTGTCGAGACCGGGAGGAGGAAGCGAAGCTATCCTATTCTCTTCAAGGCTGCTGAGCTCCTTAGGTCCAGCTCACTGAGCATCTCAGACTATGATCTCACGATGTTACCGATTTTACAGCAAGCAGAGAATTGCCTCGAATGACACGGCACTAGCACTGCAGAGCAGCGCACCCTGATGGTGTAAGGCGATGTCGAGAGAGTGAGCGAGCAGCCACGCTGCATGCTGAAATTCGGGGAATGAGATGGGAAATGCTGAGCTGCCCCACATTTAAGGCACTTTCAAGCACTACAAGGAGCCCTCCCCCCCCCAAAATGGCACATAACCAAGGCAGCGCTCCCCTCAAGAGGAGTTCCATTAAGACGCATACACATGCTAGCACGAACAGCAATAAAAATCTTAAGCCATTATAGAGCATCAACACAAAGCAGCTCAATTCAGCGGCCACCCCACAAACCTGCAACAGCCAAAAGAATTCTGCACCATTCCAGCTCGTCTAGGTTATGACAACTTTCCTAGGGCCGCAACACTGCAAGCCACGTGGAATTAGCATAAACCCTAATGCCCAAGGGCAGAGCCAGTCACAATACTTGGTAACCTGCATGGAACCCAGGGGTTTTCGTATGCGTGCCTCAGGGTACGCAACTTTTCTTTCATCCAAAATCTCTCTGGCAATGCACCCCTGGAAATCGTGACTATTCTAGTCAAGTGACACCAGGTAATTTGATGCCTCCTCTGAACACAGCCAGAGACATAAACGAACCTTCAATTCCTTTAATAAGAGTATCAAAAATCTATTTGTTATTCACAAAAGGCATATGCACTGGATTTCCGCAGCATTTCAGAAGCAGACATCCCACTTCTATATGACTGGCTAGAACAGAATAATCCCAATAACCCAATAAGCTCTGGGCTGTGTGTATGTGTGTAAAAGCCAAAATACTCTACACCGGTCCCCTGTCACGGAGGGAATCAAACCAGGAGTGGTCATCAGGAAGGACTAACCACAACATCGTCACCATCCTCACTGGACGCAATAGATTTTGTGTAATGATGTAATTGTGTGTTTAAACCAGAAAACATTCAGGTTGCAGTCGAGACCTTAGACGGCTTCTTAGCTTACCAGGCAGTGTCATCAGAACATCACGTCAGCAAAACCATGGAAAAGGAGGTTAAGCACACATGGGAGGAGCTGCATACCACTGTAAGTGAGACCACCAAGGGAACCACCAAATTGCTGACAACACCCAAGGGGGCAGCTTTATTGCTAATGCAAAGAGCTCAGCGTTTACGCCTAAGCTGTTTACAAGCCAGTCAGAGGTCTCTGCTATCATCCTGTGTCAATTGTTTATATTTGTGGGAACCACATAAACCAGCCTCTTCTCCATTTCAGAGAAGAGTAATTTATTGGGCCGACTTGTCCAGAAACCAGGATTTGGTCCATTTTGACCTAAAAGAGTTTAGGACCCAAGTGCCGTCCCCTCCATGGAAACAAACTACTAAACTTTCAAATTCAAACCTTGCATTCTCTGAGCGTGGTAGCAGTGGGATAAAGCTTGTAGTTTTGTAATGTTTTCAGCTATTCTGTCAAGATGGCTTCTGCAATTGCTACCGCAGAAGGAAAATGCAAAGGGGCCTTGGGCAGATTCACCCTATGATTTCAGAATCCGTAAGAACAATCATACGTGCACCCCCAAACCCACCTGCATCCCTGTCTCTCAAAAGGTCTGCCCCCAGCCCATCAAAACCAAATGGATCCCAGGCCCACCAGCATAATACTGGAAACCATGCATTGAAGGCTATCGATCCCAAGACACACTGCCACCAGCCAAAGAGCATCAGCATCATGTGGTATAAACCCTGAAGATTACAATGTGGTAGCGAGGTCACCAGCATCACCTCCTTGGCCCTGATTCAAACGGTTGTAATGTCTGCCCACTCCATCTGGCCTGGCCTTAAAGAATATTGGCTTTAACTGCTCTGGCAAGATTCAGCGAATGTTTTGTGGCCTGGAGAACTGTCGCACCCTCATTGATATGGAAAGGACAGACCAAGGTGCTGGTTATCCATGAGCTAAAAGGGCAGCTCAATTCAGATATATATTACAAGGGGGTGGGAGAAAGTCCAGAGGCAGGAAATGCCAGTAGTTCTGTAAGATACTGACAATAGGGACAGTTCCATCTGCCTCTGTGACCTTCGCTATAAATAACCAAGAGGGTATGTGTGCCACATTTGACTCTATGGCCTGGGCGCGGGGAAGATAGAGGCTTTCTAGCGGTTCCTAAAAAAGAATATGTAGTTGGAGGAAGAAAAGTTAAGAATTCCCCCACGACCAATCCCCACAAGAAAAATCCACAGCTTTCCTTACTCTCCACTTCCTGCAAAAAAATAAAATAAAATAAAAAGCTCCCAAGACACCCCAACCAAGTTAGGAGAATGCATCAGAGACCCTCACTGTAGCAGATCAGTGAATAAGGAGACAACGCCCGCCCCCCCCCCCCCATTAGCACTCCTGAAGGATCCAAGCGATGCCCAGCCCCATGTTACTATCCCCAAGGCAATCCTCTAGTTTCCCATCAGACATGCCCCAAATGCCCACCAAGATAAACCTCCAGTTCCCCACAATACAGCCCCTTCTGAGCACACACACCCCAAAACACCACACCACCGCCAAGAGAAAAAAGTATGGTCTACACAATCTTAATCCAAGGGAGACAGTCCCATATGACCCAGTACCCCAGAGGTACAGCCCTGCAAGGCAGGCAGGTGACTTCCTCTTGGGGGGGGGGGGCAGCATTGTGCAGGTGTATGGTAGGGTAGCAGATGCATTTCCAAAGCAGCATCCTCCATGAGGAAGTGCAGATGTTCCTCACATCACTCCTCTGCAGTAATACGACCCTCTCACACACACTTCTTATGGGGCTGCCTTCCTCAGTCCCCTGGGAGGAACATCGAAAGAGGGAAACATTATGCCCCTAAAGATGCTACCCCACAGCCAAGGAAGAAACGAGGAAAACCCCAACAGAGTACCATCCTAACCCCACACCCAAGGAAGGAGGATATCAGATGTCACCCTTAGCCCCATTCATGCAAACAATATGGAAAGGGATACTGTTAAGACAGGCCACACAACACTAGAGACACTCCCTACCCCACTGGAAAGGAGGCAAAAAGGCCTCCTTTCCGCCCCACATGCAAGCAACAAGGGATGCCCGCAGAGAAGCAAATCCCAATATGCCAAAGACACTCCCATCTAAAGAGGAGAGATGATGCCCCCTGAGCTATCACCCCCAGGAGAACGAATGGCCTCCCTCAGCCAAGCAATAGGGGGCAGGGATAGAATGCTTCTATAGAGCCTACTCCAGAGCTCCATAGGCTCCCCAAACAAGAAGCACACATGTTGCAGGGCCTGCACTGGTGCCAACGCAGGCCCTGAAACATGTATGTTTCATAACTGGCCTGGGAAAAACACACTCCCACTAAGCTTCACCTTCAAGAAATAGGGGGAGAGAATGCTCCCAAATAAGCAATTTCCAGGGCTCCCCATCCAAGACTGATGAAAATGCTGGATGTGCTCCTCAAATAGAAATTGGAGGTATGCCAAATGTCCACCCTCCGGCCTATGTTCAAGCCAGAGAAATGCCCCCCCCCCCCCCCACA
>QEPC01013826.1:3959200-3981467 GCA_003113815.1 Sphenodon punctatus
CCCCCCCCCCCCAGCAGAGGGAATACCTCCTTCAGCCCCACGACCAGGCAGTAGGAGAGACTAACCCCCAATGCAGCCCCAGAATCCCCCACCTTAACGCAAGAAAATGCTAGGTTCCCACCCCCACAGCTAGCAATGGGGAAAGGGGGGGGGAATGTCTCAGTCCCCCAAACTGAAGAACTACCCCCAGCCCCACACCCAAGCAATAAGGGAGAATTTCCCCCAAAGCAGCCTCAGAGCCCCCCCAATTAAAATGCTCGGTGCACCCCCTCATCTAGCAAACTGGGGGGGCAAAGTTGTCTCAGTCCCCCACCAGCAGAGGATGCCCCCCATCCCCACAATAGGAGGTTCCCCCCAAAGCAGCACCAGGACCCCCACCCACCCAAGGGGAGAGGATGCCACCAATGGGTGAGAGGGAAGATGCCCCCAGCCCCACACCCAAATAAGAGGAATTCCCCCAAAGCAGCCTCAGATCGCCCCCCACTATTAAGAAGAGAAAATGCCAGGCGCCCCCCCCCAGCTAGCAACGGGGGGGGGGGAAAGATGCCTCAGCCCCCCCCCCCACGCAACAGGGGGACCCCCACCCATCCAAGAGGATGCTGGGTCCCCCCCCATCTAGCACGGGGAGCCCCGCCCCCCCCTCAGTCACTCACCGGGGGCGGCTGCGGCTCCTCCCCTCCCCCCGCACGGGCCGGGGCTGCAGGGCGGGGATCCCGGGGGGGAGGGGGCGGCTCCGGGCCGTGGTGGGAGGAGGAGGGCGGTGTCCAGCCGCCGGGTGGGCAGGTGGAGCGGGGTTGCAGCGGCAGCTCTGACCGGATGGACCCGCCCCGGCTTCGCTCCGCGATAACAATGGGGCTGCCGGCGCAGCGCCACCACTTATATAGCCTGCCTCCCCCCCTTCCACCCCGGAGCACTATGGGAAATGAAGGCTAAGTGGGCCATAGCATCTTGGGAAATGGAGTGCAGCTCGCTGCCCGCTTGCGGCCTCCAAGCGTATGGCATCCTGGGAAATGCAGTCCAGCTACACCCCGCCTGAAACCTCCCCCGCGCAGGGCATCCTGGGAAATGCAGTCCATGTTCCCGCCTAGTGTGGGTGGGAACAAGAAAGCTGCTCCTGCCGCATTGCTCTCAAAGAAACAAAGGCAAGGCACTCTGGGAGCTTGAGTCCTAAAGCTAAGGGTTAGCTTTTTGACCTTGTACAGGTTACTGAAAGTAAGACACAGTTGACTATAGTGGGAGAAGGTGTAACTGCCAGACAGATGCAGCTCTCTACGTGCCTACAGCACAGCAGCAGTTAAGGGTTAGTGGAACTAGGCTACAATGCTGGAGTGCCTTCGCAGCAATGATGCTGCAATTCTACCCAAAGACCACAACAAAAGATAATAGAAAGTTTGGGGGAGAGAAACAGTGGTCACTGCAAGCGTTTTTAGCACTTTCAGTTCGCAGATGCCACACAATGGACATTCATAAAGTAGGTGTTTTATCAAAAAATGAAAATACAGCATTTCTCCTTTTTGCCCCATGCATCTTAACCTGAGAAGTTTGTTAAAACCTAAAAATTGCCCCTGGCTGAAAAAAGATAAGCACATATTTAAAGACCAAAAGGCCAAAGATTTGTACGCTTACATGCCCAACTTAACCCAGTTATAGGGATGCGTGAGAGCAACCGTTACGTTTTTGCGCAGCATCGTCTGATTTTCACACATTGGCAAAACGGTACTCACGTCTACAGCCGTGTTGTCGGGCTGTTTCACACACTCCCAAACCACAGAAGCGCCATTCTGCGCCTTATGCACACAAACTAAATTCCAATCAGTCCAAAAAAATGGAAGTCAGAAAGAGAATTCGTTCTGGTTTTCATTGATTCAGACTGTAAAGATGCCCAAAGTCTTTTCTAAGCGAAAACTGAATTTCACCTCTCACTTGAGATACCTTTCAAGTCTACACAGTTCTATGATGGCAAAGGGACTGGGAGACTTAAGAACTTGAGTTATTTTTTAAAACCCTACTAAGAGTCTGTCGTTGAATCCATGGCTTGAAAAGCAACCTAATAATGTGGATTAACCAGCATTCTAAAAAGTTAAAATGCCAAAAACAACTGGTAACAATTGCCTTACCAGCTGAGGCCAATTGTCAGCCCAACTCACCATGGTGTGTCCAACAGTTGTCTCTGAAGTCTTGCCCGATAGTCATGTACAATAAACACAGAAAATGGGCCTTGATCCGTCATTCACGCCCAACATCTAGTTGTCAGCAAGTTAGGATCCTAGACCCCGATCGTTTTTTGTCTCAACGATCATAGAAATGAAAAGTTTAAACACGTTCCAATGCCAAGCAGAAAATTCAGCTTTTAAAAGAATCCCAGCCTCGTTTTGGGGTAAGGGAAACCAAGGGGCACTAAATCCCAATTACAGAACATTTGAGATTGTCTACACTGAACAGAGCTCGTTTTCAATCCTAATTCACATTTCAACATTCTGTTCGGACTACCCAGAATAAATGAGGCAGCAGTATGATCGCGTTTACATGCTCCTCACTGCTGGGAAGGCATTTTAGCATCTCTCTCACCTCCGTTACGAGCGCCAGTGTGGTGTAGTGGCTAAGCGTGCAGCACCTAGAGTGCAAGGTAGCGAGAGACCTCGGTTCAAGTCTAAGTTTAGCCAGCAACTCAGGCAGCTTCCCCATGTTACCTGGAGTGGTGATTCTCCCGGTGGCAAAGCTCACTGCTGGAAACCTCATGTTTAACTCTGCATGCGTGCAGGAGGTTCAAAACAGCATCAGCTGGGTCCTGCAGCTTTTTTCCTTACAAATGACAGAGCTGAATTTTGAGCCAGGAGATTTGCTGCCCCAGGTAACGTGGGCAGGCAACCTCACTAGGTGACCTTGGGCCAGTCACAGTATTCTCCCAGCAGAACCTACCTCACAGGGTTGGGTTTAAAAACGTTGTGTTAATTAGTTCTGTGAGAAGTGCTCCAAGTACCATGGCAAGGGGGCGCTATAAAAATAAATAAATCATTACCTAGTGCAAACCTTTCCTGATGTAATTTCCTGGATTGCCACTGGATGGAGTGCAGGGTTAGAGAAGGTGCAGCTAGAAGAGGCCTGTTTTTTCTCAGCTCCATTAGAGGAATGATGGCTAGATTTACAGTGAAGACAACATACATCAACTTCAGGTGATCTGCCAGGATGGAACCGCTCCCGCTAGCCCCCAGCTCTAGGGCACTTCGGAAAGTAGTCTCCCAAGGGGAGAGGAGCACGCTCTTTTAGAAAGTCTTCCCTACTGCCCTTGAAGAGTTCTCCCAGCCCGTCTCCTCTCTTGGGGTGCCAGTCCCACTCCTCCCCAGAGGTTCGAGAGGCTGATCCCTCCTCGCACACTATTGTCTACTGGGGACTAGCTTGCAATCTATGGGCAGATCACCATCTACCTCTTGACCACCCCTGCATTTGGGAGTCACTGCAACACTAAGCACCACTCTGTGCCCCAACTAATGAGACTAGAAGGATAGCTTAGGGCAACAAAACCTTCCTGTACTTTCTGGAATTCAAGAGGAACGTGAAGGAGAATGTAAAGAGCAACAAAGAAATGTACAGGGTCCAACACAGAGAGATGAAATGATGCAGTGAAAGCTTAGGTGTACAATTGCAAGTATTAAGCAATAGCATCACCGTAGTGGAGAAGACCAACCAAGCATGGGCAGACGAACAGAAGGGGGGAGGGGACGGGGGGAGTGTAAGAGGACTCGGGAGAGAAGCACACATGGAGATAAGCTGCCATATGCCATCCTGACTGAACCCCAGGTTGAATTGTTTGGTAGCAGCGAGAGCCTGTGGGCAGCAATGGGATGAGGGCTGCTCAGGAGGGAGGAAGCCCAAGCGCTGAGATAAACTAAGAACCCAGACAGACGAGACAGGGGGGGCAGAAATTGAATTACCAGGAGAGTCTAGACAAGAGATTAAACGGGCCTGAACCAGCAGGAATAAGACAAATAAGCATCTTCATTTTAGAAATGTTGAGCAGCTGCAGGCAGTGGGTTTAACGATGCAGGGGTCAAAGGGTAACAAATCAGAGAATCTAAGCCACGCACTAATCATTAGAGCAGGAATCAGCTTCTGGTTTTTTTGTATAAACAACTGAGAGCTTTCCACCAGCTCTCCCAAGCCAATTTCAATAGGATCCAATTCCTTACACTGCTCATTACGGGTGAGAGTTCCACGTGCTGGTCATTTCAGAACCACGGCATTCTGTCGCCTGCAGACACCCAAGGTCTAGACCTGCCAGTTGTGCAGGCCAGGAGGATGTTTGAGAACACGCCACCCTGGGTTTCATCCAGTGGGTGTTTCCTTTGCACACCGCGTACGGTGGAAAGCGCAGCGGGCATCACAGGGGCATTCTCGGTTGGTGCCCCAGTGTTGTGAAACCCCCTACTCCCCTGGTCTGGAGGTCTGCCCAAGTCCGAGCCCGTGCATATTCCGGAGGAGATGCAAAACTTTCTTTCTGGCAAAATGTGTGGCAGGCAGGGATTGGGGGAGGGGGGGGGTTATTTAGGGTTGAGGGTGTTATTTATTTATTTTTTAAACAAATAAAAATTTTAAAAGGGGTTTTAAAATGTATTGCACATGTTTGTAAGCTGCCATGAGCCTTAGGGGACGGGCAGGGTATTAAATAAAGTGTATTGCACTACACCGAGGCAAATAAATGCACATCTATTTTCGAGAAGGAATTTTTCCTAGATGGACCACCAGCCATTTACGACCACTTACGACAATAGCCATGTCATGCCCCACACCAGTCGGCCGTAATGAGGACCCCTTGTATTCTGCGAGATACCCCCGCCAAAACAGTCTCTTTTTGGCAACCACAAACCCCAAATTCTGTGAGTAAGACTGTAGAAATTCAGGGTCATTTTTCTCTAAGGGGGCAGGGGGGTTGCTGCTCCCCATAGCTCCATAATGTATGCCAGCAAGCTGACTGCCACCCCTGCTAGCTTTTCACAGCAATGCCCACCCAGGCGGAGATTCCATGTTGGTAGCGCCAATTTCTGCAGGAATCTAAGGTGAGCACTAAATTCCAGCAAAAATGCAGCAGTGCAGAATTCATGGGCACCTTATACTAACAGGCCCTTGAAATAGCCTTTGCGCTAACCATCGGATTTTCCGTAGCAGCTTCAATGAGAAGTTTTTTCCTCTCCATTAGATTAGCATATTATCTGAATGCCAAAACAAACCAATGGGTCTCCTTGTCCATTCACCCAAGTTATTTAACAGGGGATAAGCTTTTTTTTTTTTTTTAATAAAAAAAAGCAGTTGATGGAAAGGATTTTTATTTCACCCCTGAATTAATTGGGAGAAACTTCTCTGTCCCATGATAGCCTCTCTGCTGACCCATTCTCCTGCCCCCTGCTACCGAACAGCTCCATGGAACATCACACAGTTACACTGTGTGCAAAACACAATGAATTAAAAAAGACCCTCCCACACATCAAGAAACAGTGAATCAAAATGAGTTTAACACAAGTCCGTCTCCATTGAATATTTTCTACTACGCTTCTCACATACTAACAGGATTTTTTGGGAATTGTTTCTCCATCCCTGTCCTGCCATCCCCTGCGAATCTATCACAGACCGTAATAAAATACACACAAAAGAGCCAGCTGTCCAAAAGTATGGCACCTCTGTATGCAAAGTTCATGCTCCTGTCCGTTTTTCAGTAGCAAAACATAATTCGTCAGCAGACAACCCCCACCCCACCCAAATCCAGGTGAGACTGTCAGCTTTTCCACAGCAATGTCATTACTCCACCACTCACAAGGACCTGCAAGTTGTCCACGGCCAATACTTCCCCAACGAAGGCTCTCGACAAATTGTAAGTGGTTGTTATAGCAGAGTTCTGGGTTGAAACATGACAAAAGTTATGATCCCAGCTATCATGGCACCAGGAAGGCTGACAATCAAACCCTTGAACTTGCAATATTGAGTCCACATAACAAGTGGCTTTCCGAGGCGATTTCTAAAAAGCCCACCACTTTGGCATGGAAGCAAATTCAGCAATGGTAACATATTAGGTTGACGATCCTTGTTAATTCTCTGCAGCAGGTCCGATGGAGATCTTCTATCGGTCTGTGTCCCCTTGGAGGAATTATTGCTAGGAAAAACAGGTGACTTGTTCTCTACAGCTAATTCACTTCTCTGCCAAACTGTAAGTCCCAACTTTGATGGCATCATCGCTAGGAAATGGGACAAGAAGCTCCAGTTCCTTTTGCAAAGGAGCTATCAAGCAGCCCAAGTGATTTGTTTCCAAGCTAGAGATCCAAGACTCCCAAGTCCATTATTAATTGCAGAGGTTTGGTATTTCTGTGAAGAAAACATCCATAGTAGCCGTTAACGTTGAGGTGGGATGGAGCCAGTGCACGTGCTCTCTTTAGCAATCTCCAGTCCCCACGGCCCAAGCGGCATTCGGTAGCTGAACTGGGAAGGACTGCACTAAAAGAATCCATCTCTCTTTTGGTTCACAACAAGAGGAGCTGCTAGTGTCTTCTCAACTACTATGAGTTGTGGGGATGCTATTGCCAGTTTATGGAAGACCTCCCCCGTCTACTTTCTTGTCTCCCTTTGGCCAACATCACAACCTTAAGAACAGATGTATGTTTGGCTTCTTGTGGAAACAAAATTCATGGCCTTTTCATATCTTCCTTGAAGTTGTAAATGGTGCCTCTCCCAGATCAGGGAAATACATTCAGGCATCCATTTCAAGGAGGTAGAAACCCAAGAGTCTTCACCCGTGAGTCCTCAAGGGTGCTGTCTTGGAAGTCTGTCCATAGGCACTTTCATCACAGTGAATTTTTAGTAGCTTCAAACAAACAAGCCCTGCAGACTAGTGCTGTAGAAGCCCTTCCTTCTTAAAGCATGTTCTACTCTGGCTCTTACAGAAGCCAAAAGAAGTTTGCAGGGGGAGGGAGGGAGATATGAGCCATGGCAGAAGTCTCTTGCTTCCTCCCATTTCAAGCATTTATAGTTCTTTTTGAACAAAATGGAACATGATAGCTTCTTCAGGAAGTTACATTTCTAATTCAGTTCCTTGAGCTTTGGAAGGAATAAAACCACACCTAGCTGCAGACAGGGTAAACGAAACCCATGAAGCTAGGTTGATAGCAAGTTTCTGATCATATTTACACCAGCTGGGAGATCCAGATGTGTATACACCCCCCCACCCAAAACAGAGCTAGATCAGGGCAGTCAAAGAAAACAAGAATCAAGTATTTACCAAGCATCTGTCGGGGAGAATCAAGTAAAAAGCTATAAAAATATAAAGAGAAAAAATGCCCTCGGCTCTCTCGATCCAACACACTTTGGGAGCATAATTGAGACCAGGTCAATCAACACATGCCAGAGAGGTCTTCGGTGGAAGAGTTATTAAAATAGATACTTGCTTTTAAGAGCTTTCAGAGGGTTGTAGAAACTAGTATGTCCCAAAGCCATTGTTGCACCCCTACAAGATGCAAGAGCAGATTTCTACCGATGGCAGATATTTTTTAAAGACAGAAGTAGGGGCAGATGCACGGCTGAACTCTGGTGTCATCAAGCAGCGCACTAGTATCTGCAGCAGCCTGCATGCTGGAAAAGTGATAGGGGTGGGGAATCCCCCGCTAGTGCTAGGAGGCTTCGTATGGTAGCAACAAGACTGGGTTCTGTAGGACAAGGCTCCTGTGGATATCAGAGTCTCTCTTCATGCCCTTGTGCAACAGGTGAGTAGTCTCCAGGTGAGGTGAGGTGAGGTGGCTTCAAACCCAGAGAGTCCGGTCCCTCTTCTATTTTAAGATGATGTGGTAACTATCATTGGTTTCGGCTGCAAACAAAGCACATGGTCAGGCATGTCTTAAAACTTGAATACTGCTAAGCTAGAATAGTCTCCTTTCTACAGAGGAAGCAACACAATTCCCAAAGGACAGACCGTAGAAAGGGAAAGGCAACCCACCCTACGTACATCAGGTGGATTGCATTACCTTTCATCGTATCCAGGACAAAACACGATTCGTCTTGGAAGTTCTGTATCATCTGGAAAGAAGCCACAGAGGAATCCATCAGCATGCGTTTAAAGTGGAGCCTAAAGCCTTAGCTACTGCAGACCTTGTTGATTCAAGGGTGGAATGAGGATGGTGCCATTTCAAAAGACAACATAGAAACTAGTTAGCCAAGATATTTATACTTTTGGATAGACCATCCCAGGTAGAGCTCATCGCTACCCACAGGGTAATACCCACACTTCTGGGTACTGTACCGGGTGCCCCATTGGGATCCAAGTCCTAACCAGGCACTCCATTACCTGAAATGACCAAATATTACCATTACCAATATACCAAATCAGTAAGATACTGGTAAATTAATTGGGATGGGAGTCAACAAAACCAGCACCGGAAGGAATAGAAAATTAACCAAAACAGCATTTCAGCACATTGGGAAGTCTATCGGGCACTGATGTTATGGGGTCACGTACCACAATTTCGATAGGTTGACCCATTTTTAGAGGGGACTTGTTTCAGTTCTAATGTTGGGGGCACTTCCTTTAAGCCAGGGTCGGCAAACTTCTTTTCAAAGAGGCCTCTGGGAGGGAAGGAGTACAAGCTCCGACGGCCACACAGAAGTGGAGAGCTGGGGTACTTCATGCATTTAAAGAAGAGGGCAGCCCAGATCGTAGACCTGCCCCCCTATTCTAGCGTGCACCTCATCTCTGCTCCCTTCCCCTGAAATCAGCTTCTCAGTGCTTGCAGGTAGGAAATGGACCAAGGGCCAGATCCAGGCACTATATAAAGGGGACACAAACACTGGCCAGGGACTGCATTTGGCCACCAGGCCAGAGGTTCCCCGCCTCTGCATTAAGCCCCTTAAAAATATGGATTTGGAGCTTTCCTGTTAAATGACAGTTTGTTTTTTGTTTAACAAACATTGCCAGCATGGCTGCATTTGGGTACGTGTTACGCCAAATTGCCGGAATGGCTTAATTCACACCATAAGGCAAATACTGTGTGTTGCATGGGAACAAAAACCCTGCCACCTCATCCAAGAAATCCTCTGCCTAATTCATGCAGTAGGCATGGCTTATTTCATGGATTGGGCAAAGATGTGGACCTTTTCCTGAATAAGGCCGTGCTCTTGCCTATTTCATGAATAAGGCAGCACTGCCTATTTCATTCAACATGCAGTATACTGCTTAATTCATTAGTTAAGCGATTCCACAAATTTAACAGGCCATACATACAGCCACCTGTTTCACTGTCCTAAACCCGCTGTGTACATTGGTAATTACATTTGTTATTACTCATTTATCTAGAGCTTTCAGTGTTCAAAGTGCTCTGCAGCCCTTGCAACCACACAACAAGGTAGGTCATTACTATTTGCATTTTACAGGTGGGCGAAGGGAGGCCGAGAGACAGTGACTTGCCCAAGGCCGTGCCAGTGAGTGCATGGCTAAGTCAGGCTCTGAACCCTAGTCTCCTGGGTCCAAATCCAACATCGTATCCTTTAGGACATGAGTGGGAAACGTCAGGCCCAGGGGTCAAATGTGGCCCACGGCTACTTCTTGTGCGGCCCCTTTCCAGTTCCTGGATCTGGTCCCCGGATCCAGCTCCTACCCGCAAACACTGAGTTCAGAGGAAGAGAGCAGAGAGCGGGGACAGGTCCATGGCACGGAACCCTCTTCTAACTGAGCTCTCCTCTACTCCCAACTTCTATGTGGCCCTCAAAGATTGTACTAAGACAGGGTCCTGCAAAGAGGTGCTCTCGGTGACTGCCTTCACAGCTTTGGAACTCCCTTCCCCTGGAGGCTTGCCTAAACCCAAGCCGGATCACCTTCAGAAGGCAGCGTGAGGCCTATTGGTCTGGCCTTTAGGTGGGCAGGGATAAGGGGTTTTAAATGGATTTTTAAAATATGGTTTATTTTTTATTGATTTCTACATATTTTCTGCTCCTATACCGTTCTAAGCCTGTGGGAAAAGGTGGGATATAAATTCTAATAAATGAATAAATAAGAACTCTATAGGTGAAGACCAGGAGCTTGTGCAGGATTCGTTTAGGAAGGGGGGAGTCAGTGAAGAGAGGAGAGATGGGGCTGCACATGGTCGAAGCGACAGGCGAGGTGGATGACTCTGGCAGCAGAGTTTTGGACAGAAATAAAGGGAGAAAGGTGAGGCGGGGGAGACCAGTGAGAAGGAGGTTATAGTAATTGAGGCGAGAGATGACCAGGGCGTGAACAAGGGTTTTGGCACAGGAGACAGAGAGAAAAGGGCGAATCTTAGCAATGTTATGGAGGAAGAAGCGACAGGATTTGGCAACAGAGTCAATGTAGGGTTTAAAAGAAAGGGGTGAGTGAAAGATGAGGCCTAAGCTACAGGCTTGGGGGATGGGAAGGATGACCACCCCATTGATGAGGTTCGACAGGGAGGAGGGAGAGGAAGGGTGAGGCGGGAAGATAAGGAATTCAGTTTTAGCCATGTTGAGTTTGAGTTGACGTTGAGACATCCAGGTAGAGATATCAGAGAAAGACAGCTGGTGAGGTGAGCTTGAACAGATTTTTTTTTTTTTTTTTTTTGGGGGGGGGGGGGAGGAGTAGAGAGAGAGAGTTGAGTGTCATCAGTGTAGAGGTGATGACACATGACTTTACCAAATGTGTTTGCCTAGGGACAGGGTGTAGATAGAAAAGAGGAGAGGACCAAGGACAGCAGAACGCCAACCGAGAGGGGAAGGGAGGAGGAGGTGGAGTTGGCAAGAGACACACTGAAGCAACGGTCAGAGAGGTAGGAGGAGAACCAGTCGACGACGGAGCCACAAAAGTCAAGGGAGTGAAGCGAGTCCAACAAGAGTGAGTGGTCAACAGTATCAGAGGCAGCAGAGAGGTTAAGGAGGACAAGAATGGAGTACAGGTGCTTAGATTTAGATGGTGGCAGGAAGGGTAAGGGGAGAGTCCACATCATGGATAGATCCTCGAGAGCACGCGGTCAACTCCACCCCTTTCCCATGAGTTCGCTCTTTCAGGGCGGGGGCCAGATCCAGGAACTGGGCAAAGGCCAACTAAGACCACACTGCAACACAGGCCAGATTTGGCCTCCAGACCGCAGGTTCCCCATCCCTGGTGGGGAAAAAAACGAACAAATCACTCCCTTCTCCTCTGAGGAAAAGATCACAAAGTCCGATTCGACTTGCCACAAAGTGGTGACTTCTCCAGGTTCCCGAAGTCCTCCCCCACCCCTGCAAACTGCTCAAGAGGTGCTTACCTCGTCGCTGATGATTACGTGTATCCCCGTGGGGCCCTGTTTGTAGATCTGACTGATCTGTCGAGAAGAAATACTGAAGAGCTGGGCAATTTTTTCAGTCAGTTCGACTGCCGTCAGCTCCTCTAGGTAGATTGCATGGTAGACTGCGGGGAGGGGAGGGACAAGAGGGGGGTTATTGTCAGCTCTTGATGAGCTGGTCAGAATCAATTCCACGCTTCCTACCACTAATTTCTTTCCACTAACAGAACCTCAAGACATCCTGAGCAGCAGCAAAGGCTAACAAATCACAAGAGGGCGGAAGGAAGAGGTGCCAAGTCCACTGACTTTTCTAACTTCTGTCCAGAAGACATAAAATGGGCATCCTTAGATTACTGGCATGAACCAGCGAAGAGCCGAGGTGTGCCCAAACTTAAATCGTTGGCTGGGCTACAATGACTGGGATTAGCCCCACTACAAGGTCATGCATCTCCGACGGCCTCGCCTGACGCAAGGGCTCTTGTGTGTCTTATGTGCAAGTAAAGCCATAGACTGTAGCTCCTTTTTGTTATGGAAATATGGAATGCTGGATCATCCGCTTTCAGTGTTCCAAGTGCTTTAGAATCCTTCTCGAAGTCAATGGTTCTCAGCTAGTGGGTCAGGAATCACTGCTGGGGGGGTCTTGGGATGAGCCCTGACACAGCTGTGTCTCCCCCCGCCCCCCTCTTTGCCAGTTGTTCCGGCTGCCTGTGCTGCTAAGGGATAGGAGAGAGAGAGAAAGCGTACAGCTTCCCTGATGCACAATGCTCGCATCCTCTTGCTGCCTCCATCCACCACTGCCAGATCATCCCCCCCCCCCGCTGCTCCCTGGCCACTAAGGGGCTTCTTGGATTATCTAAACACATTTTGGTGGGTTTAATTCAATGAGCAGCTCTCATCTAGGTCACCCTGACCACCCTGTATGGTAGGCGGTTGTTATTCCCGTTTTACAGAGGAGGCCAAGAGACAGCGGGTTGCCCAAGCAACACCCAACGAGTTCATGGCCAAGGCAGGATTTGAACCCTGTCTTCCCAGGTCTACGGCCAACATCTTGCCCACTAGGCTACACTGGCTCCTCACTTATTTGAGCTGGCGCACCCAACATGCAGCCCATGGGTCAGACATGGAGCACTCCACGAGTCAAGAAAATGGACCATAGCCTGGAGACCATATGCTGGATGCCCGTAGTGCACAGGTAAAACAACTTGTTCAAGAGCACGCAGAGCCAAGAGGATTTAGGATTTTATTTCCAGACCAACACTATCCACTAAGTCATATCTTTCTCTCCCCCCCACTCCCCGTAGAGATCTCATGGCTCAAGACTAACCGCATCAGACAAAGGAGACTGCACCCCTCAACCCTCCGGAAACCCTTACCGAAGAACGTACTGTTGGCTGACTCTCCATCTTCATGCTTCTGCTGGTCCCTCAGCTGCTGCGACTCCTGGCACACGTAAATGGTCAGCCTTGGTCGCACCATCCTGCGGAGGAAAGACAGGCAAAGATAGGGGAACCTGCTGGGAGTTTTGGGTGGAAGGGGGGCAAGGTGAAAGCTAGGTGGGCCAGAAGGATCCTATAGCTTGAACTTTCAAGCAGTACAGGACAACTGAAGTTCCAGCAGTACCTACTAGATGAAACCACTCCTTTAGGAGCGACCGTAGAAGACTGGGCGTGAAAGGGATGGGGTGGGGTGGGGAGAAGAGGATCACCCTCCTGTAGCATCCTGTTCCAATGGCCAACTTAGATCACTTCTTGGGCTGGAAATTTGGGTTTGAGCCCCGTGTGTCCAGGTAGCTCCTTACCACACTGAGCACTGTGATGTCACAGCACTCGCCCTCGTCAAACACTGGCCACACCCCCTACAGAGTGCTGTGATGTCATGGCACTCCAGGACACCCAGTCTAGCTGTATAGTTTAGGCAGAGAGTACACTCATACACGTGCCAATTTTTGAATGAGATTCTATTTCATGCTAAGTCAGCAACAACAGAAGATTCCTGCTGGGTTGGCATGCCCAAATTATTCTCTCTCTGTTTTGAGGTGGTTGTTTCGTTTTTGTTTTTTTCAGCATGAAGTCACATGACCTCAAGGGATTCATTTTTCAATTTAACAGATCCGTGTACACGTTACAACGCTAGCCTCTACGCACTGTCTTTTTTTGCGCACGTTCAATTTACCGCATGCACACATTCCAATCTCTTATAAACACAGAACTTGCGTTACTGTCCAAGAAGGATTTCGCTTCCCTGACATCCATAATGAAAACCACAGGAATTTCCTTGATATTGCCTAAAGTATTATATTTGTATTTTAATATTTTAGTATTATAAGTCGCCCGGACCCGCCTTTGGCAGGAAGGACAGGGGAACAAATTGGAATAAATAAAAAATCATAATAATGGACGAATGAGCAAAGGCTCATGCACACGTTACTAAATCTCCGGTCAGATGGGATAGCGTAACCTGTGTAAATGCCAGGCCAGATTGGAACAGTTGGGTCCCGCTGGCAGGTCTCTACCGTGAAGAAGCTTATGTACTATCGGCAACTTCCATCTCAACCTTCCCCTACCCCTCCATTTTTTTCTCTCAATCTCTTCAGCTTGTGTCTGACCAGGAGGCTGTTTTTTTATTATCTTGCATCATTCCGAAACTCTTCCCTGCACTTTCCATTCCCCCCCACCCCAAATCTTCTCCGAGAGGTGTGTATGACCAGTTAGAGAGCAGCACCCAACAGAAATCACGGTAGGAGCTGGGGAGCTCTTATGCCAGGGACGGGGAACCTTTCCCCTCCTAGCGGTCACTTAGAAAAGGAGTACAAACTCCAAGGGCCGCACAGAAGTCGAGGGCAGGTGGGTTGTGCTCAGGAAGAAGGGGGTCAGATCATCTCTGGTCCCTTCCCCTGAGCTCAGATTTTTAGCCCTTGTTGGCAGGAACCACATCCAAGGGCCAGATCCAGGAACTGGAAAGGCGACGTGCAAGGACTAGCTGAGGGCCACATTTGACCCCGGGGCCTGAGGTTCCCTGCCCCTGCTGTAGGCCTGTGGCAAGGGCAGGGAATGAAACACCAGGACAGAAGCAAATCCAGCTTGTTCTCTAAATGAGCCAGCTGTGGACGGACTAATTGCCATGTCCTCTGCCCCCAATGCTACGCTGCAATAAACAAAAGCCACTTTAGTGCTATCTTAATCAAACAATCTGAACCGGTACATTAACTCAGCGGCATGGACCACCACTAACGTCACCTCTTGCTGCCCCTCAGCAAAAGTCCTCCCGGTCCCACTGCCTTATTGATATTCACACGCAGTCTGGGCGGCTCTGCATGGTCGCTAGGCAAAGACTGCACTTTGACGATGGTACAACAGCTGGATTCCCTGCATTAGAGTCCTCTCCTGCTCTCTCAGACATGGGGTCAGTGTAACTGCAAGCAGGAAGCACCGTAAAGGGCGTATTTATTTGTTATGCTCATCAGTGGCTGTTTTTAAAGGAGTGGGAGGGTCTGTGTGGACTCGGTGGAGCGCACAAGCACTTCTGGTGTGCGTGTGGGGGTGGGGAGAGAGTTTTAGACAGCAGCGGACGGGTGTGCACTCGGTGCACACACATCCACCTGCCGGCCACCCATGCCCCCGCACGGTGCAACCCGGGATTTTCCAGGTTGGTGGAAGCAAGTGGAGATGAGTGGGCCGCGGAAGCTCCCATGTATATCGACTGGGTGGACCTCCGCGGTAGCGTCTCGTGAAAAACGGCCAGTGTGCCTGGTGCTGGACAGCCATGATGAGAGAGAGGTCCCTGCCTCCAGGGGCTTAAAATCTCGGATAGTCAACACAGGGAGAGGCAGGGATACTTTCAAGAAGTTGAGGAACTGTAGGTGCACATGCTTAGCTTTTAGTGACAAAGGCCCTTTCTGAGCAGGCCGCGGCTGGGGGAGTGTGTGTGCGCCGCTGCGGGACGCACCCTGCCAGTTGCTCTGTGTGGGGGCGATGGGTGGATGTGGGTGGGCATGCGTGTTATGCAGGAGGACGCACGCACACACGCCCAAACGTAAGAACCTAAGTAGTGCCATACCGACTCAGACCAATGGTCCATCGCTGCTTTCAGACGGGACACACCTACGCACTTGTGTAAAAAGGGCCATGGGTAAGTCGAGAGGATATGAAAGATGGCAGCAATATACTGCTCCATGTGAGTCTCGCATTCTTCACTCAATGCTTTCTATTTAGCAATCGCTTTTTAGTTCGGGTAATTGGAACATAATACACGTGGGATTTTTTGTTTGTTTTAAAAAGCCATTCCACTTATTTGAGGCAACAGCATACATTTACAGGGTTTTCTATTTGGTTTAGGAACAGCAGTAGCCAATGGAGCTGATGTTCTCTGGAAAAGGGATGGGGAATCTTTTCCCAACCAGGGGCCACTTTGAAAAATTAGCAGAAACTTCAGGGGCCTCGCCGAGGTTGGGAGTGGAGAGGCGCGTAGAAAGAGGAGGGTCCAAGATCATGGATCTGTCTTCTAGCCTCAACTTCCCCCTCAATTCCTCTCTCCATGTTTGGAGGTAGGAACTGGATCCAGGGGAGCCAGATCCAGGAACCAGAAAGGGGCTACATACGAACTAGCCACAGGCTGCATTTGGCCTCCAGGCCCGAGGTTCCCCATCCACGCTCTAGAATGTCTTTGTTCTGAATTGCTCATTCACCTCCCCAATCATCCATTGTTCCTGTAGTCTTCCCTTCTTCCTATATATGCTGTGTGTGTCAGCTTACATTTGACCTCCGGGCTTTGTTTGGGTCTAAGTTAGAAACGCTTGGCAAGATATTAACCATGTTTAATGGCATTACCCATTCTATTAATCAAAGTCCAGGGCCTAGGAAGAGTTTACACCAAGCTGTGCTATATTTTTCCAGAGAGATCTATTGGCACATTCTTTTTCTCCTCCTTGGTTTGGAATAAAAAGCAAGCCTAAACGTTTTTACCTTACAAAGCTTTCCTGGCATGTGACGAAAATTTACTTTTATCTCTAGCTAACCGACGTCCCACTTACGCGTATCGACAAGTCCAAGCGTTAGACATTGCAGTCACATAACAATGCTGCTCTCGCTACCTTTGAGGTATTATGAATCTCCACCCCACCCCTTACCAAAAAGCTCTCTCTCCATGGCTTTCACGACAGGCTACGTACCGTCCCTTCAACGCGTTGAAAAGCCGGATGCCGTCTGCCGGGCCACAGATCTGTATAACATCTTCTCTTGTTAGTTTCAGTAAGTCTGAACCTGGAAACGGAAAGAACGGAAAGGGGAAGAGTAGATCATTTGCAGGATGGAGAAAAACAATGCTTTGGCGGAAATAAGAATCAATTTGTTTCTTGCAAAAATCTCCTGAGCATCGAAAATTGTTACAGAAATCCTGGGACGGTCTCAGTAACTGTTTGAGATCTCCGTCAACAATTTCTCGATTTACCATCCTCCATGTACTGCGTTCATCCTGGTAAAACACATGCAAAAGCAGCCCTCTTTCAAGGTAGTGCCTTTTTGGAAAAGGTAAGCTATTTTGCACATGTGCATTACCGGGATGAAAGCAGTACATGGTAAGCGATTCACAATAAATCAACATACGGTACATGGTAAATCACAAAAAAAATCTCGACCGAGCAATTGTAAAGAACCGGGGATTTTCTTGATTATTGATTCTCACTAAGAACTAGTCAAGAACAGTGATTCTTGGTGAGAATCAGGAGACAAAATGTTGAGATGACGTTTCCGCCCTAGTTCTTACGAAGGGCAGCAGGTTTTAAGCGTTGCCCAATGCTGGATAACCGCATCCTTACAAACTTCGAGAAGGGCCACCGAACAACGCTCTGCGGCTCACGTGGTTCCAGAGCGAGTCTCACAGGGACGGGTCCCGTGGAATGAATCCTTTGCCGCACTCCAGCAGCAGAGTCGGGAGGAGTCCGGCGTTACTACTAAATGGCAAGACGCCGGGCAGGGCTTTGGGTACCAACCTGAGAAGTTGGTAAAGAGCCGCGAGAAAGTGGAGAAGCGATTGCGGTGCAGCCACTGCTGGGCTTCTTGAGGAGTGGACGTTGGCAAGAGGTTCTAAGATGGAGGAATGAAAGGGGTTACTTCATTAGGAGGCGGTAACAGACAAGCCGCTTTCAACCAAGACTCAGAGCCCACCAGTTGGGAGTCTCTTATCAATTAAGAAGGCCCCATTGAAGGGCCTTGCTTTATCATTGTCAGCACAAAGCAGGCTTAAGCCCAGGGACTGTGGCAAATGCCTGAGCAGAAAGAATAAGAGACTTTTTTTTCACATCACTTCTTATTGGAGCGAGCCGTGGCTCAGGTAGCAGAGCACATACTTTGCATCTATAAAGGTCCCAAGTTCAAGCATCTCCGATTCAGGATCTCTGGTATCACGATAGGAGAGACCTCTGCTGGAGAGCCGGATTTGAAACCCTGCTGCTGTGTCCGGTTGTGACAATACTGGTCTAAGGTGGACTGTTGGTCTGATTCAGGTAGGCAGCTCCTTATATCCTTACCAACAGCATGAGATCGGAGGGGAGAGTTACATCTGCGATGGGAGGGGGAGGCTCCGGCTGGTGGTTTGGAGAGCCATTTCTAAATGGAAAGAGAAAAAACAGAACATGACTGCAGTTTGCTTTTTCCCCCTCCCACGAGAGCACAAATCACCATCTCTTACGTATGCCAACGAAGATACCCATTTCATCCTGCGCGACGACGGGCACACTGGGCATTACAGAAGCGAGGGTTGGTGGATTAACAAGCAAGCTATGTGAATAGGTCAATACTGTTGTCATGGTAGTGAAATACCAGCAGACAGCATTATGTAAGCTTACTGATGTGCTGGGGTGTGCGTGTGGAGGCTGACACACACACGAGAGTGAACAGCCGTATAAATGTTTATTAAATTCTTGCACAAACGGCGAGACTGGACCAGGAACGTCAGACACCTTTATCCACAGGAGCAGACGTTTTTGCTGGCCACCTGACTTTTAGTAGAATGCTTTAATTTAGCAGCCAGGAGCACACACACACACTATATATATATATAGCTGTGGGACACGAGTCATTTTTAGTGGCCTAGGAATTGTAAAGGAAAAAACCCAAGAGAATTTTAGCTTTCATTTAAAAATGAGTGTCCGTAAGTCTTCAGGGCTCCGCAGAGAAGCTTCAAAGCACGACTGTCGCATGTCCTACAGATAGATCAAGTGAACTCCCATGATTTTTCAATTCCCATGATTTTCAAGCATCTTGCTCATGACATTTGGGGTTGTCGGCTCTTGGCCATCCCGTTAATTGGAACAAAGCAATTGAGACCCACAAGACATATTCCAGGACACCTTCTACTGATGTTTTACTGTACGTAATTCAGCTGCGGCTGGCCTCCCAGGGCATTTGGGGCACTGACCCCCCAAGCCCCGAGGGCCCGCCAGCCAGCACCGCCATTTGTTTTGTTGTTTTTAAAAAAACAAACAAACAAAAACAAACACACCNAAGACTCCCCATAAGGCCACCCAACTGGGAAATCCCAGCCATTTCAAGAGCGCATACTGGCTTGAAGTGGCTGTTCAGCGTAGAGAGGCACACATTTACAAAACTCATGCGTGGTGCAGAGAAATTAAATGTGCTCTACGTGGGGCTGCTCTTGAGGACTGGAAGCTGTGGTTGGCGCAGAACGGGGCCTTCTGCTGGGGGTGGGGAAGGTCACAGGAAGCACGCGACAGCAGCGCTACAGAGTCTGCACTGGCTGCCAAAAACTTCCCAAGCACCATTCAAGGTGCTGGTTTTGACCTAGAAAGTCCTAAATGGCTTTGGGTCCCAGGTATCTGAAAGACCGCCTCCTCCCTTATGGCCTGTCACAGTCTACGACGTCAGCCAGGAACACCCGCCCCCCCATGTATACAAGTTATACGGCAAGAGCGCACGCAAAGAGGAGCTCCCGGCAGCTGCCCCACAATTACGGAACGCTCCCCCCTTGGAGAATCGTCTAAGCCCGAGTTTGCTCATCTTCCAGAAACGATGCCAGACCTTCTTCGTCTGGCAGGCAGGGATAGGGTTGGGTGGGAGGGGAGCAGAGGAAGGGCTGTAGGGGACTATCGGCCTTTTTAGCTGTTTTTATATGTTGCAAGCTGCCCCAAGCCTCACTGGGAAGGGCAACATAAAATGTGAATAAATTAAACCAACACCTATTATTTACACTGTCCCAAAACCGAACTAGGGGACACACCCGATGGCAGATTTAAAACCAACGAAAGGAAGTAATTTCTCATTCAACGTGCAGTTAATCTGAGGAACCCATTGCCAGGGGATGTTGTGAAGGCCGATACCATAACTTCACAACAAAGAAAAGAAGAGAAGAGGGAACTGGATAAGTTCTTGGAGAATAGGTCCACGTATCGCTATCAAGGCATCTGACTGCTGAGGGCTGGACGTGAACGGATCACTCCATTATGAGCAGCTGGGCACTTCGCAGAAACAATCAAGCTGCCAGAGACGAGACAGGACAGGACGCTGGGCTGGACCGACCATGGGTCTGACCCAGTTCGGCACTAAGCAACCAGGGACACCCATGCACTAAGTTTTCCCCATTAGCCATAATGGGAAACACACAGTTATCATGGGTGCCTATAGTCTGGCGTTTGTAAGAGGTTAACAGCTCACGCAGTGACCAATCCCTGCTTTAGGTGAAGGCAGCTGAAACAAATCTCAACAGTTCCGTTCCCTTGGGGCAGGAGAGAAAGGTGGGGTAAGAGTTAACAGGGGCAAAAGAAGCCAGTGTCACGACCCACACACTTACCCTTCACCAATGGAGAAACTACTGTGAGCGCTGTTGAAGCCAGGGGACGGAGCGTTATTGACGTACGTGATCTCTGGCCAAGGAGAACACTGGAAACGAGAACCCAGAAATAAACGTCACCCTACGTTGGTTTTGACCTACCAAACTCTGGGCAGCCTGCGCTGCAAGTATCTGAAAGAGGGCCTCTCCCCTCATGTCCCACTGCAGCCTGTGAAGGGAGCCAGGAAAACCCTCTTGCGGATAAAGTTTGCCCTTCAAGTTCACACAGCAAGGGCACGCCGAGAGGCTCTCTCGGCGGATGCCCCACCATTATGAAACTCCCTTCCCCTTGGAGGTTCATCTAAGCCCGAGTTTGCTCATCTTCCAGAAACGATGCCAGACCTTCTTCGTCTGGCAGGCAGGGATAGGGTTGGGTGGGAGGGGAGCAGAGGAAGGGCTGTAGGGGACTATCGGCCTTTTTAGCTGTTTTTATATGTTGCAAGCTGCCCCAAGCCTCACTGGGAAGGGCAACATAAAATGTGAATAAATTAAACCAACACCTATTATTTACACTGTCCCAAAACAGAACTAGGGGACACACCCGATGGCAGATTTAAAACCAACGAAAGGAAGTAATTTCTCATTCAACGTGCAGTTAATCTGAGGAACCCATTGCCAGGGGATGTTGTGAAGGCCGATACCATAACTTCACAACAAAGAAAAGAAGAGAAGAGGGAACTGGATAAGTTCTTGGAGAATAGGTCCACGTATCGCTATCAAGGCATCTGACTGCTGAGGGCTGGACGTGAACGGATCACTCCATTATGAGCAGCTGGGCACTTCGCAGAAACAATCAAGCTGCCAGAGACGAGACAGGACAGGACGCTGGGCTGGACCGACCATGGGTCTGACCCAGTTCGGCACTAAGCAACCAGGGACACCCATGCACTAAGTTTTCCCCATTAGCCATAATGGGAAACACACAGTTATCATGGGTGCCTATAGTCTGGCGTTTGTAAGAGGTTAACAGCTCACGCAGTGACCAATCCCTGCTTTAGGTGAAGGCAGCTGAAACAAATCTCAACAGTTCCGTTCCCTTGGGGCAGGAGAGAAAGGTGGGGGAAGAGTTAACAGGGGCAAAAGAAGCCAGTGTCACGACCCACACACTTACCCTTCACCAATGGAGAAACTACTGTGAGCGCTGTTGAAGCCAGGGGACGGAGCGTTATTGACGTACGTGATCTCTGGCCAAGGAGAACACTGGAAACGAGAACCCAGAAATAAACGTCACCCTACGTTGGTTTTGACCTACCAAACTCTGGGCAGCCTGCGCTGCAAGTATCTGAAAGAGGGCCTCTCCCCTCATGTCCCACTGCAGCCTGTGAAGGGAGCCAGGAAAACCCTCTTGCGGATAAAGTTTGCCCTTCAAGTTCACACAGCAAGGGCACGCCGAGAGGCTCTCTCGGCGGATGCCCCACCATTATGAAACTCCCTTCCCCTTGGAGGTTCATCTAAGCCTGAGCCTGCTCATCTTCCGGAGGTGATGGAAGAGCTTTTTCTGTGGCCAGGCGTTTGGGCAGGAAAGGGTTGAGGGGTTAGGGGATTTTGACATTTGTTTTTGTGTGTTTTTGATATTGTTTGTGTGTGTTGTAATCTCCACTGAGCCTTAGCGGGAAGGGTAGGATAAAACCACATTTAAAAAAAACACTAAACACTTCAAGCAGGTCCCTACGATTGAGGCATGCATCTGCTATGTCAAACGCAAGCCATGGCTTCTGCTTTCTGGAAGAAGGGTCTAGGGCAGGGTTGGGGAACCTCAGGCACGGGGGCCAAATGCAGCCCGTACCAAGTTTTTATGCAGACCCTTTCCAGTTCCTGAATCTAGTTCTTACACCCAATTACTGAAAAACTGCGCTCAAGGGAAGGGAGCAGGGATGGGTCATGCATACCAGAATTGGAGACAGTTCTGTGGCACAGATCCATGGTTTGGGCCCTCCTTTCCTTGAGTGCATCCCTTAGGCATCCCTGCCCCAACTTCTGTGCGGCCCTTGGAGCTTATGCAAGCTTTCAGAAGGGCCCCCAAGAGGGAAAAGGTTCCCCACCCCTGGTCTACAGGAAGCACGTTTGTTCTGTGATGCAGCCTAAAACCAAACCAATTCACTGCTCAGAGTGGTGTAGACCCTTAGAAAGGGGGGGGGGGGGGG